>CM077521.1:23234632-23459706 GCA_039654895.1 Mongoloraphidia duomilia | reverse complement strand
ATTGATCTTGACTTGTTGTTGCGGCTTACCGGCGCAACTCTTGATGCTTTACAGATGTATTTGTATTTAACAATTATTAGTTGATCGAACTTTGTTTAGTTTGATTAATTTGTTTAATTTTGTTTAGTTTTAACTTTGTTTAGTTTGTTTTAGTTTGATTATTTATTTATTTGTTTCTTGAACTTATTATTTTTAATTAAGTATTGGTTTTATTTATTTTTAAATATTTGTTTATTTAGTTTCGTTTTATAGTTCGAATATTGCGTAAGGAATTAAAATTCTCCGTAAATTTCAATAATTAGCCCTGTTGAGGTACGTCGCAATATCCTACCGACTGCGCCAATTAAATGACAAATTTCTATTTGTCTTTAAAAAAAATATTTTTTATTTATTTAAAATTATAAAATAGTTACAAAGTTTATATAAGTAATATTATTTAATTAATTATTTAACGTTTAATGTTGCTTCTATTTTACATACAGAATTTAATGGACTTTGCCCCACAACTGTTATAGTTTAAAGTTAAGAATAAATCTTTGTATAATTATTATTATTTGAGATTGCTTCTATTTTGCACATAGAATTTAATGAGCTTGGCCCAACAACCTTTCTTGATGAAAGTGAGATTGAATCTGAATAATTATTTATATTTAGTAAAAATCACAGTTTGCCCGAAATGGACTTTGTACTGTAAAATGTGCTATGTCCAGCAAAGTGAACTATGGGAAACAACTGTGTGAGAAAGTGTCTTATGTCACTTGTGCACATTGTCATATGAAGCATGTCATATAATTCACGTGGTGCTGGATAAAATTTTTAAAATATTAAGGGAAGACATCGACTTCCTCTTTAAAATATTAAAATGAGCCTTCCAATTTAGCGACCGGTCAAACGTAAGTCCTAAAAATCGGGCAGTATCTTGCACAGATATGAGCGTATTATAAAGATATAAGAATGGTTCCTGATAACAACTACGAATGCGGCAAAAGTGCACACACTGGGTTTTCCCAACGGAAAATTTAAACCCATTGTTAGTTGTCCAGTTCTGGATGCTATTAATGGCCAACTGCAAATGACGTTGTGCAGTACGAATGTACTTTGACGAGCAGTAGATCGCCAAGTCGTCAACATAGAGCGATGACTCTACAGACGATGGAATGCTGTCAATTATGCCATTAATAGCGATGGAAAATAAGGTGACGCTAAGAACCGAACCCTGTGGAACACCATTCTCCTGTGCAAAGACACTAGACAAAGTGTTGCCGATACGGACTTGGAAGTAACGCTCCAATAAAAAATTATTAATAAAATTCCCAAGATGTCCTCTAATACCCCAATTGTGTAATGTTCGGAGTATCCCGTACCGCCATGTAGTGTCGTAAGCCTTTTCTAGGTCGAAAAAGACCGCTATCAAGTGCTGTTTGTTAAGAAAGGCGTCCTGTATTGCGGACTCCAGCCTGACTAAATGATCCATCGTCGAACGGTGCTTCCGAAAGCCACACTGGGCATTCGTGATCAATCGTCTGGATTCAAGAATCCAAACCAATCGTCGGTTGATCATACGTTCGAGAAGTTTTGACAAACAGCTAGTCAGTGAAACAGGACGATAACTTGATGCTTGTTTTCGGTCTTTACCGGGCTTCAACAACGGCACTACAATAGAATTACACCAAGCGGTAGGAAACGTATTGGTGTACCATATTAAATTATACATCTTGAGAAGGAATATAGATCCGGAGGGAGGTAGCTTTTTCAAAAACTGGTAATGGATATCGTCAGATCCTGGAGAAGTATCATGGCAATCATGCAAACTCGACTGTAGTTCCCACGAGGAGAAAGGTGCGTTGTAGTTCTCCTCATTTTGTGAGGAAAAGTTCAATACAACTTGTTCTGCTTGATTTTTCTGAGCAGAAAAACTCTCAAGATAGTTTGCGGAACTCGAGACTTTTGCGTAGCATGAACCCATGCGATCGGCGACTTCATCAGGCGACGTAATTATGTCATTTCCCATTACCAATCCAGAAATATAATTGAAACTCTGTTTGCCAGAGATCCTCCGAATTTTCTCCCACACCTCGCGAGCGGGAGCACAACTTCTTACAGTGGAAACAAACTCACTCCATGACTGCTTCTTACTCTCTGCTATGATACGTCTGGCAATGGAACGCTTTTGCATGAAAATAATACGATTTTCATCCGTCATATTATTTTTGAAGCGACGGAGAGCTTTACGACGTTCACGGATGGCATCCCGACAAGCCTCATTCCACCAAGGAACGGGCACACGTCGCGGTGTCGTTGACGTGCGTGGGACTGCAGCTAAAGCCGCCTCGATGACCGCATCCGTGAAATGCTCTACAGCAGCATCGACATTGCCAAAGTTCATTTCGCCGACATTTAGCACTTGTTGGAAGTGTGACCAATTGGCGTCTTTTATTTTCCACTTCGGGGAGCGTCTTTCATCAACATGGAATGAAAGAAGCCGACAAATGATTGGGAAATGGTCACTGCTACAAAGATCGGCATTTACTTCCCATTCACAGGATGGGGCGATAGAAGAAGAGCAGAGAGTGAGGTCTATAGCTGAAAATGTCCCATTAGCAGCCGAGAAATGTGTATTGGAACCTGTGTTCAATGCGACCAAGTTTTGATTTAGAATCAACGTCTCCATTAGCCTTCCACGAGCATCCACACGATTAGAACCCCAAGTGGGATTGTGGGCATTAAAATCCCCCATGATGATAAAGGGGCGTGGAAGCTGATCTATAACAGATGCAATGGTTGCAAGTGTCGGTTGTTCTGTTGGAGGAATGTATATTGAACATAATGTTACCGGATTCGGCGCATATAGTCTGACAGCGATGACCTGTAATTCAGATTGTAATGGGACATTTTCGGAAAACACATTATTTCGGACTAAAACTGCCACTCCGCCACTGGCACGTTCAACGAATGGTTTATCTTTACGATAGATCGTAAAACCACGAAGAACCGGAGTGTTTGTGTCTTTCAAATGTGTTTCCTGTAAACTAATAGCAGTAGCATTATGGTCGTTAAGGAGGAGTTTTAATTCACTGAAATGAATATAAAAACCGTTCATGTTCCACTGTAAGAAATTGAATGTTTATTATAAAAAGATAAAAAGCTACCTCTTTTTATTCCTCGCCACCTCACTACGGTGATGAGGAGGTCGGGATATATCCTCGTCCATAGCAGAGTCTGCACTGCTGCTATGGTCGATGCGAGTTTTCGTTATAGTCATAGTATGACTATTATCCCGGTTTAAGATAACCTTCTTGGTTTTTTTTACCGGAGATGTTCTACTCTTTTCTACAAGAGATTTTGCTGGTGATTTCGCCTTTTTAACTGGCGATCTCGATCTATTGTCTGGACTCGTTTTGTTTTTAATTTTATTAGCTTTTTTGGCAACAACTTTGGAACTGGATGGAGAAATTTCTGTTTGTGTAGACATGTCACATGTCTGTGTTGACATGTCTACTTTGACGATTGGAACGGCAGCAATGGTTGCAAAAGATCGTGTGAATGATGGAACAGATTCTCTGTATTTGCGTTTGGCCTCTGCAAAAGAAATTTTTTCAGTTGTTCTGATTTCTTGAATCTTGAACTCCACTTTGTATTGTGGACATTCTCTAGATCTTGCAGAGTGAATTCCGTCGCAATTAACGCAATGCGACTCCCTTTTGCATGGAATATCTTCATGTACCGGTTGACCGCAATTGTCACAGAGACTGGCAAAGCTACAGTTGTTCTGCGAATGTCCAAACTTTTGACATTTATAACAACGTAATGGAGATGGTATATATTGGCGTACTTTTAATAAATAGAATGCAGCTTGAATAGACGACGGAGGCTGTGGTGTACAGAACGTGAGAATATGGGACGGTGTAGGTACTAAATGACCGTCTCTACGCGTATGGATTCTGTAAACGTCTGTAACACCCTGGTCTTTAAGTTCTTCCTTTATTGTTTCGACAGTGCAATTGAGCAGATCAAAACAATAAATAATGCCTTTGGAGAAATTAAGCTGCTTATGTAATTCAATTTTTATTGGTACGTCAGTAATCATATCTATGGCTTTAATGCTGGTAGATGCCAAAATCTTGTCAGCCTGTTGCTGTGACGAAGTTTCTATCAGTAAGGAACCATCACGTAATTTTTTGACACATTTCATCGTTCCATATAACCCTGTAAGGTGCTTACTGATATAAAAAGGGCTATCATCGTTGAAATTTCCATTTTCTTTCCGCATCAACAAAAACCTATTACAAGGAGTTATACTCCTTGAATCATTGCCAAACAATAAACTCAAATTTTCCTCATTACGTCCTCTCTTAGAGGGAGGACTATTTAAGGGGGGGAAATTATTCATAATAATTTTTTTTTATATTCATCAACCGTGCTCCCCACCCACCACGGAGCCCAACAAGGGGACGATGACCGCAAACCGGTACAGAGCGCCAGGGCTACACGGTGATATAGTCAGCTCAAGAGACGGCGCCACTCCATCAAAAGACACTGGCTCACCCCGCCGGAATACTAAATAAACACGACGTTAGCCGATTGACTAGACTGGGTTAGGTCTAGCCGCCCGTTTACAGCGAAGCGGAGGCCAAAGCAGTGTGTTGGTGCACCCAGGCGAACCTCAACTGCCAGGATCCTCTTTTCCGCCTTACGGGTCACCGCGCACGGCAAACACGCAGGTGTACTATTAGGGACTACTACAAACAAAGGACAGCAACAAAAGTGTACCCATAACGGAGGGACAAGGCCGCTATCAACAACAAAAAAGAGGGAAGAACAGAAGAAGAAAAAAGTTGCGACTGTCCTTCCTTCATAATAGTCCCTAAATAAACCACCCAGCCGGATACACAACCGACTGGTGCGGGCTGGGGCCCCTGGGTCGCCAAGTCCCAAAGAACATTGGAATGCAATTGCGATAACTCAACAACGACATTCGAATGTTCCCCCTGGGGGGGGCCATTGTCCAATAATGTTTAGTAGTTTGCGGTATGTTTGGATACTCGAAAAAGTTCCACGCTCTAAAGAACAACTGCTTTGGCGTATTCAGTTGTTTCAATAACTTCACTCTTCTCGAATCGGATACGCTCACGTGTGGTACATGCCATTCTATAGCCGTTATGACCACTTTTCCATTCTGCACGAGTGTAGGATCTGTTTTATGCTTTGTGATGAGCGCGTCGTGATCGTCTCTTTTTCGCAACAGGTTCAATTCCATTTTTGAATTGAGCACGATGTACGGATAATCTTCAGCGAAACCGAGCATCAAGTTCAACGGTATCGTGACTTCGAATTCTTTGCTGTCTTTATCGACAAAGTCTTGAAGTCGATTACGATCCTCACCTATGCTCCACCCGGCATCACAGTAATTCTTCATTTCACATGCTGTTAAAGATGCATAGCCTTTCATCAATCCAACTCTACCGGGATCGCGCACTTTATCCACCTCGGTCTCACCGAATTTCAACGAAACATACTCCCACAACATTGCCGGACCATTATTGGCGAAACGGCTCTCGAAATTCACAGCGTCGTCGTTGACTATTTTTCCTTCGATTCTTATGAAACTGTCTTGCGGATACGTGTACAAATCTTGATTGGCAATCAGGAATTTTATACTATCGTTATAGGAGTACGTGTTCGTGTTGTAAGGTTTATATTTAAAAAATTCACGTCTGGTGATTTCATTATCCATAGTAGCCTTACTATCGACGTTGAGAATGTGTGAGGAAGTCATATTGTGTGTTCAGTATGAATCCCAACGATGATAAAATCTGTTTGCTTTTTCGCGTCAGTCGTTTACGCGCTACACAAGATGATTTCTCTACGAGTTGTCCACTTGCACTGTTGTTACCACCTTCATTAACATGCTTTTTATAATATTTATGTGACCAGTCTATTGCCATCTCCTTCTCTCTTACACTTTCTTCACGTATAGAGTGACGGTCAATTCCTCTCCTCTAAAGTCTATCAGTTGATTGTCTTGATCCACCAGATCTATGACGATTCTGTTGATTTTATTTCCGCTAACGATTGGCAGAAACATCCAATTGGACGGAGATATGATTATTTTATATCCAGGATCCACGTTCGGATAGAAACTGAACAGCGAATGATTTGGTTCACCGTTTAAATAAGAACCGGCAACGATGTTACATCTCACGAAAATATTATTGACTTTCATTATATCCACCACACTGTCTGAAGCATATGTGTGGCTGGGTTTCAATACTCGTTTTTGCACGAAACCCAACAGCGGTCCGACAGTTCCATCAAGCGTGAAATCTATTTCATATTGTGATTTTATTTCACACTTTAACGTGTTGTTGTTGCACGATAAACCGATAGGTCTATCCTCATCACCATTCATTAACATTGTTTTTCGCTTTTTGGTTTCGGGTTCTTTTGTTTCTTCTTCATCTTCTCTCGACGACTTTTCATTTCTTTTCTTAGTCGCATCGCAAATCGCATTGTTTAGATAGTCCGATATAGCATCTATTTCATAAGTTCCATGCGGAATTCGAATTGTTTGCCACTCGGCGTTTGAATCGACGCGAAACACAAACGCATCGTTGCTAAAGTCCACGTTCGGTATTGAATTGTAGACGTTCAGGTTCACTAAACAGATCATATACATCTCGTTGGAAACCAGTTCGATGGGCGGATTGAAAACACTCGAGAGCGTTGAACTCGTTCCACTGAAGGTTACGGTGAAAGCATTCATTACGAAATGTTTTTTTTATTATTATTATTATTATATTTTAATTCACAAAGTCCGAATTGCGAGTTTTGTTTAAAAACAACAAACACAAATGTCCACACACCTTCGTGTTGAATTTTTGTTCTCTTTTGAAATTATATCGAATCTTGCATCCGTTTAAATACTTTTTAATTTCGATGGGTGGTTGAAGATTACCATAACTGTCGTAATACAACACATCGCGATTATTTTTGCTATACGCAACCCAATGTGTGCCAGGTCCGCTGTCTTTGTCCAAATTCACTACAGCTCGCTCGCAACGATTTGGTTTACGCGGTAGTTTGTCTCGCATGTATACACCGCGAAAGTGTGGTATGCGCATATCATTTGCGTAATACTTCAAATCCTTGTCGGTGAGCGGTCTGTCCTTTGGTAGAGTGATGAGTTTCTTGAAACTGGCTTTTACGAAAGCGGAACTTTTCTTGTTTTTCTGTCGCGGAAGTTTTTTTTTTTCTGCACACGGCGCTGTCTTAACTTTTTATTGCTTAGAACAAGACCATAGCCTGTCTTATGACGTTTCACGTATAATCCAGATCCAACTTTTGCACTTTCAACTGCTCTGTTGTGTCGACGATCTTCGGCTAATTTATCACGCGCTGATTTGATATCACTAACCGTCTTAGCCACTGCCGCAGCACCGCCAAGAAGCGGACCCAATGTAGCCAATGCTGAAATTATCGGAATGAGTGGTAAAAATCCACCACTTTTCGGTACGGGTATAACTCTGGGTATTTTAATCGTTGAACTTTTCCCTGCACCGCCGACTTGTTTCGCTGCTTTAATCGCTGCATCTATAACCGTTAGCGATGGAAGAATTGAACCGGTGCCAGTCGTTTTGCGTCCTTTCTTATATCGTCGCAAACTCTTGCGCGCTTCGTTCACGATTTTTGCAAACGTAACGCGAGCAGTTTTTCTACTTTTGCGTACTCCTCCACCGCTTTTGCCTTTTGTTTTTCTATTTCCCTTGCTCTTTGTTTTGTTGGTTCTTCCTCGTCGTCGTTTTTGTTGTTGTTGTTGTTGCCGTTGTTTGCACATTATTTTTTTACGTTGTTGTTGATATTGTAAACGATATTGTCAGTGTTATATCCCAAATTTAACTTTCGCTTTCATCAAATTGGTTATCCCCCACGCGGTTATGCGCTCGCCTAATTTCGCGTCTTTCGAAAGTACACGTTTCCAAGATTCTTCGGCCAACACTCTGTCCGCAGCGTGTCTAGCCTTGAGATCGTTGGGATATTTTGCGTATACGTAGTCGTGTGTTCTACACAATTTGTCTACTTTGTTTTTCGGTTTCGCGTTTAAGCTGAGATCAGTACCTGGTCCACAATAGTTATAACCGGGAACGTGTAGCGGGAACGGAAGCTTGTTAATGAGTGTGTTGAAGAGTCCATTACCCTTATATAGTCTTCTTCTTTTTCTGCCAATAGCTGGCTTGTACACATGATTTGATGTTGATGAGTTTGAATCTTTCTTTTTTCTTTTTAAAGATGGCTTATTCAGAGAAACGAGAGAATTCTCTTTGTGAGCGATGCTTCTGATGTGAGCCGAAAACGAAACGGCTGGCACTAAAACGTTGCAAACTTTACACAAACGCTGGTTATCAAGTTTTTGTTTCTTAACACCAGACCGTTGTGCGTCTTGATCATCACTATTTACACGTTTCATGCTACTTCCAGCACACTAATCAGGTTGATGAGCAGTTCGACTAGTTGGTTTTTATTGATGTTACTGATGACGATGACGAATGTAAAATTTATTTTATAGTCCGCAATGCTCGCACGACTCTTTCTCACCGCGTTGGGCTTTCATCATTTCTTTATATACGTACAGATCGTCTACACTCGATTCGTCAATCAGACCGGCAGCTACATCTTCATTATATTTATTCTTGACATATTCGTACACTTCATGAAATATCTTTACCCGATCCAGTCGAGTGTATTTCTTCGGAAAGATGATGTTTGAGAAACAGTGCTCGCATTGTTTCTTCTCATCTATTTCGCTTCCGATCATAGTTATAAACGTATCGTTCAATTCCATATCACTATCATCGATTGTCAACGAGTCTGAATCTTCCTCTTCCTCTGACGAAATCGACATCGGCGATGAGGGAATCCATTCTTCATCACTAGATTCGCTAGTGCTCATTATGATTTTGTTGTTGAATTGTGTGTTATGACGAGGATGTTGACAAGTCAACGTTCGTTTATACACTGTTTTATTTTAATTTTTTTAATATATATTATAATACATTGAAAATACATACAGTTTGATTCGCGTATGCAATGGAAGCAGATCTTTTCTTTGCATACAGTTTATTTTTTTTAACCGTAATATTAGCCGTCTTGACTGCTTTGCAAATATACTTTGAGTGTCGGTCGATTCATTGCACCAGTAAACATGAAATTTCTGAAGCAATCTACTAAAATATCGATGAATAATTTGGATGTGATATGCGGATCGGGTATAGATCAAAACGCAGCATCAAAACACGGAGCGTTATTACCGAACAGCATAAGGTGTATAATGTGTGGACCTTCGAATTGTGGAAAAACTAACGTGTTGGTTAATTTACTTCTCGATGAGAACGGCGTCAAGTTTGAAAACCTGTACATCTACTCGAAATCTTTGAATCAAGCCAAATACGCAATCGTTGAAAAAATTATCAGAGCCGCGGACAAAAGAATCGGTTACTATGCGTTCAAAGATAGCGATGTCATCATGGAACCTTCACAAGCGAAACCCAACTCGACCATTATATTCGACGATGTGGCATGTGATAATCAAGACGTGATCCGTAAATATTTCAGCATGGGACGTCATGCAGGTGTAGATTGTTTCTATCTGAATCAATCGTATGCTAGAATACCGAAACAGTTGATCAGAGACAACGCCAACCTGTTAGTGGTATTCAAACAGGACGAACTCAATTCGGATCACATATATCGAGATCACGTTTACGGTGACATGACACAACAACAATTCAAAGACGTGTGCATCAACTGTTGGAAAGACGAGTATGGGTTTTTGGTTATTGACAAGGATAGAAAGGTGAACGAGGGACGATACAGAAAGAATTTCGATAAATTCATAGTGTTGCACAACGAATGCACATAACCGTTTCGACCTTCACAGCATAGAGATGTCTGCTAATACTATGACGATGACTATGACGAAACAACAACGACAACAACAACAACGAAGACAAAGACCAAAGTCCACGATTGAAAAGTCGACTGCACAGCAGCAGATAAAGAAACATGTAGTCAAAGCAGCTGAAGCATTACGTCGAAAATATAATTACTTGCAATCGCTCAAGAGGGAGAAAACTTTTCTTCTCGAGGAAAATCTCCTCCCTATCGTGAAACCATTGCGTGAATTGACCACCATAAAAAAACATCGCAAAGACAAGAAAGATATTAAACGTGAAATAAAAGAAGAAGACGAAGAAAGAGGAGGAGATGAATCAGACAGCGATAATGATGATGATGAAGAAGAACCAGATCGCGACAATGCTGCTGAAGAAGAAGAAGAAAAAGAAGAAGAAGACTCTAGGTCTCTTTTCGTGGAATATGCTAATAAAAACGCCGGTAAATATGATTACACGTACGGACCGAAAGCCGATCCGAACGAAGAAAACATCTACCTCATGGGCAACAAACGGTTCTCAGCTGACGAAGCCACCGGTGAAATAGTATTGACAGATAACGTCAGCGGCAATCAGTCGCGATTCAAAGGAACGCGAGGTTTGTTAGAATTGATCTTTATGGCCAGACCGATAGATTACAAGCCAAAAGATCTCGAAGACTATGGAAAGATACTCGCGTTAACCAAAGCGCATCTGAGATCCGACGGCAGAATAAATGCGACCAGAGGAGGAAAATACAAACATATAATATCGCGATTGTTTCCTCCCGCCACCGCTTCCAAACCCAAATCAGGCTCTGCCATTGGTGGAAAAGTGAATAAAAAAAAGAAAAGAACAATGTTCAATGCTCTTGCAGCCGTTGCTGTTCCGGACAGATCAATGATCGTGACCGACAAAAAAATCGATTACGTTCACTGGATTGATCCGAACGTGTTAGTCAATCGTCTAGCGCTCTTGCACGCATCAAAACAAGCTGGAAATACATCGCATGACAACGAGATAACATCCATAGTGAACGAGCTGCGCACAACCGGTTATATAATGTAGCATTTTTCGTTGAAAGTCATCAGTATGATATGTGAATCACTGTTGCAAAACTATGTCTGTGGATAAATTCGGAAGGTACGGAGGTGATAAGAAGAAGAATAGAACTTTAACTAAAGGTCTTCGAGGAATTGGATTTAATTTGACAATCGATGGCGACTACGATATTGACAACAAGCGTTTGACACGAGTGGGCGATTCAAAAAGCGATACGGATGCCGTGAACGTTGCGAGTTTGAACAAGGCACTAAACATACTCAATAGCGCTATAGTCAATCAATACAGTGCAATGTTGGAGAAAAAAGTGACTGTAGAGATTGCAAATCTTAAAAAAGAAATGAATGAAAAATTGCAAGCGACTAGAACCGAATTCAAGAACGAAATCGATAGATATCGCGAAAACTTTACACAGCTGAATGGAAATTTAATGAGAGAGTTGCAACTGGTCAACAAAAGTGTAAACACGACCGCATATGGTTATCAGCATGTGCGCTTGTTTTCAATGCCGTATCCCATGGTTGTAATTCAAAAACAAAACACAGACAACTTAGTCTTGCAAGGTGAAATAACCAACAAGTATGTCTTGCAAGGTGAAACAACCGAGTATGAGTTCCCGTTCGAGATCGGTTTCATCAAAGATTTTAACGTTCATCCGGCGAATACTAGAATCTATATAGACGAAGTTGAAGTGACACGTAACGACGTAAACGGATTAACACATAAAGGTTATAAGCTTTCATTCGAACCGGCCACTTTCGATGTATTGCGCAAAGTACGTCGCCGTCTATCAGTTTCGTTTACAATAAAATATCCGATTCAGATAAAAAACTCTGGTACTGCATAGAGATAGAGAGAGATAGTTCTATATTCGTGTGTGAGGTGCAAGCAAAGACATGACGGAAAAGGAAGCGATCGTCAATGAATTGCACAGACCGGCTAGGAAGAATTTTCCACGTCGCCGCGTTGTGCTCAAAGGTGTAGACGATCTGTGGCAAGCCGATTTAGCTGAAATGATACCATTTGCAAACGTCAACAAGGGATACAGATATATACTCGTTGTGATTGATTGTTTCTCCAAGCACGTATGGTGTATGCCAATCAAGAATAAAACGGCATTGAACGTGACGGATGCCATGAGCTCGATCCTGAAGAAGAAGAATAAGAATTATAAGGAAGGCGAGCAACGAAAACCGCAAAATTTGCAAACGGATCAGGGAACTGAATTCTATAATTCAAAGTTTCAAGCGTTGATGAAAGAGTATCGAATCAATCACTATTCGGTGTACAGTGTGAAAAAAGCAAGCATTGTAGAACGTGTCATACGCACGCTAAAAGAGAAATTGTGGAAACATTTTTCAAACAATGGCAACTATAAATGGTTCAATGCATTGCCAGCAGTGGTAGAGAAATATAATGATTCACTGCATAGCACTGTTAAAATGACACCTAATGAGGCGTCGCTTAAGAAAAATGAACGACATCTGCTATCGAGTGTCTACAGTCGTATTAATACCACCAACAGCCGTCCGTCAAAGTTTAAAGTGGGCGATTGCGTGCGCATCAGCAAGCAGAAGAGTCATTTCGACAAAGGCTATCTACCCAATTGGTCTACTGAACTGTTCACCGTCTCCGAGGTACATCTCACGAATCCGCATACCTACAAGTTGAAAGACGCAGACGATCGTCCTATTCTCGGTGGATTTTATGCTTACGAATTGCAAAAGACTCGATATAAAGACGTCTATCTGGTCGAGAAGGTGTTGAAAACTAAAGGCGATCAGGTGTATGTGAAGTGGTTGGGTTTACCGACAACGCAAAACTCATGGATTGCAAAAAGCAACGTACTTTCTGGCGGTGGCGAAAATGGAGTAAACAAAAAGTCACGGTCGACTCATCATCATCGCCCGCACTAACAATGACAGGAGGATGTAGATTCTATCGCGAAGAAATGAACGTTAGGTTTGCAAACGTGTGTGAAATTTGTCTCATGGATCCCATGGGTGCTGAACATCGCAACGGCCTGGTCTGGCGACTGGATGCATTGGATCGCCGACGAGAAGAGAAGTTGAGACAACAGTTCTTCAAAGAGTTACCATACATTAGTTTATGAGATTATGATTTTTCTATGTATTTATAAAAAACAAAAAATTCTGTATTGTTAAATGAATCAATAAACTAGTTTTTTAAACTAAATATCAATGATTTTTTTTATTTATTATTTTATGTTTGACTAGGTATCTGAAATTTAAAGAGAAATAAAACAATAGTTTACTTAAAAATGATTATTATATTTTTTTCAAATCAATTAATTAATAATTATACATTGCCCATTGAGTAATAATGAAAATAATAATAATACAATGTTATTGAACAATAATTAGATTTACATAATAAATACAAATAAATAAATAAATAAATAATACAATGTTTTTAGACAATAATTAGATATACATATTATATACAAATAACATAAATAACTACAATGTTATTAAACAATAATTAGATATACATATATACAAATAAAAAAATAACATACAATGAAATACACACAAGGAGTGAGCCAATACAGCCGATATTGTATAGATATTTAATTCAATTCTCTCTTCAATGGTGTAATGACCCCACGACAGTGTGTTATGTGCGTGTTGTCAACGAGAAATCTTTTATCGTCGGCAGCACTTAGACCGATCTTGTTGATTTTGCGAACGTCCACACTGTGTTTAACCGATCTGAACACACACATCTGACACATCAATTTTTCCCCAGTGTGTAGGCAATATGAATAATCCTCGAAAACTGATCTTTTCCACAACGTTCGCCTTTACGCCCTTAGCACGCTTATGGCAATTGGTTTCCTCGCCAAACAACCTAAAGCAGTACATTTTAGAGCGTAAGCCGACGAATTCGACAATCAATTTTTCAGCTGTTTCGAATTTAAATTTGCCTAGCACTTTTTTGTTTATAAGCGGTAAGCCGTAAACATTATCCAAGGGAAAATTTGATGTGTCAAACAGATTCAGATCGGGTTTTATCTCCTCGTACAGGTCGTCAGTCAACACTTCCAATACGAAACTGTCTGTGTCGGTGTATACATAGATTTACGTTGAATTTCGACTTTAAATAAGCTGTAAAAAAAGTCGTACATCAGACACTTTGATAAATCTAGCACCGCCGCACCGATGTAGTTGGGTTTATTATACTCGATGCTGAGACGTTTCATCTGTACGGCGGATAGATTTTCATTAAAAACAGTTATCGGAGTGGAAGTTTGGCTGACTTATCAACGCTTCCGCTCCTTTCTTTTTCCCTTGACATTCCCATTGTGTTACAAGTCTTACGTCTACGCGCTTCTCAACCGACTCGATTGACTTGCCGTAACAAGCGTTGTTTTTTAACTTGTATACGTCTTTCTCGAAATCAGATTCGGCAGAAGCGCGTAGCTCTGTGTTGCGGTCAATATAGGTTTTTAGGAAGCATGACTGAGCGAATTTCAACACTCGATGTACTTTCTTCAAAACAAGTCCGTTCTCCAAACATTGCTTTAAGTACCGGTAGTGTAGTATGTAATTTCGTTTGTCGCTTAAAGTCGTCAGTAATTTTGTCTGTCGGTGTTTTGAATGTGGAGGAACTTGCTTTTCAGCGCAAAAAGGAAAATCATTGTGTTGATCGTGCAAACCGGCTGGGTAATCGAGGTCTGCTTCGATGAAATAACCTATATCGCCATCGTCTGACACGTTCATCACATTGAAATTTTCAATTTCGTTTTCATCGAGCCAATGAAATTCGCCAGTCGGGAGAGGTTGAGACATCGCCCAGCCGTACTGGTTGTTGGCATCCAGATAGACGATGTAAGAGGATGGCATGTTGGGATTATATTGACCTGTCATGTATTTGTTGTTCGCAACACAGTGACGTTTAACACATTGAGAAATGCCGCCTCGTAAGGATTTGCGTATGAAATGTATCATGTCTATGTCGGACATGAGCTCCAATTTAACGTTTGTATACTTTAGCATTGCATCCCATGAAAAACCGGGTAAGGTATAGTAATGAGCGGGATCTAGGCTATAGGTGGCGAGTTCAACTTTACGAAACTTTTCGAAAATATCACAGAGAAGGAGCACGTCAGTTTTCAAATAGTTATTTGAATAGTCGAGCAAAGTAGTGCAGTCAAACACCGACCACACCTTCTTTGCACGCTCATATTCCTCCTCTGTGATATTTTCATCTGTTAGTTCAGAATAAAACGCAGACTTGGGTGGTAATTCCGTTTCGTTCAAAACATTAAATTCGGTGACGTATTCATACGGGAAAATGCCTTTCTCGGTGACGTGAGAAAATTTGTCTGCGTCGGGATAGTGTTTTTTAAGTTCAATTAAGTCTTCGTCTTTTAGAGTTTTGGCCAAAGTGGCCAGACTCGAAGAAAGAAAACGAAAAGAGTCCAAAAATCTAATTTCTATTGTACGTTTAGTCTTCTTCTTATTCTCGTCATTGGTATTGTCAACGTCATCGTCATCATCACCATCGTCACCCGTAGGAATTTTCGCACCGAATGAAATATATTTCTCCTTGTTGATCGGAATTACATTCAAGTCGTTGCATACTGAAGCTAACTGTTTAATGAAAAGATGACTGTCGAAATTGGTGAGATTGTGGAAAAATACAGGAATGAAATGCGGGATTTGATAATTGAGATTGCATATGCTGTGTGCCATACCGCGAGGTTCCCCCGTCAGATGATCGTGATCCAACACGAGGCAATTATTCACACGATCTTCTGGCGTGAATTTCTTCTCGCAGATATGACACTCATTTTGCGTGTTAAATCGTGTGCGTTCTTCAAAAGTTAGTGTGCGCATAGGCACAACAGTATTTATAATTTTACTAATTGATTTCGCGTCCGACACTAGACTGTTGATAAATTCCATAGCGCAATCGGGACCGTTGAAATACCTATACTCGGAGAGCGAATCGTCGTAGCTGCATTTAATTTTATAAGCAAAACTGTGGGCCACATGTTGCTTCAGCGTCACTGTGTACGATTCGGAAGCGCTCGGTTCGACCGTGTGAACTGGTTTTAACAAACTTTCCGAATCGGCGTAAATCACGAACGGCAAGGGTTCTTTTCGTTCATAATTTTTAAACATTGTCAAGTTGCCGGGACTCACTCTGCCCAACCGATCTTTTTTTAATTCTGCCGTCGGCAACTTGACTTTCATCTTGCCGCAATCGCGTTCACAGTGTCGCTGAAGCAATTCTTCGCTATAGAAATACACAAGACAACAATCACAAATGAATTTTTTATGTTCTTGGTTATTTAATTGTGAACTAGCTAATCTGGATAAATTCACGAATCCATGCGTAATGATTGTTGGCTTGCGTAACGCTATCACTAAAATACAGCAAGTTTACATGGTTTCGCTTTTTCTCTTGCGTGCAATACAAGGGTCCTACAATATTGCAATGGTCATCGACGCCGAACACGTTCACGCTGACAAATTCATTTTGTTTTTCAAACTTCCGAATGTCCTTGATCTTCATAGGAAACTCTAGATTGTTGAAATTTAAAACAGTGCTATAATGCGGATACGAGCTGCAACGTGAGGAGTTTTTGTTTTTCTCCGCTCGACACAAGGCACTAACGACAGCCCAGGCGAAACACGCGTTGTCATTGTTCTGTACATTCACTATAGCTCTCTTCAATTTCAACTTTTTCGGAAGATCGATGTATGACGAAGCACGTAACGGATTATACTTCATAAAGTTTAACTCTAGATGCGAAATTTTTTGCAAACACCAACCGGACTCTTTTTCCTCGAATTCTTCCGCTTTCTTCTGAAGTTTTGTCTTAAAGTCTGTGAGCGTAGCGTCTATGTCGGTAGCGCAATTAAAAATTACATTTTTTGTATTAAAAGACTTGAGTTCACTCGTGATGTCTTCGTGTCTTAAAATGAAATAGTAGGCGAACAGTTCAACATTTAACTTTACGGTCAAGAATTTCTCAAGTTGAGATTTTATCAAGTCCACGATCGAGTCTCTGTTATTTTCAAAAAATGTTTCAATCTTTAATTCTTTACAGTCTGTATTGTCAACTCTATATGAAATTATACGATTTTTATATGCTGTTCTAGTCACTTGTATGTTCTTGGAAAGAGGAACGAAAGAAATCTCTTTGTGCGCGTTGCTTCTATTGTGAGCAGAAAACGAAACGGCCGGCACTAAGACACCACAAACTTCACACAGATGTTGATCATCTTGTTTTTGTTTCTTACTCGGCGGTTCACCGTCTTGATTCACACTATTTGCACGCTTCATATTCCGTGAATTGTTTGTAGCGACTGAAGTGCAAGCCGTTTTTTCACTTCTATTTATACCGTGCTTGAGGAGCAAATGCGTTTGTAAATTATCCGCGCGCGAGACGTATAATCCGCAAACGTGACATTCGACCTTAGATTTGCCAGAATGAATATTTTCGTGTCGTTTTAAGTGACAACGTGAGCTAAAAGATTTCTCGCAAACACTGCACTTGAACATTGTTGTTGTTTTGTTCAAATTTGAATATAAGACTTATAAAAAAATTATGATTATTCTAACTTACGATTGTTAGACTGATTCGATTTGCTCTTCTGCTTCTATTTCGAAACTTTTCAGATCTTGTTTTTTTCTTTTTATTCTTCTTCTATGATGAAGTCTTCGCGATCCTTATTGTTGCGTTGACAAAAATTCTAGCAGTGATGTGTGTTCTATATCTGCTTTTGCTTCTGTAAATTAGTATGCATTCAATTAGGTTCAGTGTTATTTTTCACTTTAACCAGGGGAAGGAGGGGCAGCTTGTCATAGAACCAGCAAAAACTTTCTACTGATGTTCGGTGGTGATGGAACCGGCCAAGATACTCTACTGCTTAGTTCATACTTGTGTGGGAGATTTTGCCACCTATATTCGCTTTGTGAAACCGATTTGGTAAAACAGATGTCTGCAATTAGTCAATGGCATATCGTATACCCCAACAGTTGAACCAGGTAGAAATATATTTAACTACTTTACAACATGTGTTACACCAGTGCGGTTAGTTGAAAATAACATGTGTCTGCAAGTGAATTATTAAAAATTGTGTGTAAATGAATGTTTATTTCGTGAATCTAATTGAAAAAGGGATAATGGATTACATGTAACTAGGTGAGTTGAATTACTTTGTGATAGATTGTAGATTATTCCTTATGTAACCGAATAAAGTATACAACACGTGTGTGATCTCAAAGGTAAACAGGATATCGTTCATTTTTACTGATTCGTGATCACCAAGTCAACGTATTTTATTAAGTATTACTGTCGTTGTTTATAATAATAAAAAAAAAACCAATTAAATTCTTCATTACTTAGATCTTTGTTTTCTTATTATAGACTACACGAGTAGAAGTAAAAACCAAAATACTTAAAAATGATACATTTCCCTATACTCGACTGAGACCGGACACCTTGTATATATTGTACACATAAGTACATTTTTTATTATAATCTAAAAAAACCAAGCGATGTTGTTGTTACATTAATATAAGTTACATTTGTGTACTTGAACGAAATATGAAAAGGTATGCATAAAACTAATAATTAGAGATTGTAAGGATTGATTATACTAGAAAGAACGTGTTTTAAATGTTTCAAGAATTAGTCATAAACTAGATGTGTAAAGTAAGCATATTTTTCCAATGTTCAGGTAAAATTGTCATATAAATTATGTCAGCGGTTCTCAAACAACATACAAACAAGCGATGTGTTTACTATTGCAATGTAAATTGAATTTATGTTATGGTTATAGATTTCTTTCGAGATTTTCTAAGTGTGGAATATTCTATCATATAACATCAATGCCCAATTTTTTTTGATAAAGAGTGAACTGAAGGTTATTGTCAAATAAGATCTTTCTTAAAACAACTGGCAAAGATGTACTGTTTGAGAACCACATGTGTTGTGTGTATAACGCTTATAAATAGAAGTACACAGAAAAAAATAATCTTGGGAGCATATTTTACAATTTTTATAGAAAGCTATAGCCCTGATATAAATGGTTGCTTGGAAAATTTGATTAAAAAATTCACTGTACTATTGAAAGAATTGAAAAATAACTTACCTTAAATATATAAGCACTAAACTTCTGATTTTGAAAAAATTGTAGAAAATATCTCTATCTATCTTCACAATTTACAATACAATTATTATTAAACAGTATTTTTTTCGAAATTATATTATATATCGCTATGTTATTTCTAATGACCACGCACGGTACGAGTAGTGGCTAAAATGAATATTTTATTCTGATGTTCATGTGTATTTATAGTGAGATTGATTTGGTACATAGTTTAAGTATATAGCGGCATTATTTACTTATTATATATACTGTCTTATAGGTCGCTACATCAAACGACATTCTTAAAAGTCTTTTGTTCAAAGCCACGACACACATTTTATCATAAGTGCAATCTATCTAGCAGCTTAGTATTTAGAATATTTTTAGATTAATGGATACATAATATAAAAACTGATTAACTAATTCCAAAATAAAAACACATTCCTTTGTTTAAGTATATTTGAATGTGTGTTGAAACATGTCTTTATGACTCAGTCAACCGACAGCAGAGTTTTAGAAAGTTTTAGATTAACTAATGGATACATAATATAAAAACTGATTAACTAATTCCAAAATAAAAACACATTCCTTTGTTTAAATATATTTGATTGTGTGTTGAAACATATCTTTATGACTCAGTCAACCGACAGCAGAGTTTTAGAAAGTTTTAGATTAACGCCATGATAATAATAAAACTATAATTGTTAATATTTGCGAATATTTTGTTTGACCGTGAAAGTGGCGGTTATGATTCACGTTTAAGTTTTGTTATTGATAGATGATGTACCCCCACCATTGCTGAGGCTTCATTCCTCGCATATTATATGACAAGAAAATGTGAAATGTATTAGTCTTGAAAGAGCGGCATTACAGACTGTTAGCACATGAAATAATATATATGAATAGAACAAAAACTATGTATTGAAATACAAAAAAATTATTGCGGTAAGTTATAGGAATGACGTATCAAAATATGTAACAAGATGTACAATATTCTACACCTTATGTCAGAAGGAGCGACATTACAGCATGTTAGCAGCGGGAGCAAGAAATCGTCATTTACCCTCCCACCTAATCTCGCGAAGCATATAATTAGATAATCTAACCTTGCTTTCAGCATCCATAGTTTCCAAGCTCCCAGCATTCCTAGCCTCCAAGCTATCACTTCCAAGCTGCCAGCATTCCTAGCTTCCAAGCTGCCAGCATTCCTAGCCACACCCCACCTCGCGAACGACTGCTGATTGATTGATTGATTAAGTCGCGTAACACACCCTTTTTTCCGGGCAATCGCGTTGATTTTCCCCGCTTTTCCGATCAGATTTTGAGTGTCGGACGACTGCTAACACAATTTTCGCGGTTTTTCTCTAAAAATTCGCGGATTCTGCGATTTTTTTTTTTCGCGGTTTTTTTTTCGCGGATTCTGCGATTTCTCGCGGTTTATTTCGCGGATGCTGCGGACATCTTGCGGTTAGGTTAGCAGTCACGATCGACTGCTAGCAAAATATTCGCGGTTTTTCACTAAGGAATCGCGATTTCTCGCGGATGCTGCGATTTATCGCGGAGGCTGCGCGCATCTTGCCGTAAGGTAAGGGTATCCAGAACCGGCATTTTACATTACTACGGACCTCGATGGAAAATTTCTTAGTGGGCCAGATACCGACCGAGAGATCAAAGGGCGCCAGAACTTATAGGGCCACACTGCGTAAGTCTCAGGTCGTCCAAACTGAGACGCGAGAGTGGTCACAGTTAGGGATAATTCAAAAAAGGATAACCACGTTGGTCAAAAGAGATCCGAAAAATATTCCGGAACAGAATCCAGAACCACAATCACAGTTATATTAAATCCCAGGCCTAACGCTGTTACTTCTTTAGCAAGATAAACAGATAGATAAACAGAAGATAGGCCTCGAAGCCTCACAGCAACCTACTTAATCAATCGCAAAACGTTAGCGTGACGTTAGCGAGCGATAAGCGAACGATAGCAAAACGATAGCGAAATTCTTAACATAAAATCTTCATAAATAATGAATCGATACGGATCGATAACGAATTTCACATAATTAATTTTTAACAATTATTTCACACTTAATCCGGGCCTGTACAGAATTTCCGGAGCCTGAAAAGAAAATACATAGCATACAACTAGAGACATAAAACACTTTAAAATCGCGAGACTGGCGACGTGGAATTCAAACTTAATTCGTAATAAGATTCAAAATATTCCAGAAAATTCCCACTGTAGTGCAAGAAATCCTACAGGAATACAATCGACGCAACATTAATCATTTTAATTCTGACGTAAATATCTAAAATTTACCCAGTACTACTCAAGTGGTCGACATTCAGAAATGTAAAATGTTCATAAAATATTAGATTTGATCCTTTAATATTTTCGGGATATATTGTAGTACCATATCTATCCCACTGGGATAAACACTTGATAATATTCTGGGATACTTTATGCGTCGTCGCTTATGATAGCGAATATTAAAAATTTCGGAATAATTGCACAATCTTCAAAATTTCTGGAATAAATTAAATTATTCCCGTATTCCAGAATCAACACAACCACACGGAAATCCAAAAGCAGCAACTTATAATCCCTACTAGGAGAAGCGCTTGGCTTCTTTATGGTTTATTGTTTGCACGGTAAGCTAACTATATCCAATCACAACGAGCCAACAATGGAAATACGGAAAATAAATCAATTTTCGGGAATTAGGAAACTTAGGAAAGTCGAACAATACAGGAATCGAAGGAGGAAACAACGCAGAATCTAAACTCCAAACCAAAAACAATATAGCTCCAAAACGAAAAGCACAAATCAAACTCCAAAATCCCAAAATAAAAAGTATTTTATTTGCCAGCTATTCAATCAACTCATTTTGATTGTTTAACAGCTCGATGTTTATCACGCGATCGCTGTCTCTAGTCTGTCCTCGTGCGAGTCTTACCCGTTCACGACGAACCACAGCGTAAGCGATCTCACTCTTACCCACACTCAAAACATGCTCTCATCTACCGCACTAATAGAGATGATAGGCTGCCAGTCATGTATATTTTGGTTTAGTTTTGCACACCTTGCTTTTAGACGGTCACCAGTCAACCTGACGTCATCATATCATCCCAATCTATATGTTAGAATCGTCTAAATGAATTCATAATAAAACATAAAATGCATTGAACTTAAAATTGTACCGCTATCTACTGGATGTACAAAAGGGCTAATTGCCCCCCTAAATACGACTAAAATTAGCCCCCTATAATATATATTATTTTATATATTTATATATATATGTGTGTACACGATAACTCTCGACAGACTTAATCGATTTAAACGAAATTTGGTACACACATTGGAACCCATTACCGCACTAAGTTTTTAGGGGTTAAAAAAAGTTTTTGGGCCCAAAAATACCGAAAAAATTCTCAGAATTGTTTCAAAATTGAAATTTAACCCTTTAGTGAAGATTAAAATGTGCTGCTAAAATTTTATTAAAATCGGCCCGACAGGACCGGACTTACAAATTGTATGAAAACACTGGTTTGCGGATAGTGATTTACTTACTGAAGGGTGTATTTAATTCGGTACAGAGGTTGCACTGATATAATATTATTGAAATTAAGAAAAAAAATATTATTTTAAGGGATGTATTAAGGGGTAAAATTTTTTATTTTATCCAAAAACAAACTTAAGTTATTATAATAAAGCCACAAGGCCTGCATTAGCAAATACACTATATTGTCGGCAAGGTTTAGCACTGCGACCCGAGTTTTTTTTTTTAAATGAGGGGTGAAAAATTCATTTACGGACACCCGCATTTGCGAGTAGTGTGGGACTCGGCCGGGGTCTCTTAATTAACATCTTCATTCGCCTTCTGTCTGAGAATTAAAGTGAGCATTAGCTCCACCGCTCTCCAACCCTTCTCATCCTTCAGCATTCTCTCCTTTGCAAACAACGATATAGGTGGGATGCCGGCGATAACGAAAACCGCCTCAGCAGACACCGTTCTATATGCGCTGCAGATGCGGAGCGACATTTTCCGCTGCAGTCTTTCTAAGCAGTCACACGCCTGAGCCGTCTTTAGGGCTCGCTCCCATATAGATGCGACAGAGGATAACACTTCTCGTTTATAGGGACTCGGTCTTCCAATGTAAGCCATCATACGGCAAAGCGCTGCAACTGCTCTTCCCGCTTTGGCTGTCACCTCCCGGACATGGTCTTGAAAAGTGCGCCCTCGGTCAAGCCAGATCCCAAGATACTTAACGATACGCCATTAGGAACAGGTGCAAGTCCTGGTCCCAGTCCCGCTGGTGGTCCGACATCACCTTCGCCAGATAATTTCCCATCGTCTGGTTCATACGTTCCACCATCCCGTCAGACTGCAGATGCAAAGGCGTGGTTCGCGTCTTACGGATTCCCAACAGGCGACAGGCATCGGCGTTACGATGACTAACGCCCGCACGATGCTCCGTATCGTAGTCATATCCCTGCAACCGCTCTATCCATCTGGCGACCTGTCCTTCGGGGTTTCGAAATTGTAAGAGCCATTTCAGTGCGGCATGGTCCGTTCTCAACAGGAACTTTCGCCCGTACAAGTACTTATGAAAATGCTCCACTAACATAATCACCGCCAATAATTCTTTCCTGGTCGCGCAGTAATTTCGTTCCGCCTTCGACAGCACCTTGCTAAAGTGCTCGTCTTGAATCTGAGAGAGCACGCCACCAATAGCCAGGTTGCTTGCATCCGTGTCTAAGATAAAGTTCCCGGCGGTCACGGGTAGCTCAGAATCGGCGCTGACACCAAAGCACGTTTCAGTTGCTGGAACGCTTCCTCACACTCGCCACTCCAGATGTATTCACGCCCGTCTTCGGTCAGCCTTGTTAATGGCTTCGCAATGTTTGCAAAGCCCGAGACGAACCGTCAATAAAAGGTGCATAATCCAAGGAAGCTTCGAACCTGGTGCCTGTCCCTCGGCGTCGGCCACCCTTGCACCGCTCTAATCTTCTCCGGGTCGGCTTCTATTCCATCACGGGAGACGACGTGTCCGAGATATTATACCTTTGTCCGAAACAGATGGCACTTCTTGGGGCTTAGTTTCAGATTCGAGCCTCGCAGTCTTCGGAACACTTCCTCCAAGTTCTTCAAGTGTTCGCCAAATGTCCGACCGACCACAAATACGTCATCGAGGTACACCAAGCAGGTCTTCCACGAGAGTCCCCGCAAAATGGACTCCATCAGGCGCTCGAAGGTAGCCGGCGCGTTACACAACCCGAAGGGCATAACCGTGAACTGCCACAACCCTGTACCAATTGTGAACGCAGTCTTTTCGCGATCTTGCGGTTCCAGCTCGACCTGCCAGTAGCCGCTCTTTCTTGCCCACTAGAACCACCGGTGATGCCCACGGACTGCTTGATGCCTCGATGACTCCTTGCTTTTCCATGTCAGCGACAATTTTCTCGGCTTCTTCCTGTCTCGCCAGTGAAAGTCGTCTTGGGTGTTGTCGCACTGGCCTAGCATCTCCCGTGTTGATCCTATGTCCCACGTTGGTCCGCCCTTTCTGCCCGTCGTCAAGTGCGAATACATCCGAATATTGGTGGATTAACTTTCGCACCTCTTTCGACTGCGCCTCGCCCAGATCCTCACACGAGCCGACAACCATTTTCGCCAGCTTCTCAACGTCGCCCCCGGCAGGTGGTCTTCGTGTGTTCTCCACGCATCTCGAAATTCTGGAGACCTGCACGCATTGTCCCAACAGGGTACTCTTCTTCAGGGTCACCGCTTCCCTGTTGATGTTCATCACTCGCACTGGTACCGATTCTCCGACCCTAACCAGTTCATTTTCCACCAGTATATCGCTACGGACCTTATTGTCGCATACTGGTTCGATCGCTCGCACGCACCCTGCCCGGAGGTCTGCATCCAGGCTGGTCCGCACGATCACCTCGCTTCGTTCTGGTAAGGTCACCTCTTCCTTCAGCCAGACTCTTGCTACCGAGTCCTCCATGAAGTGCAAGGGAAGCTCTTCGTCATCTATTCTTTGGACACCCTCCTTCAGGTCCAACGCGAAACCGTAAGAGATCCATTCCCAAGATGAAATTGTCGGAGATGTCAGCCACCAGTACTTCGTGACCGAGCTTCTTGGTTCCGACGCTGATGGTCATTATTGCCGATCCGTGCGTCAAAATCCGGTCACCTGTAGCCGTCCGTAGTTGCACCTTCGCCGGCGACAGCTTCGTCGATTTTCGCCCTGCATCAGGACGTATAATTGACCTCATGGCGCCCGCTGCCTCGCGATACGTGCTTGGCGGCTTCGAATTCCAGGGCGTGGGCAAGCGCATCATCGATTGTTCTTGGTCGCGCCAACCTCAAGCCCTGCTGTGTTTCGCCGTTCCTCAGTCCGTATATGAATGTCTGCACCGCTAGTTGTTCGAGGAAAGAGTCGGGCGCTGTCGGGTAAGCCAACCGTATTAGTCGCGCAATGTCAGTCTGGAACTGCTGGAGCGTCTCCCCACTCTTCTGGGTGCGGTTCTTCACCTGCGCGTGGTACACCTGCTGGAGGTGAGCGTCCCCGTACCTGAGTTCCAACCGGGAGACCAACAGCTGGTAATCTGTCTGTTGGCTCGCTTGGATCGCCTGCAGGATGTTTAAAGCGTCGCCACGTAGAGCCACCACCAGAGAAATAGCCTTCTCTCTGACTGACTAGCCGTTGCCACTCGCGGTCGCCTCAAATTGTTTGAGGTACATTGACCACGGCACGTTTCCGTCAAACGTTGGCGATCCTTATTCGCATTGTGGCCGCCTCCCTTTCTTCTTCGCTGTTGCTCTTTAGTTCGCTGATCGGACTCTGTAGCGCTGCAGGTGGTCGCCTATCTTCTAGTGCGGCTAGTCTTTCTTCGAAGATTCCAAGTTTCTCTTAAATCTTCTCTTGAAGTTTCTCTTCGACTGTTCTTATTTTGTCCTCGAAAATTCTTGAATTCCTCTGTATTTTATTTTCTATTTCTACCATTTTACCTTGTATTTTATTTTCCATTCCTTCCAATTTATTTTCCATTCCTTCCATTTTACCTTGTATTTTATTTTCCATTCCTTCCATTTTATCTTCCACTGATCTAGCATTTTCGGTTATCTTTTCTTCCACTTCTTCTACTCTTCTTGCCAGCTCACTGTCCGGTACCTCGAACTTGAAGGTTTCGGGGTCCTTGCCTTTCGCCAGCATCGCCTCCTTGAGCCGATCTTGTAGGACCATTTTTAGTCCTGAGGTGTCCAGGTCCCTTTCTTCAAGTTCGCTTCTCAATTCCACCACTTTCAAATCACGCAACAGTTTTGCCGTCATTTTGAATTGTCTAAACCGCACACCTGACACCAGTGCAACAAAACTATTTTTAAGTTGGCGGAATTAAATTATTTATTTACAAGGATTTATAATCAATATTTACAATGTTTATTTACAATAATTAGTTATAATAATTATAAACACAATAATAACAATAACGAAAATGTCAATTCTAACAATGAAACACTTAACTGTTATATTTTAATTCCCCAATGAGTAAGCAGAATAACGAGTAGTATCTATTTTAAAAAGATCTTCGCGACAAACGACATTTACATTTACATTTTTGGAAAATAAATTCGACCCGATTCGTTTGATATTAAGCCAATTTATAGAAAAAATAGCGCTGAATCGACTCCAACAACTCGCAATTTTAGTTTCAAAGATATAAACAGGATTTGAGAGATTTTGAAGTTTTCTTAAAAATGCCAAACGTAAGAAGACCCCGTCTTTATACAAATTTGCGAAATTTTTAACTTCCCATTGGAAGTTATTGTAATGGGTCCGAAAATCGAAATCAAAAAGGAAAAAAAATTTTTATGTTTCAAGGTCACTACACTATTTTTACACTACTTTTAGAAAGATGTCTGTGTGTGTGTATGTGTGTGTGTGTGTGTACGTATGTACGTACGTACGTACGTACGTATGTATGTGTCCATTTTTTTCTAAGACGAAATCTCGAGAATGAAAAACGATATCGACTACGTTGGGGTGCCAATCGACGCGTATTAACGTAAATATGATCTGAAAGAAATTTTTTTCAAAATCGGTTCAGCCGTTCTTTTTTCTTAACCAAATAACCTCCAAAAAAGTAGATTTTATACAATATCCCGCGAATAAAAAATTATATCGACATCGAAAGGGTGTCAATCGAGGCGTGTTAACGTCATTTTAATCCGACATAAATTTTATAAAAATCGGTTCAGCCGTTTTTTTTTTTTTTTAATTATTGTTAAAAACAAATAATAATTATGTTTTAATGATTAAAATGATTACTTTTCTGTGTAATACCTAATTTAATTATTATTATCAAATATTTATCAAACTGGGAAGTTCGTCGTGTGGACCTCAAGGGTCGCACTTTAGTCCTAATAAACGACCCACCTCACGGCTTGTTGAAAAATAATTTCGACCCGGTTCGTTTGATATTTAGTTTATTTATAGAAAAAATAGCTCTGAATCGACTCCAACAACTCGCACTTTTAGTTTCAAAGTTATAAACAGCATCTGAGAGATTTTTGAGTTTTCTAAAAATGGCCAAAAGTAAGAAAACCCCCCTCTTTGTACAAAGTTGTGACATTTTTTAAAAATAAATTCGACCCGATTCGTTTCATATTAAGTCAATTTATAGAAAAAATCGCGCTGAATCGACTCCAACAACTTGCACTTTTAGTTTCAAAGATATAACCAGCAACTGAGAGATTTTTGAGTTTTCTTAAAAATGTCAAAAGTAAGAAGACCCCCCTCTATGTACAAATTTGCGAAATTTTTGAAAAATAATTTCGACCCGATCCGTTTGATATTATGTCAATTTATAGAAAAAATAGCGCTGAATCGACTCCAACAACCCGCACTTTTAGTTTCAAAGATATAACTAGCTTCTGAGAGATTTTTGAGTTTTCTTAAAAATGCCAAAAGTAAGACCCCACCTCTTTGTACTGTAGCCTATGCTATTCCTCAACCTGACCCGAATTTAATCGACTGCGCGGCTAGCTACCGACGGCGCGGGGTCATGGGTCGGAAAACAAAAATTACTATCTTGTGAAATAATCTCACTTGTTTTTGAGACGCAGCCTCAAAATTCAAACACAAGAAAAGCCCTTAATGGGCAATAAAAAACCCAACCACCTACCACTCGACACTTAGGACAACACAAAAAGGGAACGCACACCATAAATCGTGCACCATAATAATATAATTTAAATCTGAAATCACCTCTACACTCAGGATCACCTAACTATAGCCAAACACTCGACTGATAATAAATTAGTGGGCCAGATACCGACCGAAAGATCGAAGGGCGCCAGAACTTATAGGGCCACACTGTGTAAGTCTCAGGTCGTCTAAACTGAGACAGAGAGAGTGGCCACAGTTAGGGATAATTCGTTGAAGATAACCACGTTGGCCAAAAGAGATCCGAAAAATATTCCGGAACAGAGTCCAGAACCACAATCACAGTTATATTAATCCCAGGCCTAACGCTGTTACTTCCTTAGCAAGATAAACGGAAAAAAATCAGAGGTGATTTCAAAGGCCAATACCACACGATAACTTAATCTAAAATACCAATAAAACAATAGATTACGAACACAAAATCTGGACACACAGCATTCGAGATACGAAAAAATAAAAGCGACACTGCAATCACAGGCCCCACGGAAACTTCCAACACTCGAGCAAAAATCCCAATTCAACAGGCCTCGAAGCCTCACAAGAACCTACTCATTCTATAGCAAAACGCTAGTTCCACAACACAAAATAATTCTCAACACATTTCTTCATAAATAATTAAGCGATGACGGGCGATAACGGAATTCACAATAATTAATCGTTAACATTTATTTCACACTTAATCCGGGCCTGTCCGGAAATTCCTGTGCCTGAAAAAATACATTGCATAGGATTCGGGACACAAATAATTTAAAATCGGCGAAACTGGCGACGGGGAATCTAAACTTAATTAATAATAAAATTCAAAATATTCCGGAAAATTCCCAATGTAGTGCAAGAAATCCTACAGGAATATAATCGACGCAACATTAATCCTTTTAATTCTGACGTAAATATCTAAATTAACCCAGTACTATGCAGCGTGGTCGACATTCAGAAATGTAAAATGTTCATAAAATATTAGATTTTATCCCTTAATATTTTCGGGATATTTTGTAGTACCATATTTATCCCAGTGGGCTAGACACTTGATAATATTCTGGGATACTTGATGCGTCGTTACTTATGATAGCGAATATTAAAAATTTCGGAATAATCGCAAAATCTTCAAAATTTCTAGAATAAAATTAAATTATTCCCGTATTCCAGAAGCAACACAACCACACGGAAATCCAACAGCAGCAACCTAGAATCCCTAAACGTGGAGAAGCGCTTGACTTCTTTATGGTTTATTGTTTTCACGGTATGCTAGCTATATCATATAACAACAATCCAACAATGGAAATACGGAAAATAAATCAATTTTCGGGAATTAGGAAAACTAGGAAGGTCGACCAATACAGGAATCGAAGCAGAAAACAACGCCGAATCCAAAATCCAAGACTAAATCAATACAGCTCCAAAACGAAAAGCACAAATCAAAATTCAAAATCCCCAAAATAAAAGTATTTTATTCGCCAGATATTCAATCATTTCATTTTGATTGTTATTTAGCCGATCCGTCTGACACGGTCCCCGTACCTAGTCTGTCGACGTACAAAAGTGTACCAAAAAATCAGAATCTTTCTTCGCAGAACTATTTGCGTTCTCTCTTTTATACATCAAAAAATACACTCTCATCTCACGCACTTATAGAGATCATATCCACAGAGTCTTGTTAATTTCTGTTCAAGTTTGTAAGACTCGTGTCCTCAGTTGCTGGTCAGTATGCCTTGACGTCATCTATCGTCGCAAAGGTCTACATGTTAAAATCCTATAAATGAAATAATACTCCATAGGCTCGAAATAATTTTATTTTTAGGGGCACGCAATAGCAAATTGCTACACTCCCCCTCTCCCTGGTAGAAAAATGCGAACACGAGAGCATTTTTCGCGAGCCAAGAAGAACAGAATAAATTATTCGGAATCGTCATCTGAGGATTCGGAAGACTCAACATTATAGGGCTTGAGGTCCTTCACATGCCACCGACCCAGACACATGCCAGACTCATCCTCCAATTCGTAGACCAAATTCGAGATGACAGCTTTAACCACGGCGGTAGAAAATCTTGGAGCTAACTTAGCAGCCACTTGTTTCGCGCTACTGGACATGATGTGGTGACGCTTCCACACCTTGTCACCCACTTTATATTCATCGGCGGGCCTCTTTCCTTTATTATAATCCCGCGCATTCCGTTCATAGGACTCCTGCAACTTCCTCTTCACATCCTTAAAAATGTCCGGCAACTCTTCCAATTCCCGCACATGGAACTCCCGAATGGCGTCCAAATTCACCTCATCCAGCTCAGCCAAACGACCATAATAACCGCCGTTGGACGGCACGTAACGACCAAAATTCAAATAAGACGGCGAAAAACCCGTTGACTCACTAACTGCAGTTCTCAAACCAAACGCAATCTTCTGGATATCCTTATCCCAGTGTCGGTGGTCAACGCTGTCCAAATATGATCGAATCGCAGCTCCTATGGTTCGATTGTATCGTTCAACAAAGTTTACCTGAGCATGATAACGGGCATTAGGCCAAATCTTGACACCGTATTGCTCGGCAAGGTCTCTCATTCGATTGTTAATGAACTCAGTGCCATTGTCACACATTAAAATCTGGGGCACGCCAAACAGTAAGAAAACATTCTCTTCCAAAAACTGAGCAATCGAAGCACCATTAGCTTGCCTTAAGGGCTTGAGCAAGGTGAACTTTGTGAACCAGTCCGTAACGACCAACAAATAAGAAGCTCCACTCGTCGACTTGGGAAAAGGTCCCATAATATCCGCCGCCATCAACTGCCATGGATGCGACACTCGCTTCGCCTTTCCCATGAAACCGGGCCTCGCCTTGTTGGACACCTTCTGTGCCGCACACACTCTACATCCCCGGACAAACCGCTTAATGTCACGCCGCATTTTCGCCCAATAGTACAGCTCACACACTCGGTTGATGGTCTTAAACACTCCCAAATGAGCGGCCGTGGGCTCATCATGACACGCTCGAATCACTTCACGACGCTGACGAACAGGCACCACGAGTTTCCAGTCGGCCGGGTTACGCGAACCCACGTCAGAAGGCTCAAACTTATAAAGACGACCGTCTCTCACGTCCCACTTTCTAAATGTATTACGTCTAGCAGTCACAATCCGCATCATATTCTGGTACCACCGATCATTGGCGATATATTCATCGTTTAACTCCACGTAACAAAGTGTAATGATATTACAATCCCCTCATAATCTATAGTCTAAAATTTTTATCAAATAATAAATTTATAGTCTAAGGTCGTGATAAATCCTCCTTAGATTTTGGCGCTACGTACATCCGTACGCATGTCGTGCGAATGACGGCGTGTCGTAGTTAGTTGTGGTTAACTGCTTAACGAGAAAGGTGGTCTTAATTCGCTTCTCCGTGTTAATTAAAATCTGCTTACGGAGACCATTGTTTGCATATAATTAAACACGTAAAATTTTTAACTATTTTCACCGGTTGATGGAACACTGGGAAAATTGTATATAGCGCGATTGATGTGGAACTCATGGCATCAGTCGGACGTAACCAACAAAACTAAAAGCTAAGTATAATATTTGTTAGATAAGTAATGTTCGCATGTATAATAATTAGAATATAAGTTCTATAAATTATAATAATATTAATCAAATGTTAATAAGTTAACACTACAACAGGATTGTCAAAATCTATAAGATTAAGAAAAAATTGAACTTCATGCCGATGATTGTAAGCCGGATATGACCTTGTAAAAGTTTGAAGTCTGAACACGTGCACCTAAAATGGATGTCTATATTGAATCTTAATAATAATTTATAAAAATATTCATCAGTGCTCTGAGATTAAATTAATTCAAATTGTGAACCTTTTATTCAAATTTTCTAGAAACCAAATTTTATATAGATATAAATATTAAAGTATTGTTAGATTGATGTCTTTGCGACATTAATAAAGAAAATTTTTATACACGTGCTGGTTTATCGATAACTATAATCGATTTAATCTGTATGATCGTTAAGCAGTTTCATATTTTATTGTGAAGTTTAACTGATATTAATTCGGATGGTTCAATCGGATATTTATTTTAAAGAAATTAATGATTTTTCAAATAATCAAATAGTTTATTTGATTAACAGGTATTGAACATACGGGAACTTTGAATATTCCGAATTAATGGAGGTTTAATTGTTGCAAATTAACTGGTTAAAATTCCAGATGTATGTTTTATCAGATATTATATGTTTCTATTATTGAAATTCGATTTTTATTCGTGTGTATTTCCACCACCTTGATAACAGATTAGCTAATTATTGATTAAATCAAAAACAAAAAAAAAAAAAATTCCAAGACCCACTTGAATGTAGATCTAACTGGAATTTTGTGTTTATGTGACGCGTGATCGTTACAAAAGTTCTTTGGGCGCGCGGGACAACGCATCAGGTACCACATTAAGCGTACCTTTACGGTGCGCCAGTTCAAAATCGAACTGCTGTAGTTTCACCGACCAGCGAGCTAGACGGCCAACAGGGTCTTTTAAACTATGGAGCCATAGCAAGGAGTGGTGGTCAGTAATGACACGGAAGTGAACACCTTCGACATACGGCCTAAACTTCTCGATCGCAAACAACACGGCCAAACATTCCTTCTCAGTCACGGTATAATTGCGTTCTGCCGACGACAGCGTACGACTGGCAAAGGCAATCGGCACATCAACTCCCTCCTCGTTTGATTGCGTCAAAACACATCCTAGGCCCACATTAGAAGCATCGCACTGGATGGTAAACATGCGGCTAAAGTCAGGACTAACCAAGATCGGTGACGTAACAAGGGCCTGCTTGATCGCACCAAACGCCTTCTCGGCATCCTCAGTCCACACAATTTTGTGACCCCTTTGACGACCCTTAATCAAACCCGTAATAGGCGCCGTCAAGGTTGAAAAGTTTGGAATGAACCGCCGATACCAGGAGCACATACCAATGAAGCGTTTCACCTGCGTCGTATTCTTTGGTTGTGGATAATCCACCATGGCCGAAACTTTATCCGGGTTGGTCCGCAACCCATCCCGGTCAATCACAAATCCCAAATAGTCCAGAGAGGGAAAACAAAACTTACATTTCTCAGAGTTGATAGTCAACTGAGCAACAGACAATCGTACAAAAACCTCATTCAAAACTTCGAGGTGCTTCTCAAAAGTAGGAGTAGCAATGATGATGTCGTCCAGATACACAAACACAAATGGATCCAACTCAGGTCCCAACACACGATCCATCAACCTCTGTTGCGTCTGAGGCGCGTTATTCAGCCCGAAGGGCATGACCACGAACTCAAACAATCCCTTTCCAGGCACACTAAAAGCGGTCTTCTCACGAGACTCAGGATCAAGGGGGATTTGCCAAAAGGCACTCTTCAAATCCACGCTAGAAAGATAGTGTGCACCGGACAACTTGCTTAAGATGTGGTCAACTCGAGGTAAAGGATAAGCATCCTTCTTCGTCACTTCATTTAGCTTTCGGCCATCAAAACACAACCGGAAGTTTCCATGAGATTTTTTTTACTAACAACACGGGGGACGACCAAGGACTAGATGACGGTTGCACTACTCCTAACTTCAGCATCTCGTCCAACTCTCTATATAAATGGTCCAGCATGTAAGGAGACATTTGATACTGGCGCTGTTTGATAGGGCGAGCATCACCAGTTTCAATGCTGTGGGTGATTTTATCCGTACGCCCCAGTCTGGTTCCATTCTTCCATGATAGCAGCTCGAACTTAGCAATCACGCTCTTCAATCGACTAATTTGCCCACGACTCAACTCAACTCTGCTCTGAATATTTCCCACCCCATTCACCTTTTGGACTATCGGCCCAGACACACTATCAACAACACAACTCTTTTCTTCACCCACTAAATAAGTGTTGGAGCTGAAGTCCAACTTCAATTTAAAGTCATGGCAAAAATCGATTCCCAAAATCAGACAATGACACAAGGACGGCACAACATAAACTTTACTCAGTCTCATCACGTTTCCGACGGAAATAGGCAACATCACATAGCCAGTAATATTCTGACTCGCACCATCAGCGGTGCTCACAAATTTATCACACGAATTATACACTAGGAGGGAATATTTCTTAATCAGAACCAAGCCATCTTTCCCAATCACAGAATGGCTAGCGCCGGAATCTAATAGCGCAGTGTGAACATCGCCAAAAACTTTGACTGAAATAAACGGTCTCTTATCAAGTGGCTTAGTAACCAACAGCGGGTTCACAGCCGTAGACGGTTTCTTAGGGCGACAAAATTCAGCGACCACCTTCAACCACTCCTTCCAAGACTCCCGTTCTCGCAATGACCGACAGGCCTCTTTAAACCGAAGGAAGCTTTGGCCTACGAACTCCCTTCTCCAGCGTTTCCCTTACACTTTGGGCAGACGGCCTTAACAACACCTCGTTCTCCACACCCAAAACAAAATTTCGTCCGAGGTTTAATGCACTCGAAACTCAAATGACCCGTTTCCCGGCAATTCCAACACGTCACAGTTGACAAACTCGCAACTTCCCTAAAACGTCTTGGAGAACTCGACTTCTGTTCGTGATACGCATACTCCGCTTCCATAACATGTGTGGTTTGTTGACGACCACCATTGCGATTTGCGTGATGTCGGTTCTCTTCGAGTTGTTTACAAGCAACCGAAAGTTGGTCTACTGTAGTGACTACACTAGTGCCCAAATGGTTCAACAGGTATGGGGTCAAATTGCGCCGGATAAGGTTTAAACGTTTAGACTCCGTAGTAGGAGTAGGTAGGCGCGAAAACAGATTTCTCATGCACGCAATGTACGTGCCCACCCGCTCCTCTGGTCCTTGCACTCGCTGAAAGATTTCACTCCAGAGTTCGTTCTCGTAGTCTAAAGGCTGGAACTCCGCCTTCAACCTTGCCACAAAATCATCCCAAGATGTTATAGATGGACGCACTGAACGGTACCAACACAACGCCGGGCCTTCCAGTAAATCATAAACAGATCTATACAGATCATCCTTCGACACACCTCTTGAAATCCGGGACTCCTCAATTTGCTCTAAAATTTCAGCCAAACTCTGTTGGGCAGGCTCCCCCGAGAATTTGAGACCCCACTTATAAACGGGAACATAGTGGTTAGATGGGAAACCCGTTGAGATATTATTATTGGTGGTGGACTCGACAGTCGCCGAAGTCATATCCCGAGTGGAGATCGTCCCCAAAACATCGATACCCCTGGACGTATCAATAGGCTCGCCAGACTCGACCACTGTAGGACCCCCTACCAGCGACACCTCGGCCAATTTACTCTCGAGATCATCTTCCAACGCAATAGTGGTTACAAGCCTATCCTTCTTAAAATTGATAATATTCACATCCAAACTCTGAATTCTCGAGAGCCGACCCTTAATGTGGTTCAATCGACTGGTAATTTCAACATAAAATTCATCCCTCTGACCCGTAAACGACTCAACTAATGAACTGACGGAAGTGATACTCGCATCCAGTTCTGATCCATCACTATCCCGATCAAACGCCTCCCAACCGTACTCCACCCCTGGCCGTTTCACATCCGCTCTCAACAGTCTACGCAAGCATTTGCGTCTCGTTGCCTCATTTCCGCCAACAGGAAAACCTCTTATAGTCAACTCATAGTTAAGTTCAGGGAGCATTAAATAGTCAACGTCAATGTCGTATGAGAACTCCATGGTAAATTAGTTGAAACGCCCAAAATCGTAATAACAACTCAATAGTGCGAAACACCACAACACTCTACTATTGTGCCACAAGAGTTGCAGCACGCGAAAACTTGTATCGAGCCCCACATTGGAGACGCTACTTTGTAGCCTATGCTATTCCTCAACCTGACCCGAATTTAATCGGCTGCGCGGCTAGCTACCGACGGCGCGGGGTCATGGGTCGGAAAACAAAAATTACTATCTTGTGAAATAATCTCACTTGTTTTTGAGACGCAGCCTCAAAATTCAAACACAAGAAAAGCCCTTAATGGGCAATAAAAAACCCAACCACCTACCACTCGATACTTAGGACAACACAAAAAGGGAACGCACACCATAAATCGTGCACCATAATAATATAATTTAAATCTGAAATCACCTCTACACTCAGGATCACCTAACTATAGCCAAACACTCGACTGATAATAAATTAGTGGGCCAGATACCGACCGAAAGATCGAAGGGCGCCAGAACTTATAGGGCCACACTGTGTAAGACTCAGATCGTCCAAACTGAGACAGAGAGAGTGGCCACAGTTAGGGATAATTCGTTGAAGATAACCACGTTGGCCAAAAGAGATCCGAAAAATATTCCGGAACAGAGTCCAGAACCACAATCACAGTTATATTAATCCCAGGCCTAACGCTGTTACTTCCTTAGCAAGATAAACGGAAAAAAATCAGAGGTGATTTCAAAGGCCAATACCACACGATAACTTAATCTAAAATACCAATAAAACAATAGATTACGAACACAAAATCTGGACACACAGCATTCGAGATACGAAAAAATAAAAGCGACACTGCAATCACAGGCCCCACGGAAACTTCCAACACTCGAGCAAAAATCCCAATTCAACAGGCCTCGAAGCCTCACAAGAACCTACTCATTCTATAGCAAAACGCTAGTTCCACAACACAAAATAATTCTCAACACATTTCTTCATAAATAATTAAGCGATGACGGGCGATAACGGAATTCACAATAATTAATCGTTAACATTTATTTCACACTTAATCCGGGCCTGTCCGGAAATTCCTGTGCCTGAAAAAATACATTGCATAGGATTCGGGACACAAATAATTTAAAATCGGCGAAACTGGCGACGGGGAATCTAAACTTAATTCATAATAAGATTCAAAATATTCCGGAAAATTCCCAATGTAGTGCAAGAAATCCTACAGGAATATAATCGACGCAACATTAATCCTTTTAATTCTGACGTAAATATCTAAATTAACCCAGTACTATGCAGCGTGGTCGACATTCAGAAATGTAAAATGTTCATAAAATATTAGATTTTATCCCTTAATATTTTCGGGATATTTTGTAGTACCATATTTATCCCAGTGGGCTAGACACTTGATAATATTCTGGGATACTTGATGCGTCGTTACTTATGATAGCGAATATTAAAAATTTCGGAATAATCGCAAAATCTTCAAAATTTCTAGAATAAAATTAAATTATTCCCGTATTCCAGAAGCAACACAACCACACGGAAATCCAACAGCAGCAACCTAGAATCCCTAAACGTGGAGAAGCGCTTGACTTCTTTATGGTTTATTGTTTTCACGGTATGCTAGCTATATCATATAACAACAATCCAACAATGGAAATACGGAAAATAAATCAATTTTCGGGAATTAGGAAAACTAGGAAGGTCGACCAATACAGGAATCGAAGCAGAAAACAACGCCGAATCCAAAATCCAAGACTAAATCAATACAGCTCCAAAACGAAAAGCACAAATCAAAATTCAAAATCCCCAAAATAAAAGTATTTTATTCGCCAGATATTCAATCATTTCATTTTGATTGTTATTCAGCCGATCCGTCTGACACGGTCCCCGTACCTAGTCTGTCGACGTACAAAAGTGTACCAAAAAATCAGAATCTTTCTTCGCAGAACTATTTGCGTTCTCTCTTTTATACATCAAAAAATACACTCTCATCTCACGCACTTATAGAGATCATATCCACAGAGTCTTGTTAATTTCTGTTCAAGTTTGTAAGACTCGTGTCCTCAGTTGCTGGTCAGTATGCCTTGACGTCATCTATCGTCGCAAAGGTCTACATGTTAAAATCCTATAAATGAAATAATACTCCATAGGCTCGAAATAATTTTATTTTTAGGGGCACGCAATAGCAAATTGCTACAGTACATATCAGCAAAATTTTTGAAAAATAATTTCGACCCGATTAGTTTGATATTAAGTCAAATTATAGAAAAAATAGCGCTGATTCGACTCCAACAAGTCGCACATTCAGTTTCAAAGATATAAGCAGCACCTGAAAGATTTTTTAGTTATTTAAAAATACTAAAAGTAAGAAGATCCCCCTCTTTGAGAAATTTTTGAAAAATAATTTCGACCCGATTCGTTTGATATTAAGTCATTTTATAGAGAAAATAGCGCTGAATCTGTGCAGAGACGACCTCTCCATGAACTAATTTGATTCATATACGTTCTGTCGTAAAATCATCATAATAAGTATTGTCATAAATGACAAGAATACCGTATCTAATTTAAATAAAGGGCAATGAACCGACATTTTAATAATAACGAAAACATTGTTTAAGATTGTCCATAAGATATTACAAGGTCACCAGCTGATAGAAGTACACAACATCAGATGTTTTGTGTGTTCACAAAACATATCTGGGCCAAGGTCAAGATAGAGCTGGTTGCTGTAGCAACCTGCAAATAGTCGACGATACCCGGTGACACACGACGTAGCTATAGATCATTCGGTTTGGTTCCTAACGGACAAAAAATCGCTCGACCCGACGTGAACCCTCTATCAGGCACGTCGAATACAAACAATGCCAATGGGCAATTTTAGATATTTAAATAATTTCAGACAAATTAATTGGCAGTCATTACAAGTAACGCAATCTATTGTAATATACGGCCATAAGCCAACATTAGGGTTGACGTGCTAAATGCTTTATACGCATGTTGATAGCAGTCACAATTAACGAGTCTGATGCAGGGTTAAAAGGACACAGGCAGCGTCAAGGTACGGCGAACGCCGCCGTCTTTCGACGTCACGTGATCTGACTAGCCCAATTTTGCCGGGAAACCGCATCTATAAAAAGGGCAAACACACTCACAAAAATTCACTAGCTCCTGGAAAATGAAACGGTAAACAACTCTAAAATATAGAGTATTAGCTCCTGGAAATTGAAATAGTAAACAACTCGAAAAACATAGAGTATTCATAACCGGACTAATCCCCATAATCAGCTCAGATATATGTGGTCATTTTAAATATTATAATATTTTTATCAGTTAATAAAATTGACGACCGTAATTTGATGCAATGGAATCAGGAAATAATTGATCCAATTCATAGCGAAATTTAAAAAAATCTATTTTGATTTTACGACGTTAATAGTTACGTTATAATAATAATTTTAAAACGAAATAAAAGCCAACGCGCTTAAACTTATTGTAATACGGATTAAAATAAAGTTACGGCAAATATAACTTGAACTAATAAGTACAATAATATGATAATTTAAATAATTTTGCAACCACGATTTAAACCAGTAGTCTTAAAATAAATTAATATAGAATATTAATGTTAAATCAATATTCATTAGAATCTAAAATCGACGACTTATTTTCTTTGATGCCACAATTATTCACTTAGTAAAGAGTTCAAATCTAGTTATAGATCGACAATTGTACGACCGATGTAAGATTCGTTTTGTGATTGAATAAATTAAATAAGAGCGTTTGTTTCATTTTAACTTAATTTGTATTGAGAAAGAAATTTTAATCATTTCAGAAACATACAGACACACTACACTACCTCAACACGTTACTACACATGCCCATATCCGAATTACTGGGCGGTTCGCCAATACTGAGCAACCATTTTGGTGTGGCAGTCCAGTAATCCGGCACATACCCCATACACTTTAACCGATTGTAGTCTATCTGGGTCTTAGCTCCGGCTAGTGGTCTGGTAGGATACAATCGTACACAAGAAATTAGGGGTAGAGAAAGTGATCCTGGTTTTCGGCTCTGAGCAACCAAGCGAAGGCAAGGATTCTGTTCGCTATCGAACACTACATCATTCACCACAACGACAGTATACGCCCCACAATTCTAGAAGTGAGCAGAAGTAGAAATAAGCGGACAACTAATTGTCCATGCATCCCAATCCAATCAATTACAGGTGTGGTGAAGGCCCATGTCCGGTCGAACACGACCGTAACTTCACTGCAGTGGCGTACTGCCGGACCCTAGGGGGAAATTAAGAAGACGCCAACACGGTTGTTCAAATCACCGTAAGGCGTTCCGGCAAGTAACAGCTGAAGAGACAGGCTGAACGCGATCACAAATCGACTCCAACAACTCGCACTTTTAGTTTCAAAGATATAACAAGCATCCGAGAGATTTTTGAGTTTTCTTAAAAATGCCAAAAGTAAGAAGACCCCCTCTTTGTATAAATTTGAGAAATTTTTGAAAAATAAATTCGACCCGATTCTATTGATATTAAGTCATTTTATAGAAAAAATAGCGCTGAATCGACTCCAACAACTCGCACTTTTAGTTTCAAAGAGATAACCAGCATCTGAGAGATTCTTGAGTTTTCTTAAAAATGCCAAAAGTAAGAAGACCCCACCTCCTTGTACAAATTTGCGAAATTTTTGAAAAATAAATTCGAACCGATTCGTTTGATATTACGTCAATTTATAGAAAAAATAGCGCTGAATCGACTCCAACAAATCGCACTTTTAGTTTCAAAGATATAAACAGTATCTGAGCGATTTTTGAGTTTTCTTAAAAATGCCAAAAGTAAGAAGACCCCTGTCTTTGTACAAAATTGCGAAATTTTTGAAAATCAAATTCGACCCGATTTGTTTGATATTAAGTCAATTTATAGAAAAAATAGCGCTGAATTGACTCCAACAATTCGCATTTTTAGTTTCAAAGATATAACCAGCATCTGAGAGATTTTTGAGTTTTCTTAAAAATGCCAAAAGTAAGAAAACCCCCCTCTTTGTACAAATTTGAGAAATTTTTTAAAAATAAATTCGACCCGATTCGTTTGACATTAAGTCAATTTTTAGAAAAAATAGCGCGGAAATGACTCAAACAAATCGCACTTTTAGTTTCAAAGATATAACCAGCATTTGAATGATTTTTGAGTTTTCTTAAAAATGCCAAAAGTAAGAAGACCCCCCTCATTGTACAAATTCGCGAAATTTTCGAGAAATAAATTCGATCCGATTCGTTTCATATTAAGTTAATTTATAGAAAAAATAGCGCTGAATCGACTCCAACAACTCGCAGTTTTAGTTTAAAAGATATAATCAGCATCTGAATGATTTTTAAGTTATCTCAAAAATGCCAAAAGTTGCCACGTACTCTCTGGTAGAATAAAAGAATAATTATGTAAATGCTGGAAATGAGTTCGCGTAATTTGGGGGAGCGGCTAGCAAAAAAAAAAATGTCGGAGAGAGGGGTGGGTCGTGAGACAGTCCAGCTCTCATACTGAAGGTATTATAATTGGGCGCCAGAATTCCTTATGCCAGAATCCACGAGCTCTTCAACCAACCGGAATCCAAGAAGATCGGCACACTTCCTGCGACACCTAGATGAGCAAATGATCGTAGCAAAAAAAAAAAAGAACGAAATATCGAGTAAACCAATTTAATTAGCAGTGCAAATAATTTCGCATATACAAAATCTGAAGATTCGTCGCAAAATGAATAAAGTTGTTATTGATAACATTTCCTAGATTTACATTAATACACAATACACTATATTATTGACCTGTACACAAATTTATAAAATTCAACAAACAAAATCATATTAGTTAGGCACGATAATTATTTTCAATTGATTGGATCATGAAGTTTGAGTACTCAAAATCTTAAAATTCGACCTAATAGACAAATCCAAAAAAGCAAGAACGAAAGCAAACTAATCTCAAATCTTCATATCCCCAATCAATTTTGAGTTGCCAAATTTTTAAAACTTCACATATAATAAAAGCAATTTTTACAATATAAATACCGTTTACAATAAATAAATAACGGACGGTTCCTTTTGAAATAGGTATAAATAAAAGCGATATACAAACAAATAGATTTTCAAAACGATCCAACATTAATATCGTAGCTGGAAATGATCAAGCCAAATTATAATTTGTGACTGTATATTTAATATTAACAAAAATTAAAACGCGAAATTGAAACGTGATCAGAATAGCGATTCTAAATTTCCACAAACCGTACTGGATTAATAAATATCGAAAATAGTTTCAGATCAAAGCGATTAAGATCAAATTATAATTTGCTGTGCACATTATTTAACACAGAAAAATAAATGTTCAAGATGGCGACAAATTTTATTGGTATTATTTTGTTAACATGCCGAATCATTTGCTTCGGTCGAATCTATGATTCACAAAATTTTAAAATGAACAGTTCTTGTGTTTATTTAAATGGAGTACTGAATCGTATCTTTGAAAAGAAGTAACATGTAAGATTCGGTTCACTGAACGAATTTCTAGAACACTCAAAAGTATTGTACAAAAAAAAAAATAAGAAGTGAATTTAGCGTAAATTTTGAAGATTAGCACACTGTAAATGTAATCGACACTTACTAGAAAACTGCAGCCAATGATTGCTGAAATAAAGATGCGAAGGAAGTGTCTGACCTTTGAATCAGCGGCGGTTAAAGCTGCAACACGTGGCGGACAAGCAGGGCACCGTAACAGTTGAAATAGCCGTGGTGCCAAGGAAGAAAAGATAACGGATCCTCCTGCCACCTTATCCTGAAGATGCCGACAGACGTTTTCACGAAACAATAATCATTGATGGGCGAAGATCAACCAGGAATTCCGCGATAACTTGGAACTCCAATTTTCACACTAATCGGTTGTTAAAATTCACTGATCTCTCCAAAATAGCTTGCACACAACACAACTTGTAATTAATGAAGCCTTAAGCTTAACAAAAACAGTGGATGGAAATTAGAATCTTTTCATTTTAAACCAACAAACGTGACCACATTGCTACTTTCAATAAAAATCGACGAATAATGCCGGAAACGAAATCAATTCCAAAATTTGCAGTATTTGACCGATTTTACGTGCGTCTGTCGCCGACCTCAGTGCATCTCACTTGTTCGCATACGAGGTTCGCAATAGCGTGGTCTTCGTCTTACTCATAGGTTATTATTTTTAAAATAAATTGATAATTATGGCATAAAGCGTTCATGTACGAAAAGAGTACAGTATTATGGTAAGGGTAGTTCATTTTTGGCTTGCGCTATTTAATGAATATGAAAATATTTAAGTAAAAATCATAAGATACAAAACGAACCGTGACAAAGTAAGGAGACCCCCCTCTTTGTAGAAATTTGGGAAATTTTTGAAAAATATATTCGACCCGATTTGCTTGATTTTACGTCAATTTATAAAAAAAATAGCGCTGAATCGACTCCAACAACTCGCACTTTTAGTTTCAAAGATATAACCAGCATCCGAGAGATTATTGAGTTTTCTTAAAAATGCCAAAAGAAAGAAGACCCCCTCTTTGTATAAATTTGAGAAATTTTTGAAAAATAAATTCGACCCGATTCTATTGATATTAAGTCATTTTATAGAAAAAATAGCGCTGAATCGACTCCAACAACTCGCACTTTTAGTTTCAAAGAGATAACCAGCATCTGAGAGATTCTTGAGTTTTCTTAAAAATGCCAAAAGTAAGAAGACCCCACCTCCTTGTACAAATTTGCGAAATTTTTGAAAAATAAATTCGAACCGATTCGTTTGATATTACGTCAATTTATAGAAAAAATAGCGCTGAATCGACTCCAACAAATCGCACTTTTAGTTTCAAAGATATAAACAGCATCTGAGCGATTTTTGAGTTTTCTTAAAAATGCCAAAAGTAAGAAGACCCCTGTCTTTGTACAAAATTGCGAAATTTTTGAAAATCAAATTCGACCCGATTTGTTTGATATTAAGTCAATTTATAGAAAAAATAGCGCTGAATTGACTCCAACAATTCGCATTTTTAGTTTCAAAGATATAACCAGCATCTGAGAGATTTTTGAGTTTTCTTAAAAATGCCAAAAGTAAGAAAACCCCCCTCTTTGTACAAATTTGAGAAATTTTTTAAAAATAAATTCGACCCGATTCGTTTGACATTAAGTCAATTTTTAGAAAAAATAGCGCGGAATTGACTCAAACAAATCGCACTTTTAGTTTCAAAGATTAAACCAGCATTTGAATGATTTTTGAGTTTTCTTAAAAATGTCAAAAGTAAGAAGACCCCCCTCATTGTACAAATTCGCGAAATTTTCGAGAAATAAATTCGATCCGATTCGTTTCATATTAAGTTAATTTATAGAAAAAATAGCGCTGAACCGAATCCAACAACTCGCAGTTTTAGTTTAAAAGATATAATCAGCATCTGAATGATTTTTAAGTTATCTCAAAAATGCCAAAAGTAAGGAGACCCCCCTCTTTGTAGAAATTTGGGAAATTTTTGAAAAATATATTCGACCTGATTTGCTTGATTTTACGTCAATTTATAGAAAAAATAGCGCTGAATCGACTCCAACAACTCGCGCTTTTAGTTTCAAAGATATAACCAGCATCCGAGAGATTATTGAGTTTTCTTAAAAATGCCAAAAGAAAGAAGACCCCCTCTTTGTATACATTTGAGAAATTTTTGAAAAATAAATTCGACCCGATTCTATTGATATTAAGTCATTTTATAGAAAAAATAGCGCTGAATCGACTCCAACAACTCGCACTTTTAGTTTCAAAGAGATAACCAGCATCTGAGAGATTCTTGAGTTTTCTTAAAAATGCCAAAAGTAAGAAGACCCCACCTCCTTGTACAAATTTGCGAAATTTTTGAAAAATAAATTCGAACCGATTCGTTTGATATTACGTCAATTTATAGAAAAAATAGCGCTGAATCTACTCCAACAAATCGCACTTTTAGTTTCAAAGATATAAACAGCATCTGAGCGATTTTTGAGTTTTCTTAAAAATGCCAAAAGTAAGAAGACCCCTGTCTTTGTACAAAATTGCGAAATTTTTGAAAATCAAATTCGACCCGATTTGTTTGATATTAAGTCAATTTATAGAAAAAATAGCGCTGAATTGACTCCAACAATTCGCATTTTTAGTTTCAAAGATATAACCAGCATCTGAGAGATTTTTGAGTTTTCTTAAAAATGCCAAAAGTAAGAAAACCCCCCTCTTTGTACAAATTTGAGAAATTTTTTAAAAATAAATTCGACCCGATTCGTTTGACATTAAGTCAATTTTTAGAAAAAATAGCGCGGAATTGACTCAAACAAATCGCACTTTTAGTTTCAAAGATATAACCAGCATTTGAATGATTTTTGAGTTTTCTTAAAAATGCCAAAAGTAAGAAGACCCCCCTCATTGTACAAATTCGCGAAATTTTCGAGAAATAAATTCGATCCGATTCGTTTCATATTAAGTTAATTTATAGAAAAAATAGCGCTGAATCGACTCCAACAACTCGCAGTTTTAGTTTAAAAGATATAATCAGCATCTGAATGATTTTTAAGTTATCTCAAAAATGCCAAAAGTAAGGAGACCCCCCTCTTTGTAGAAATTTGGGAAATTTTTGAAAAATATATTCGACCCGATTTGCTTGATTTTACGTCAATTTATAAAAAAAATAGCGCTGAATCGACTCCAACAACTCGCACTTTTAGTTTCAAAGATATAACCAGCATCCGAGAGATTATTAAGTTTTCTTAAAAATGCCAAAAGAAAGAAGACCCCCTCTTTGTATAAATTTGAGAAATTTTTGAAAAATAAATTCGACCCGATTCTATTGATATTAAGTCATTTTATAGAAAAAATAGCGCTGAATCGACTCCAACAACTCGCACTTTTAGTTTCAAAGAGATAACCAGCATCTGAGAGATTCTTGAGTTTTCTTAAAAATGCCAAAAGTAAGAAGACTCCACCTCCTTGTACAAATTTGCGAAATTTTTGAAAAATAAATTCGAATTGATTCGTTTGATATTACGTCAATTTATAGAAAAAATAGCGCTGAATCGACTCCAACAAATCGCACTTTTAGTTTCAAAGATATAAACAGCATCTGAGCGATTTTTGAGTTTTCTTAAAAATGCCAAAAGTAAGAAGACCCCTGTCTTTGTACAAAATTGCGAAATTTTTGAAAATCAAATTCGACCCGATTTGTTTAATATTAAGTCAATTTATAGAAAAAATAGCGCTGAATTGACTCCAACAATTCGCATTTTTAGTTTCAAAGATATAACCAGCATCTGAGAGATTTTTGAGTTTTCTTAAAAATTCCAAAAGTTAGTAGATCTCCCTCTTTGTACAAATTTGCGAAATTTTTGAAAAATAATTTCGACCCGATTCGTTTGATATTAAGTCAATTTATAGAAAAAATAGCGCTGAATCGACTCCGACAACTCGCACTTTTAGTTTCAAAGATATAACCAGCATCTGAGAGATTATTGAGTTTTCTTAAAAATGCCAAAAGTAAGAAGACCCCCCTCGTTGTAAAAATTTGAGAAATTTTTGAAAAATAAATTCGACCCGTTTAATTTGATATTAAGTCAATTTATAGAAAAAATAGCGCTGAATCGACTCGAACAAATCGCACTTTTAGTTTCAAAGATATAACCAGCATCTCAGAGATTTTTGGTTTCCTTTAAAGTTCTTTGTACAAATTTGAGCAATTTTTGAAAAATAAATTTTACCTGTCGTTTGATATTAAGTCAATTTAAAAAAAATAGCGCTGATTCGACTTAAACAAATCGCACTTTTAGTTTCAAAGATATAACCAGCACCTGAGAGATTTTTGAGTTTTCTTAAAAATGCCAAAAATAAGAAGACCACCCTCTTTGTACAATATTGCGAAATTTTTGAAAAATAAATTCGACCCGATTTGTTTGATATTAAGTCAATTTATTAAAAAAATAGCGCTGAATCGACTCCAACAACTCGGACTTTTAGTTTCAAAGATATAAACAGCATCTGAGAGATTTTTGAGTTTTCGAAAAATGCCAAAAGTCTGAAGACCCCCCTTTTGGTACAAATTAGCAACATTTTTGAAAAATAATTTCGGCCCGGTTCGGTTGATATTTAGTCTATTTATAGAAAAAATAGCGCTGAATCGACTCCAACAACCCGTACTTTTATTTTCAAAGATATAAACAACATCTGAGAGATATTTGAGTTTTCTTAAAAATGCCAAATGTAAGAAAAAAACCCTCTCTGCACAAATTTTCGAAATTTTTGAAAAATAAATTCCACCCGATTCGTTTGATATTAAGTCAATTTATAGAAAAAATAGCGCTGAATCGACTCCAACAACTCGCACTTTTAGTTTCAAAGATATAAAAAGCATCTGAAAAATTTTTGAGTTTTCTTAAAAATGCCAAAAGTAGCGCTGAATCGACTCCAACAACTCGCACTTTTAGTTTCAAAGTTATAAACATCATCTGAGAGATTTTTGAGTTTTCTAAAAATTGCCAAAAGTAAGAAGACCCCCCTCCTTGTACAAAGTTGCGAATTTTTTTAAAAATAAATTCGACCTGATTTGTTTGATATTAAGTCAATTTATAGAAAAAATAGCGCTGAATCGACTCCAACAACTTGCACTTTTAGTTTCAAAGATATAACCAGCAGCTGAGAGATTTTTGAGTTTTCTTAATAATGCTTAAAATAAGAAGACCCCCTCTTTGCATAAATTTGCGAAATTTTTGAAAAATAAATTTGACCCGATTCGTTTGATATTAAGTCAATTTAAAGAAAAAATAGCGCTGAATCGACTCCAACAACTCGCACTATTAGTTTCAAAGATATAAACAGCATCTGAGAGATTTTTGAGTTTTCTTAACCTTTTCACTGCGCATTTATTTTACGAGAGTGCATGCTTTGTGCGCAATTTTTTCGGCTATTCCATATAGATACGTCTGGAGCAGTCCACTGTTGTTATCAGTGGGGTAAAATAATGAAGCTAAATCATATCAAATTGTTTTTTTTTGGATTTTTTGTTTAAAACATATATTTTTATCAAAAACAGAACAGTCAGTGCATGTATACACGTGTAAAACACGTGTACATACGCATTGACATTAAAAGAAAAAAATCACAACAAAGTTTAGAATTGGTGGATGTATATTGTGAGCTTTGCAGGGTGCGCTCAGCTTGTAGTCGAATTCCCACCTGAATAAATTAAGAAGAAAGACAGGAAAAAGAACTCGAGTGGACCGGTCATGAGCAGGATCGATCAGTGACTGCAGTTATGTTAATTTGTAGGCCCAATTGAACGATACATTACTAAGTAATCCCAGAGGTATTTTATAACAGTCAGGTAATCGATCCAGTCGATGTTCAATCCACTAAATAAAAAAAATATATGGATTAGGAAAGTTTTGTTTTATTTTTATTGGAACATAATAATAAATATTACAAAGTACAGCTGATTGTTGAACAGCTGTTCGGAGACATGAAATACTTAATATCTAGGTCAAGGCTAGACAATTAGAATGAGATATAGTCAGGGGTACAGCGCCAATATTTTAAAGTGATTACTAACAGGCTGAATTTTCGTGAGTAGCTTAGTTTTGACGAGTCCCCCAAATCTCTCTCTTCGACAATTAGGTATTTAAGTTTAAAAAAAATTATTAATTTTTTAATTTTTTCTAATAATTTAACATAAATAATATTGAAAATCGAAAAGAAAATTTTTTTTAAAGCTATAGATAAATTACTAAAAATTAATTAAAATGTATAAAAATTTAAAAAATATCACGTGACTTCAAAACGCGCCAGGAATGTTTGTGACGTCGTTATGTTAAAATGTGTCTGCATTTGTTGGTATTTGTGTATATGTATTACACATACTATCAAAAATAATAAATTTTTAACTTGGTAACCATGGATACAAAGACCATAGATAACATAATGACGTCACACGCGTTCGGATTCTTTCGGCGCGTTATCGGAACTGAGTTTAAAAATTAATTTTTATTTAAATATAACTTTTTAATTAGTAAGCAAAAAAATTAAATAAAAACAGTTTTGCTATAAAACTTGTATGTGGTCCTTCCATTTAAGTAAAAAAAAAATTCACTTAAAAACCCAATTCTCGGTAGAGGTATGCGAAGTTCTGCGCAGCCGCTAAACATGTTGATTTGGCGAGTTTTTAAATTTTATACATAACACTTTGTTTTTCAGTTAAATTGCCAGATAATTTATAAAAAACAGGAAGCTGCGCTTGTCCTACAAAAGCGATGGGTGGACTGGCGAGAAATTTTATTACTAACGGGCTGATTTTTAGTTTATTGTTTAATTAATATTTTTGAAATCGAAGGGTCAAATTGTCCGGTAGGGTTTTTCGGTCCTACGCCCTGAAAGTGTCAGTTCCACGAATATTCCAAACTGATTACTAACTGTAGGACAAAGATAACACTGGATAGGTGTGTGAATTCTCTGACCAAATAATGCAGTGTCCTACAAAAATATTGGTAGGTATTGCGAGTCCTACAAAAAAGGCTTCAATATTATAACGTATTGTAACAAAACTGTATTATTTTAATTGGATAGCCGGTAAATTGATATTTTTGTAATTTACGTATTTATATAGGATCGCTATGGTTATTCTAGTGATTATTAAAAATAATTTAAACTAAAATAAAAACATCAAAATAACGATAGCAACTCTATACAAATATGTGCATTATGAATCATGGCTCATTCTGATATTAGTTTATTGAAATGTTACATTTTTTTAGGCTAACCTTGCATTTTGGGCAGACAAGATTTTTTTTACCGTTGCGTAGGGGAGGCCGGTGTAAGTTTAAAAGTGAGTTTTTGGGGTCGGCGGCCCCCTCATTTGGCCGCCATCTTGAAAAATGAGTGCTAACAGATTTTGCACTATATCACTGTAACGGTATTTCTTACAGAAAATTAGTAAATACGTTTTTGTTTATAATCGAATTCTCTGCAACTTTACTACAAACACTTTTTGTCATAAATTGAATAATTAAAAAAATATTTTATCTTCTATAAAGCATATCTTTTTAATTATTTAATTTACGACAAAAAGTATCTCTAGTAAAGTTGTAGAGAATTCGATTATAAACAAAAAACGTATCTACTCGGTATCTACTAATTTTCTGTAAGAAATAACGGTACGGAGATATAGTGCAAAACCTGTTAGCAGCCCTTTCTCAAAATGGCGGCCAAATAGGGTGGCCGCCGACCCTGAAAACTCAATTTTAAACTTACACCGGGCCCCCCTACGCAACGGTAAAAAAAATCTCGTCCTACCCAAAATGCAAGCCTAATGTGACATTTCAATGGACTATATGTTTTTGGCTTTTTTATCAATATCTCCCAATTTCATTGTAGGACACCAATTATATTGTATTGTATTCCAAAAGAAAAAAACAAAAATTAAGTTGTTAGTAATTAGTTTACAATATTCGTGGAACTGACACTTTCAGGGCGTAGGACCGGAAAACCCTACCGGACAATTTGTAAGACAATTTGACCCTTTGATTTCAAAAATATTAATTAAACAATAAACTAAAAATCAGCCCGTTAGTTAAAAAATTTCAGACCTCGCTATTTTTACATATTGGGGGCGGAGGACTCGCCAGTAATAATAATAATAATATAATAATAATAATAAATAATTCCACCCATCGTTTTTGTAGGACAAACGCAGCTTCCTGTTTTTTTATAAATTATCTGGCAATTTAGTTGAAAAACAAAGTATTATGTATAAAATTTAAAAACTCGCCAAATCAACATGTTTAGCGGCTGCGCAGAACTTTGCATACCTCTACCGAGAATTGTCGCAGAGAGAGATTTGGGGGACTCGTCAAAACTAAGCTACTCACGAAAATTCAGCCTGTTAGTAATCAATTTAAAATATTGGCGCTGTACCCCGGACTAATAGGAAAGTTTTGTCAAAACCATTTTTAGGTTGGTAATATCACACCGATGTAAACAAAAATGGCGAACACCGAAGATAAATGCGCGGCCAATTGTCAATGTGAAAATGGAAATTATTATTTAAAAATAGATAATGAATAAGAATTCATTGGATAAATTAATTAAGTTAGGAAAAGAAAGATTAGATCGATACATTACCATGTTATGCATGTCAAAATGCACCATTATCCTTTTAAATTATAATTGTCCATTAAATTTAAGATATTGTAACAAAACTGTTTTGAATTTGGCGGAATAAAATTATTTATTTCAATAATTAAAAATGTATACAACAATATACAATAATTTTATTAACAATGAAAAGTCAATTTCAATATACAACAATGATATACAACACTGTTTACACAATCAGTATTTCTCAAACAAAGTAAAACCACTTCAATAGCACAGATGTATCTTTAGCTGTACGCGCTGTTCGTTGTTCGCTGTCCCTCCGGTATGTGTCTGCTGTACTTATATATCGGTTCCAGTCCGACCCCCCCCACGCGCGTCGCGCTTTCTGGAACGTTCTCGTGCCTCCGCGTATCTGCCACGCCTACACTGCATTGTTATTTTTTTCCAGAAGCATCGATTGTTGCCAGTGGCGTATCATCTGGGTTTTCGTTACACTGCCCCCTCTTAGATCTGCCCTGTCCCAGGGCAGGTTCTTAGCCCGGAAGAAAGGGTCATGCCGATAGCGGCAACTTTCGCCCCGGCGGCACGTTCCGCAGCGGTAGAAGTAGCAGTCCACGCTCTTGTCCGTATGCGTTTGACGTTCCGGTCCTAAACTGCATACCAGGATATCCACTCCCGCGCCGTTGAAAATGACCTCCAACATGCTCCGCACGACCCTCCAGTCTAACTGGTCGAGCCCACAGCCCAGCTTCGGGATTGCCAGCTTCTTAACACCGTCAGCGAGTAGGTTGGCCTTCAACTCCATTAGGGTGTTCCACAAACTAGCGTAGGTGGGCTTCTGATGGGACAGTTGCTTCGTCACAAGGTAGGAAATGAAGCGATGTTGATCCGGCAGTCGTAGGACCCTCCCGACCCGGGGCCCCTGCCTCCAGAGCTCTCCTCGGTGGCCGAATCGTCGACAGAACTCAGCCGAATTCCAGGTCACAGGGCAACCGCAGCTCACGTCCCAACATTACGCTGGCCGGTGTTTGATCGGTTGTTTCGTGAACCGATGCAGGATACGCCATTAGGAACAGGTGCAAGTATTGGTACCAGTCTCGCTGGTGGTCGGACACCACCTTCGCCAGATACTTTCCCATTGTCCGATTCATGCGTTCCACCATCCCGTCAGACTGCGGATGCAAAGGCGTGGTTCGCGTCTTACGGATTCCCAACAGGCGACAGACGTCTCCGAAGAGGGCGGACTCAAAGTTACGGCCCTGGTCCGAATGCAGCTCCAATTGCACTCCGAAACGACTAAAGAACTCCTTGACCAGGACTTCAGCAACCGTCGCAGCTTCTTGGTTTGGGAGTGCATAGGCCTCCACCCATTTGGTGAAATAGTCCATCTCCACTAAGGTGTATTTATTTCCTGAGTCGCTCTCAGGGAATGGTCCAGCCACGTCAATGGCCACCCTCTCCATCGAACTTCCGACATTGTACTGTCTCATCGGTGCTCTTCGTTTCCCCAGGGGTCCGTTACCGGCGGCACACTTTCGGCACCATTCGCGGACGTCGTCTTTACAGTTGACCCAGTAGAACCGTTCTCTGACTTTCTAGGGTCTTCTTTACGCCAAAGTGGCCACCCGAGGTCCCGTCGTGGAGGCGTTGTAACACCTCCGACACTCGGCTCTTTGGCACTACGAGCTGGTGCCTCACAGTTGTGCCGTCTTCGCTTTCTAACTTCCGCTTCAGAAGACCGTCCTCTGCCGTCAGGGAGTCCCACTGGGCCCAGTATGTCTTCAGTGCTCTATTTAAAGGACTAACGTCCTCCCAGGCCGGTCTTTCTCCATAGCGCTTCCATCTCAGCACCAGCTTCAATTCCGGGTCCGCCTCTTGTTCCCGCCGAACTTCATCGGGCAACCAATCGTCGTTCACCACAGTGGTTCTTGCAATGTGGCAGGTCTTCTCTTCCAGGCGAGAAAAGTGTTGACAGTCTTCCGGGCAGGGTCTTCGGGAAAGGGCATCGGCGTTACGATGACTAACGCCCGCACGATGCTCCGTGTCATAGTCGTATCCCTGCAACCGCTCTATCCATCTGGCGACCTGTCCTTCGGGGTTTCGAAATTGTAAGAGTCACTTCAATGCGGCATGGTCCGTTCTCAACAAGAACTTCCGCCCGTACAAGTACTTATGAAAGTGCTCCACTGACTTAACCACCGCCAACAATTCTTTCCTGGTCGCGCAGTAGTTTCGTTCCGCCTTCGACAGCACCTTGCTAAAGTAGCCAATGACCCTCTCGTGCCCGTCTTGAATTTGAGAGAGCACGCCACCAATAGCCAGGTTGCTTGCATCCGTGTCCAAGATGAAGTTCCCGTCCGTGCGCGGGTAACTCAGAATCGGCGCTGACACCAAAGCACGTTTCAGTTGCTGGAACGCTTCCTCACATTCGCCGCTCCAGATGTACTCACACCCGTCTTCTGTCAGCCTTGTTAATGGCTTCGCAATGTTTGCAAACCCCGAGACGAACCGACGATAGTAGGTGCATAATCCAAGGAAGCTTCGAACCTGGTGCTTGTCCTTCGGCGTCGGCCACTCCTGCACCGCTCGAATCTTCTCCGGGTCGGCCTCTATTCCGTCACGGGAGACGACGTGTCCGAGATATTGTACTTTCGTCCGAAACAGGTGGCACTTCTTGGGGCTTAGTTTCAGATTCGCGCCCCGCAGTCTTCGGAACACTTCCTCCAAGTTATTCAAGTGTTCGCCAAATGTCCGACCGACCACAATTACGTCATCGAGGTACACCAAGCAGGTCTTTCACGAGAGTCCCCGTAAAATGGACTTCATCAGGCGCTCGAAGGTAGCCGGCGCGTTACACAACCCGAAGGGCATAACCGTTGTTACGACATAATTGACACAATATTAAATTTTGTAGAATTACAATTTTGTTTTGCCAAAGTAAACTTATTTTTAACGAAGACGAATTTTTAGTTGGTGCTGACCTGGTAATTTTGTATATCTGTTTATGATTTTTTTTTAAATAGATCCACGATTGTTCTAGTACTTATGTCTGTCGTTCGATGGCGGTGAGTGACTGATTGTCACGTTTTTAATTATTGTTTTGATTCAGACTGCTTTGGAAGTTTCGTTTCTTTTTTTTTTTTGTTGGAATGGTGACGGCCTCCATCCCGGTTGTTATTTTTCAAGTTTCGTAATAACAATCGTTATTTTTGGAAATACTGAAGAAAACTTTTAAATTGATAGTGGAATTCACTCAGGAAGTGATATACTGTGGTTAGTCGTTGTTCACGAAGTTCTTTGCTGAAGTTACGGTTTTTACCCTTAAATAAAAGGTGGGTATACAAGCGGTAAGAAACTATTTTGATTTGACGATAGTTTTTCTTTAATGTGGATGTTTACTGTTTTATAGGGTTCTTAGGATTGGTTCTTAGGATTGGTTCTTAGGATTGGTTCTTAGAATTGGTTCTGGTTCCATTCTATTAAGTTCTGTTCTAAGCGATTTATAGCATTACTTTGCGATTCAATCTGCATTCTGGTAATAATTGGATTCACGAGCTAATTATAATTCGCGTGGTGATACGATGTCGAATGGTGGAATACTTTTGTTGGAAAATATTCATGGATAATTCTACTATCGTCCAAGGTGCTACCGATTCCTGTTAAGAACGTGTAAAATTACGTTGGAGTGGTAAACCTGATCAAGAAATTTCGCCAGGTGAAAATTTAAATTCAATTCAGTAATTTTTACGTCTGGATTCAAACTGTGAGTGATTTGTTTTCATATTATTTATTCCGCTGGTATCCTAGCAAATGTAGTTTTGACTAACAGAAATTTACAATTAAACTGATTACCATAAGAACGAAATTTTAGTTTCTGAATCAGTACACTGTTTGTGTCAATATTTGTCTTTGAAAGTTTTCAAGTTTAATAAATCAGTATTTGCCGTCGTTTTCTTATTTTTTTAGTTACCGTATTTGTTATCAAATACCTTTTTTTTGTTATTATCGAAACTTGTTTTATCATTCTCAATACAACTTCAAAATTTCAGTCATTATGTTTTAAATGTCATATGTCAATATCGAATATTAAATAATTTACTTTATTGTGTTTTAACGCTATAAGTGTCGTATATTAGATTGAGTCGATAATCTCGTTTATTCATTGTGACTCAAATATAGGTTTGCGACTGGTGAAATACGGTTATGCTGTTTCGTACGTTATTTACGCGCATTTTAAGATTTTGACTCGATCTATGAATATGAAAATATTTTATATATTTAACTTTAGTTCATTTTTCCGATAATGTTATCTATATTATGTATCTAATTTAATAACTTTTAGTTTGTTTTGCTCGATCAAACACAAATGAGGTTATGTTCTGAATATTCTTTGTATTTGTTTTATTAATGTAATACGATGCTTACGTTTGTCATTTCGTAATTCCAAGTTCAGAGTTGAATAGCTATTTTCTCAGATAATAATTGATGCATTACTTTTCTGTTTAAATTGATGAATAGTCGTACTATTTCGCGTTGTTAAAGTTCCGCGAATGTATTGTTTACGCTCGTGTGTTTGAGTACCGTATATTTGCGAATTAACGTGTTTACGAACTCTTGTTGTGTCGATACTATGCACCTTTTGAAAGAACTATGAACAGTGTCGTATTTATCCTGCTATAGTAGTTTTCAATAGTGTCGTGTTTATGTTTGCGACTTCGTGTAGTCTCGATAATTATGTACCTATTGTGATGACTAGTGGTTATCAATAGTGTCGTATTTATTAAATTTTACGGTATTGCGTCGTGTACTCAAACATTGTCGAACTAGTACGAACTATAATAATGTTGATACTTAAATTGAAGTTTTATTGATGTTTTGTAACTTTTGCATATAATTTCCTTAAATAAAACTGACATTTGTTTATGAAGTTATCGTCTCGTTAATGTATTGTTGTTGTGTCGATAAACTTTTGGTTCCCTCGTATTTTGGATTAAGAGTCGGTGATCCGATAGAGTTTGTATATAACCGTCTCTGGCGCCCATTGAAAATATTAAACAACTATTTATAATTCTTTAACATCTATGTACAATTACTACGGGTCGGTCAAAAGTCATCTGTTTTTGGGATATTGTCTTAAAAGTATTAAGTTCTAATGGATCCACTCCCTCGCCACTGAAGCTAGCGGCAACCAACCAAAGGGTCGGTAAGTTTTAGGTGTAATACCGTGAACTGCCACAACCCCGTATCAATTGTGAACGCAGTCTTTTCGCGATCTTGCGGTTCCAGCTCGACCTGCCAGTAGCCGCTCTTCAGATCCAGGGTCGAAAACCACCGAGAACCCGACAGCGTATCCAATGTGTCGTCGATACGGGGAAGGGGGTAGCTGTCCTTCTTCGTCGCGTCGTTGAGGCGTCGATAGTCCACACAGAATCGCGTTGTCCCGTCTTTCTTGCCGACCAGAACCACCGGTGATGCCCACGGACTGCTTGATGGCTCGATGACTCCTTGCTTTTCCATGTCAGCGACAATTTTCTCAGCTTCTTCCCGTCTCGCCAGTGGAAGTCGTCTTGGGTGTTGTCGCACTGGCCTAGCATCTCCGGTGTCGATCCTATGTCGCACCACGTTGGTCCGCCCTTTCTGCCCGTCGTCAAGTGCGAATACATCCGAATATTGATGGATCAACTTTCGCACCTCTTTCGACTGCGCCTCGCCCAGATCTTCACACGAGCCGACAACCATATTCGCCAGCTTCTCGACGTCGCCTCCAGCAGGTGGTCTTCGTGTGTCCCCCACGCATCTCAAGATTCTGGAGACCTGCACGCATTGTCCCAACAGGGTACTCTTCTTTAGGGTCACCGGTTCGCTGTTGATGTTCATAACTCGCACTGGTACCGATTCTCCGACCCTAACCAGTGCCTTTCCCATCAGTACACCGCTACGGACTTTATTGTCGCATACTGGCTCAATCGCTCACACGCACCCTGCCCGGAGGTCTCCATCCAGGCTGGCCCGCACGAGCACCTCGCTCCGTCCTGGTAAGGTCACATCTTCCTTCAGCAGACTCTAGCCACCGAGTCTTCCATGGGGTGCAAGAGAAGCTCTTCGTCATCGACCTTCAGGTCCAACGCGAAACCGAACTTTCGTAAGAGATCCATCCCCAGGATGAAATTGTCGGAGATGTCAGCCACCAGTACTTCGTAATCGAGCTTCTTGCTTCCGACGCTGATGGTCATTATTGCCGATCCGTGCGTCAAAATCCGCTCACCTGTAGCCGTCCGTAGTTGCACCTTCGCCGGCGACAGCTTCGTCGATTTTCGCACTACAATTGGACGTATAATTGACCTCATGGCGCCCGTGTCGACCAGCAACGGAATATTCTGCCCAGCAACGTTCCCATCGACGAATATACTGGCTGCGCAGTCCTTAGGTGACACCACCTGGATGATGGCCTCCGGGGCACTCCTCCTCCGGGTCAACGTCTGTCCCTTCCCGTCGACCTTCTTTTTGTTTTCCGGCTGCTCTTGTTTACCGATTTTAGGGCAGTTGCGTCGTATGTGCCCTCGCTCGCCACAGTCCTGACAACGGGGTCCACGCGTCTCGCCTGAAGCATTCTTCCAGCGCTCCTTCTTCCTGAGGATTCTTCGTACCAGCTCCTCCAGTTGGTCCCCGGTCTCCTCTTCTACGACTCGAACGCGCCCACTGCCTCGCGATGCGTGCTTGGCGGCTTCGAATTTCAGGGCGTGGGCAAGCGCATCATCGATGGTTCTTGGTCGCGTCAACCTCAAGCCCTGCTGTGTTTCGCCGTCCCTCAGTCCGTCTATGAAAGTCTGCACCGCCAGTTGTTCGAGGAAGGAGTCGGGCGCTGTCGGGTAAGCCAACCGTATTAGTCGCGTAATATCGGCCTGGAACTGCTGGAGCATCTCCCCACTCTTCTGGGTGCGGTTCTTCACCTGCGCGTGGTACGCCTGCTGGAGGTGAGCGTCCCCGTATCTGAGTTCCAGCCGGGAGACCAACAGCTGGTAATCTGTCTCGCTGGGATCGCCTGCAGGATGTTTGGAGCGTCGCCACGCAGAGACACCACCAGAGAGATAGCCTTCTCTCTATCTGACCAGCCGTTGGCACTCGCGGCTGCCTCAAATTGCTTGAGGTACGTTGACCACGGCACGTTTCCGTCAAACGTTGGCGGTTTGATCCTTATTCGCGTCGTGGCCGCCTTCCTTTCTTCTTCGCTGTTGCTTCTCAATTCGTTGATCGGACTCTGTAGCGCTGCAGGTGTTCGCCTATCTTCTAGTACCGCTAGTCTTTCTTCGAAGCTTCCGAGTTTCTCTTCCATCGTCTCTTGAAGTTTCTCTTCGACTGCTCTTATTTTGTTCTCGAAAATTCTAGAATTCTCCTGTATTTTCTCTTCTATTATTCTAGAATTTTCGATCAGCTTTTCTTCCATTGTTACCAGCTTGTCTTCCACTGATCTAGCATTTTCGGCTAGCTTTTCTTCCATTTTATTTGCCATTCCTTCCATTTTCGTATGTATTCCTTCCATTCTATTTTCCATTCCTTCCTTCATACCTTGTATTTCTCTTGCCAACTCACTGCCCGGTACCTCGAACTTGAAGGTTTCGGGGTCCTTGCCTTCCGCCAGCATCGCCTCCTTGAGCCGATCTTGCAGGACCATTTTTAGTCCTGAGGTGTCCAGGTCCCTTTCTTCAAGTTCGCTTCTCAATTCCACCACTTTTAAATCGCGCAACAGTTTTGCCGCCATTTTGAATTGTTCACACCGCACATCTGACACCAGTGTAACAAAACTGTTTTGAATTTGGCGGAATAAAGTTATTTATTTCAATAATTAAAAATGTATACAACAATATACAATAATTTTATTAACAATGAAAAGTCAATTTCAATATACAACACTGTTTACACAATCAGTATTTCTCAAACAAAGTAAAACCACTTCAATAGCACAGATTTATCTTTAGCTGTACGCGCTGTCCGTTGTTCGCTGTCCCTCCGCTGTGTGTCTGCTGTACTTATATATCGGTGCCAGTCCGACCCCCCCACGCGCGTCGCGCTTTCTGGAACGTTTTCATGCCTCCGCGTATCTGCTACGCATACACTGCATTGTTATTTTTTTCCAGAAGCATCGATTGTTGCCAGTGGTGTATCATCTGGGTTTTCGTTACAATATAAAAAAAACTTGGGGAGTTTTTTTGAGGAACTCCCAAATATACGTCCGATCGCCATAAAGACCCCTTTCGATCTCTGTGAAAAAATCTGTTTATTTTCCCGTTGCCGTGGCAGGTTTCATTGTTATAAAAACACGAAAAATGTTTTCTCTTAAAAATCCGTTAACCACAGCTACACTTATCATTCAGTGTTTATTTAAATTATTTTCAAAATCGAGCCGGACCTTATCGTAACTGAGAGAACCAAAGAAGTGAAAAGAAATATAATAAGGTAGATTAAAATTATAAAATAGGAAAGTTTGTGATGAGAAAAAATACATCATTATGTAACGAATCTAGGCAGGCTGGCTGCAGCTTTGATTCGTTGGCTTAACATGGATCACGCAGCCTTGAGCGTGAAGAAATATTCTGGTTGACAACAATAAGAAAACCCGCCACCATGGATGTAAAATGACCAGGAAAGTTCATATAAGCAAGAGCAAGAATGAAACACCAGAGTCACGTATACATTCTCAACGAGAGCAGACGTGAAAAGTGCAACAGGAAATAAAATATTTACCAAAGTTACCAACGAGTTTTGTTACACTGGTGTCAGGTGTGGGGTGTAACGATGACGACAAAACTGTTGAAGGATTTGGTAAAGGCGGACCTCAAACGCGAGCTGGAGAAAAGAAGCATGGAAACATCAGGAACGAACGATGTATTGCGAAAGCGGCTCAGGGAGGCGCTAGTGGCGGAGGACGAAGACCCAGAAAGCTTTCCGTTCGCTGTGTCGGACAGCGGAGTCGATGATAATGCACTCTCGCTGATGATGATAATGATGCAGAGGATGGAAGAAAAGCAAGAAGATAACGCCAAAAAGCAAGAAGGAAACGCCAAAAAGCAAGAAGAAAACGCCGAAAAGCAAGAAGAAAACGCCAAAAAGCAAGAAGAAAACGCCAAAAAGCAAGAAGAAAATACCAGAAGGATGGAAGAAAAACAAGAAGAAAACGCCAAAAAGCAAGAAGAAAATACCAGAAAGATGGAAGAGACGATACTAGAAACGGTGTGCGGAAATTCTAGTATAATAGAAGAAAAGATGGGGGTGCTCGATGGACGACTCGACACCCTAGAAGAAAACGCCAAAAAGATGGAAGAGACGATACTAGAAACGGTGTGCGGAAATTCTAGTATAATAGAAGAAAAGATGGGGTGCTCGATGAACGACTCGACACCCTAGAAGAACGAATGGAAATGCTAGAAGGAAGACGTTCTGTTCCGGTTGTTGAAGTCGGAAGTGCAACCGAGATAGAGAGAGAGACAACCACCTCCAGCATGAGAGTCAAACCTTCGACGTTTGACGGAAACGTGGCCTGGTCGATCTACCACAAACAATTTGAGGCGGCTGCAAGAGTCAACGGATGGTCGGAGGGCGACAAAGTCATCTCTCTGGGGATGCCTTAAACATTCTGCAGGCAATCCCAGCAAGTCAACAAAACGACTACCACCTGTTGGTCTCCCGATTGGTGTTACGGTACGGTGATGCTCACCTCCAGCAAGTATACCACGCACAGCTATGGAACCGTAACCAGAAGAACGGAGAAACGCTTCAACAGTTCCAAGCCGATGTTGCGCGCTTAATACGATTGGCGTATCCGACAGCACCTGAGTCGTTCCTAGAGCAATTGGCGGTACAAACGTTCATTGATGGTTTACGAGACGGCGAAACTCAGCAGGGCTTGAGGCTGGCGCGATCGAAGACCATAGATGACGCGCTTGCCCATGCCATGGAATTTGAAGCCGCCAAGCAAGCATCACGAGGTCACGAGCGTGTCCGGACTGTGGCGGAAGAAACCGAGAGCTCCGAAGATCGCATGACAGAGTTGGTGCGGAGAATTATCCGGGAGACCGGCCGCCAAAAGAATCCCCAAGAACCGTGGCGACCCCGTTGTTGGAACTGCGGTGAACGAGGCCACATACGGCGCAACTGCCCGAAAACCGGTGAAAAACAGAAGCCGGAAAACTAAAGAAGGTTGACGAGAAGGAGCGAACGTCGACCTGGAGAAAGTATGCTCCGGAGATTACTATCCACGCCGTGTCACTTCAAGACCGCGCGGCCAGCATATTTGTCGATAGGAACGTCGCTGGCCAGACCATCCAGTTACTGGTGGACACATGTGCGATGAAATCAATTATACGTCCTGGTGTTGTACACAAAGCCACGAGGCTATTGCCAGCGACAGTTATGCTCAAGACAGCGACCGGTGACAGGATTTCGACGCATGGATCGACGACGATGACTATCGGCATTGGAAACCAGAAGCTCGACCATGAAGTACTGGTGGCTGACATCTCCGACGATTTCATCCTAGGTATGGATCTCCTGCGGAAATTTGGTTTCGCACTAGACCTGAAAGAAGGTGTCCTGAGAGTTAGTGACGAGGAACTTCCCCTACATCCCGGGGAGGACTCGGTGGCCAGAGTCTGGCTCCAGGAAGACGTCACACTGCCAGAACGAAGCGATATGATGATACGAGCCGGTCTGGATGGAGATCTTCGGGCAGGAAGTGTGCGAGTAGTTGAACTTGTCTGCGACAAGTCGGTTCGTAACGTGTAATGGACAGGTTCGTTTTATGGTTAGTTCTTCAAGTCGATGTTGAATATTTAACAATTGTTCTTTATTTTATATTATTTGTACATTGTCCTTACGTCTAATTGATATGTACACACACACTTCTTATACATAGTGCTTACCTCTAAGATATATACACACTATCCTAATATATACACCTTACTCTAATATATACACTCTACTCTCCCCTACTACTCTAAGTCAGTAAACACTGCTTACATCATTTGCTATACAATACTTCGGAATGCTTATTGTCAGCAAATTCCGCAAATAATAATAAACAGTATTTAGTGATTGTTTACAAACTAATATAATATTACTCAATTACTACACTACACCTTCTCCGAATTTTTTAAAATAAAACATATCTAAGAGATGTGTTTTGTTTTTACCAAACTAATATAATATTACTAATTACTACACTATATTTATGTCTTTGACAACTTTTACATTTTTTTTACGAAATTTGTTACATCTTTAAAAAAATTAGTACATTTTTATATTATTTACCATTCTATGTATACCTGCATGTCCACTGGTTGATAATAATTGAAAATCATTTAACATTAACTTCTTTGTATCTTTGTCATTTACTCGTTGTGTTCCTTTACAATATATATTTTGAGTTATTTCCTATCGCACTTGCTAAATTTTTCACTATATATTCATTTTCATTATTTATGCTAATATGTAGGTATTTCTGTAATATTCACTTCTTTACAACATTCTCCCAATTCTTTCGACAATACGTCTCGCGTGAGTGTCGATCAAGTAAAAGGGTTTATTAAAATCGATAAAAGAGACGGGACTTATTTAAAACATCATTCTTCCAATTCTCTCAACAATACGTCTCGCGTGAGTGCCGATCGAGAATTCATTTAAAAAAAATCAAAACTACCCGCTCTATTTATATAATTTGTCTAACACAATTATTTTCAATCGAACTTTCTTATTTATTTTCATATCTTATTAAAAATCTCCTTTTTAAACTTATTACAGAAATACTCATTTAACATTTTCTTGCTATAACTCCATAATTTCATTAGTATCATTATTAATTGAATTCAAAAAATTAATTTATTCTCTATTCAATATTACAGACAAAGTGTTGTTATCAAAGTTTAAAATGCCCCCCTATCTTGTAAAAAAAATTTTTTTTCCAAAATGCAACGCGTATCCCATGATAATTTCTTAAGTATATGAAATTTTCTTAGATACTTATGTATAATATAAAGCTATCATATTCTCCAAATTTACAATATTCCCAAGAATATTTGTCTGGAAAAAGTTTATTTTACTTGTTATTTGATTTTCATTCTCACCTATCTTTCAACCAATATTCCCAATTGAAATTATGTTTTTACTAATTCAATTTAAAATTTCTGTCTCATATAATTTACTTAATCACCTATTTTGCATATTTTAATTGTTTATAATAAAAAATTCCTTCAATAATCTAATTTTAATGCTTATATCGCAAAAAAAAATTTTTCACTTGCATTGTACCTTTTCTACGTATTGTGTTAGTGTTTTTGCTTTTGTCGACGCGTCTATAATTTACAATAAATAAATAAAGAAATTTTTGCTGAGCTTTGTTTTGTCTATACTCGTAGTTATTATTACTAATTTGTGTATAATTCTTAGCTAATCTATTAATTATTTTACGAACATTATTAACATTATTATAATTCTTAGCTAATCTATAAATTATTGTACGAACATTATTAACATTATTATAATTCTTAGCTAATCTATTAATTATTGTACGAACATTATTAACATTATATTACTATTATTATATTTTTTATACCTGACTGTTTTCGTTCACTTACGCTGTTTAAATAATAGTTGATCCATAGCTAGTAGTCTCTCAGTTGTTGCCACTTGCCGGCTTATGAACTGCCTCTTTTTGCGTTTCTTCTTGGCTCCCATGTTGTCCAATTTTAACGATTAATTCTTCAAATTTCCATGTTGTACTGTACCCGTTTGGCACAACTGGCAAGGATCGCCATGTAATGGACAGGTTCGTTTTATGGTTAGTTCTTCAAGTCGATGTTGAATATTTAACAACTGTTCTTTATTTTATATTATTTGTACATTGTCCTTACGTCTAATTGCTATGTACACACACACTTCTTATACATAGTGCTTACCTCTAAGATATATATACGCACTATCCTAATATATACACCTTACTCTAATATATACACTCTACTCTCCCCTACTACTCTAAGTCAGTAAACACTGCTTACATTATTTGCTATACAATACTTCGGAATGCTTATTGTCAGCAAATTCCGCAAATAATAATAAACAGTATTTATTGATTGTTTACAAACTAATATAATATTACTCAATTACTACACTACAAACGGCGTGCTAGTGGGAAAAACACTAGTCAGGGTTAGAGAGACGGTACCGGTGAGAATTATGAACGTTAACACGACACCGGTGACCCTGAAGAAGAACACCCTTCTGGGACAGTGTGTGCAAGCCTCCCGAATTTCCAGATGTGTAGTGGACGTACCACGGCCAACCGTCGCAAAAAACATTGAAAAATTGGCGACCATGATTATCGGCTCGTGTGAGAACCTTGACATTGCACAGTCAATTGACACGGGAGATGCCAGGCCGATACGACAACGGCCGAGACGTCTTCCATTGACGAGACGAGATGAAGCTGAGACGATCGTCACGGACATGGAGAAGCAGGGAGTCATAGAGCCATCAAGCAGCCCATGGGCATCACCGGTGGTTCTGGTCGGCAAGAAGGACGGCTCAACCCGATTTTGTGTGGACTATCGGCGCCTTAACGACGTGATCAAGAAAGACAGCTACCCACTTCCCCGTATCGATGACACACTAGATACGTTGTCAGGATCTCAGTGGTTCTCGACCTTAGATCTGAAGAGCGGCTACTGGCAGGTCGAAATGGACCCTCAAGACCACGAGAAGACAGCGTTCACAATCGGCACAGGGTTATGGCAATTCACGGTCATGCCCTTCGGGTTGTGTAACACACCGACTACTTTCGAGCGCTTGATGGAGACCATTTTGAGGGGTCTGTCATGGAAGACATGTTTGGTATATCTCGACGATGTGATTGTGGTTGGTCGCACGTTCGGAGAACATCTAAAGAACTTGGAAGAGGTGTTCCGTAGACTACGTGTAGCCAACCTGAAGTTGAGTCCGAAGAAGTGCCACATATTCCGGACGAAAGTGAAATATCTTGGACATGTTTTGTCTCGAGAAGGAGTGGAAGCCGACCCTGAGAAGATTAAAGCCGTGCAAGAGTAGCCAACACCGAAAGACAAGCACCAAGTTCGGAGCTTTCTTGGACTATGCACGTACTACCGACGTTTCGTCCCTGGCTTTGCGAACATTGCAAAGCCCTTGACAAGATTGACCGAAGACGGACGGAAATACGTCTGGAACAACGAGTGCGAGCAAGCTTTCCGACACCTGCAACGCGCTCTGGTAACGGCACCGATACTGAGCTATCCACGTACAGAAGAGAAGTTCATACTGGATACCGGCGCAAGTAATCTGGCTATTGGTAGTGTGCTGTCCCAGATTCAAGACGGACACGAGAAGGTCATTGGCTATTTCAGCAAAGTCCTGTCAAAGGCTGAAAGAAATTATTGCGTAACTAGGAAAGAGTTGCTGGCAGTAGTCAAGTCAGTAGAACACTTCCACAAGTATTTATATGGCCGAAGATTCTTGTTGAGAACAGATCATGCTGCGTGGAAGTGGCTTCTGCAATTTAGAAACCCCAAAGGACAGGTTGCCAGGTGGATCGAGCAGTTGCAGGGATACGACTTCGACACCGAACATCGAGCGGGCACCATCCACCGGAATGCCGATGCCCTTTCAAGAAGACCGTGTCCAGAAGATTGTCAACATTGTTCTCGTCAAGAAGTGAAGACTTGCTGCATTTCAAGAACCACCCTGGTAAACGACGAGTGGTTGCCCAATGAAGTTAGGCGGGAACAAGAAGCGGATCCGGAACTGAAGATAGTGCTAGAGTGGAAACGGAACGTGAGAAGACCAGCCTGGGAGGCCGTCAGTTCGTCCAGTAGAGTTCTGAAGGCATATTGGGCCCAATTGAACTCTCTGGGGGTAGAGGACGGTCTCTTGAAGAGAAGACTGGAAAATGAAGACGGCACGAGCGTAAGGTCTCAATTGGTGATACCGAGAAGCCGAGTGCCGGATGTGCTGCGACAACTTCACGATGGGGCCTCGGGAGGCCATTTCGGCGTGAAGAAGACCCTGGAAAAAGTCCGAGAGAGGTTCTATTGGGTCAACTGCAAAGAGGACGCCAAAGAATGGTGCCGCAAATGCCGATTGTGTGTCGCTGGAAATGGACCCTTGGGAAAGAGGAGAGCACCCATGAGGCAATACAACGTGGGGAGTCCAATGGAGAGAGTGGCAATAGACGTGGCCGGACCATTCCCCGAGAGCGACGACGGAAATAAATACATCCTGGTGGCGATGGACTACTTCACTAAATGGGTGGAAGCATATGCGCTCCCGAACCAAGAAGCGACGACTGTGCCAGAGGTGCTGGTCAAAGAATTCTTCAGTCGGTTTGGAGTGCCAATGGAACTGCATTCAGATCAAGGCCGAAACTTTGAATCCGCCCTCTTCGGTGACGTGGGCCGTTTGCTTGGAATTCGCAAAACACGAACTACGCCGCTGCACCCACAGTCTGATGGAATGGTGGAACGCATGAATAGGACGATGGGAAAGTACCTAGCTAAAGTTGTTTCAGATCACCAACGAGACTGGGACCGGTACTTGCATCTGTTTCTGATGGCTTATCGCGCGTCAGTTCACGAGACTACCGATCAAACACCGGCCAGCGTGATGCTTGGACGTGAACTGCGACTGCCTTGCGACTTAGAGTTTGGACGACCACCTGTGGAAGAAGAAGTCGTAGGAGACAGCTACGCCGCAAAACTGAAACAGAAGCTGGACGATATACATCAACGAGTCCGCAAGAACAGCCAACTGGTCAGTGATCGAATGAAGAGTCGGTACGACGTGCGAGCGCAAGATGGTGGATTTCAATCAGAAGATTTGGTCTGGTTGTATGATCCACGGAGACGACGTGGCCTGTCGCCAAAGCTACAACAAGATTGGAAAGGCCCATATCAAGTAATGAAGCGAATAAACGATGTCGTCTATCGTGTGCAGAAGTTGCCACAAGGGAAACCAAGAGTAGTGCATTCCATTCGACTGGCGCCTTACGAAGGAGACTATGCCATGACGGCTGAGCAAGACCACCAGGCCAGGAGAATCGTCGGGCAAACAACGATCAAGGACGACCGACAGAAGTTTAAAAATTTCATGGCCGACTTCTTTGGGACCAGAAAGGCCCGTTTTGGTGTAACCAAGGAAGAACGACAGGACCTTTTTGGTGTCCCCGACAGCTACTCACTCGCTCACTGTGTCTGCGGACCTGCGCATGTCCAGAGGGATTGCGGGTGAGGTCCGACGACGATTTGGTTGCCAAGAGGAACTATGGAGACAAGCCCCTGCGGTCGGTAGGGTACTACAGCTGCTAGAACAGTGTCGTCCTATCTACTATTTGGTGACGAAACGATTAGTCTACCAGAAACCTACATACGTTGATCTGTGGAACACCCTAATGAAGTTAAAGGCCAACCTACTTCATGACGGTGTCAAGAAATTAGCGGTCCCTAAGCTGGGCTGTGGGCTCGATCAGTTGGATTGAAGAGTCGTACGAAACATGCTGGAAGTAATCTTTGAAGACACTGAAGTGAACATCCTGGTATGCAGTTTCGGGCTGAAAACGCACATGAGCTAACAGAAGAGTGTAGACTGCTATTTCTACCCAAGAGGAACATGCAGCCGAGGCGAGAGATGCCACTATCGACATGACCCCTTCTTTCGTGCTTGTAATCTGTCCTGGGACAGATAAGAGGGGGGAAATGTAACGAATCTAGGCAAGCTGGCTGCAGCCTTGATTCGTTGGCCTTGAGCGCGAAGAAATATTCTGGTTGACAACAATAAGAAAACCCGCCACCATGGATGTAAAATGACCAGGAAAGTTCATATAAGCAAGAGCAAGAATGAAACACTAGAGTCACGTATACATTCTCAACGAGAGAAGACGTGAAAAGTGCAACAGGAAATAAATATACCACCAGCGAGTTAAAAGTTCTTCGAGTGACCTAGTGCAAATAATCTTCCAGTACCAAGTGACAAACAATGTGGAAGATATTTGCGAGTGATAGACGAGATCTTCGAGTGATTAAGTGCAGATAATCTTTTGGTGCAAAGTGACAGACAGTGTGGAAGATATCTGCAGGTGGCAAATAAATATCACCACCATAGACATATAGTGAACCCAGTGAACAATATACGTACCACAGACATATGGTGGACACATAGTGGTCAAGTAGTGACGAAGTGTTGGTCAACAAAAACTGACCAACGGTCAAGCAAAACTGACCAACGGAAAATAGACAAAAAGCGAACAGTGAATAAAGTGAGGAACAATAATTGTCCAAAGCATGTAAACGGTTGTCACTGTTGTGAAAGAATAGATAAATAAAATATTTACCAAAGTTACCAACGAGTTTTGTTACAATTACAATATACACGGCGGTAGCAGTTTATCGCTGTAAAAAAATTCTGCGGATTAATCGCAAAAAACTTCCGGATTGGCCAGTATGATCTGGTAGGCGTTGCTCGTATATATACGACGGTAGCAGTTTATCATTGTAAGTATTTTTTCCAGCCCGAACGTAAATATACAGCTGGAGCAGTAACCCAGGTAATCGTATATATACGTCTGGAGCAGTCAAAGGGTTAAAAATGCGAAAAGTAAGAAAACCCCCCCTCTTTGTACAAATCTGAGAAATTTTTGAGAAATAAATTGGACCCGATTCGTTTGATATTAAATCAATTTATTGAAAAAATAGCGCGGAATCGACTCAAACAAATCGCACTTTAAGTTTCAAAGATATAACCAGCATCTGAGAGATTTTTGAGTTTTCTTAAAAGTGTCAAAAGTAAGAAGACCCTCCTCTTTGCACAAATTTGCGAAATTTTTGAAAAATAAATTCGATCCGATTCGTTTGATATTAAGTCAATTTATAGAAAAAATAGCGCTGAATCGACTCCAACAAATCGCACTTTTAGTTTCAAAGATATAAACAGCATCTGAGAGATTTTTGAGTTTTCTTAAAAATGCCAAAAGTAAGAAGACCCCCCTCTTTGTACAAATTTGCGAAATTTTTGAAAAATAAATTCGACGCGATTCATTTGATATTAAGTCAATTTATAGTGTAACAAAACTGTATTTTGAGCTGGCGGAATTAAATATTTATTTATTATGTCTATGTACATTGTACATTTACAATACTTAATTATAATAATTATAAACACTTAAATACAATGATTATTTATTTTATATCAAGTATGTCCACAGAATACTGTTTAATTTATATGCTATTTATTTCCGTACTTCGCTGATTAATCGCGTGGCGCACAGATTACTGCCATCCTCTGCCACCCTCTCCATCGGACTTCCGACATTGTACTGTCTCATCGGTGCTCTTCGTTTCCCCAGGGGTCCGTTACCGACGGCACACAGTTTGCACTTTCGGCACCATTCGCGGACGTCGTCTTTACAGTTTGACCCAGTAGAACCGTTCTCTGACTCTTTTTAGGGTCTTCTTTACGCCAAAGTGGCCACCCGAGGCCCCGTCGTGGAGGCGTTGTAACACCTCCGACACTCGGCTCTTTGGCACTACGAGCTGGTGCCTCACAGTCGTGCCGTATTCGCTTTCTAACTTCCACTTCAGAGGACCGTCCTCTGCGTCAGGGAGTCATACTGGTCCCAGTATGTCTTCAGTGCCCTATTTAACGGACTAACGTCCTCTCAGGCCGGTCTTTCTCCACTGCGCTTCCATCTCAGCATCATCTCCAATTTCGGGTCCGCCTCTTGTTCCCGCCGAACCAATCGTCGTTCACCACAGTGGTTCTTGCGATGTGGCAGGTCTTCTCTTCCAGGCGAGAACAGTGTTGGCACTCTTCTGGGCAGGGTCTTCTAGAAAGGGCATTACGGTGACTGGTGCCCGCACGATGTTGTGTGTCAAAGTCGTATTCCTGCAACCGTTCTATCCACCTGGTAACCTGTCCTTCGGGATTACGAAACTGCAGGAGCCACTTCAGTGCGGCATGATCCGTTCTCAGCAGGAAATTCCGCCCGTACAAGTACTTATGGAAGTGCTCAACCGACTTGACCACCGCCAACAATTCTTTCCTGGTCACGCAGTAGTTTCTTTCAGCCCTTGACAGCACCATGCTAAAATAGCCGATGACCTTCTCGTGCCCGTCCTGAACCTGTGAGAGTACGCTACCAATAGCCAGGTTGCTCGCGTCCGTATCCAATATGAAGTTCCCGTCCGGGCGTGGGTAGCTGAGTATCGGTGCCGACACCATAGCACGCTTCAGTTGCTGAAAAGCTTCATCACATTCACTGCTCCATATTCCCGTCCGTCCTCTGTCAGTCTTGTTAACGGCTTCGCAATGTTTGCAAAGCCAGGAACGAACCGACGGTAATAGGTGCACAGTCCAAGGAAGCTTCGAACCTGGTGCTTGTCCCTTGGCGTCGGCCACTCTCGAACCACTCGAATCTTCTCTGGATCAGCTTCTACTCCCTCTCGGGATACGACGTGTCCAAAATACTTCACCTTCGTTCGGAATATGTGGCACTTCTTGGGGCTTAATTTTAGGTTCGCGCCCCGCAGTCTACGGAACACCTCTTCCAAGTTCCCCAGGTGTTCATCGAACGATCGACCGACCACAATCACGTCATCAAGATACACCAAGCACGTCTTCCATGACAATCCCCTCAAGATGGTTTCCATCAGGCGCTCGAAGGTAGCCGGCGCGTTACACAACCCGAACGGCATGACCGTGAACTGCCACAGCCCTGATCCGATCGTGAACGCCGTTTTCTCGCGGTCTTGGGGTTCCAGCTCCACTTGCCAGTAGCCGCTCTTCAAATCTAAAGTCGAGAACCAACGAGAAGCCGACAACGTGTCCAGGGTGTCGTCAATGCGAGGAAGAGGGTAGCTGTCCTTCCTGGTCACGTCGTTGAGGCGCCGATAGTCCACGCAGAATCGTGTTGACCCGTCCTTCTTGTCGACCAGGACTACCGGTGACGCCCACGGACTGCTCGATGATTCGATGACCCCCTGCTGCTCCATGTCGGTGATAATCTTCTCGGCATCTTCTCGTCTCGCCAGGGGAAGACGTCTTGGATGTTGTCGAACTGGCCCAGCATCTCCCGTGTCAATCCTATGGCGCACTACGTTGGTCCGTCCTCCTTGCCCATCGTCAAGTGCGAAGACGTCTGAGTATCGATGTATGAGCTGTCGCACTTTCTTCGCCTGCGCTTCATCCAGATCTTCGCACGGGTCGACAACCATATTTGCCAGCCTCTCGGTGTTGCTCTCAACAGGTGTTGATCTTCGGACGTCCCACACACACCTTAAGATACTGGAGACCTGCACAGTGTGTACTTCGAACTTGACGGTTTCGAGGTCTTTCCCCTCCGACCGCAACGTCTCTCTGAGCCGAGTTTGCAGGATACTTTTCGTCCCTGAGGTGTCCTGGTCCCTTTCTTCAAGCTCGCTTCTTAATTCCGCCGCTTTCAACTCAGCCAGTTTTACCGCCATTTTAATTTGTTCACACTCCGCACCTGGCACCAGTGTAACAAAACTGTATTTTGAGCTGGCGGAATTAAATATTTATTTATAATGTCTATGTACAGTATTTACAATGTTTATTTACAATACTTAATTATAATAATTATAAACACTTAACAAATACAATGATTATTTATTTTATATCAAGTATGTCCACAGAATACTGTTTTATTTATTTGCTATTTATTTCCGTACTTCGCTGATTTAATCGCGTGGCGCACAGATTATATACACGCCGTTGCCTGTGTTCCAGATGTTTCGGGCAAGTATTCGATGTTACAACAAACAATCGCTTCAGTCTGGAATGTTCCATCAGCTTCTGTTATAGGCAGTGGCGTAACATCTTGGGATTTGCTACAATATATCAATACGAAATTTTTTCAGAGCAAATTTACATGTCAAACGTAAAAATCATTTTTTTACCGTATTTTAACGTAATTTGATGTAAATAACTTCGAAATAAGATTTCATTATTGAACCATATTTAACGGTGCCAAAATGCTTCAAAGTTGATTTTTTTAGTGTAAATCTATTGGAAAGCGCAAAATAAAGGTGATTTGTTAAAAAAATTTTTTTTAATTTTTTAAATGTTTTTTAAAATGTTTTAAATTAACATTTTTAAAATTTTTAACATGATTTTTTAAACTTTTTGGGATGTTTAAAATCTTTAAAAATTAAAAAATTTTTAAATTATTTTTTTTTTAATTTTTCAAGTTTTAAAAATTCATATATCAAGTCGGAATTTTTTCAATGCAAATTTACATGTCAAACGTAAAAATCATTTCTTTACCGTATTTTAACGTAATTTGCTGTAAATAATTTCGAAAAAAGATTTCATTATTGAACCATATTTAACGGTGCCAAAATGCTTTCAAGTTAATTTTTTTAGTGTAAATCGATTGAAAAACGCAAAAAAAACCCGATTTGTTAAAAAAAAATTTTTTTGCATGTCAAAAGAATTTTTTAATTTTTGGAATGAATTTTTAAAATTTTTAAATTATTAAAATTTTTATCATGATTTTCTAAAATTTTTAGGATGTTTAAAATCTTGAAAAATTAAATAATTTTTAAGATTATTTTTTTTTTTAATTTTTCTAAGTTTTAAAAATTCATATATCAAAACGAAATTTTTTCAATGCAAAATTACATATCAACCGTAAAAATAATTTTTTTACCGTATTTTAACGTAATTTGCTGTAAATAACTTCACAACAAAATTTTATTATTGAACCGTATTTAACGGTGCCAAAATGCTTCAAAGTTGATTTTTTTAATGTAAATCGATTGTAAAACGCCAAATAAAGCCGATTTGTTATAAAAAAATTTTTGAATGTCAAAAAAATTTTTTTTTTTAATGATTTTGTAAAAATTTTAAATTATTAAAATTTTTAACATGATTTTTTAAGATAAATAATAGTTTTATACGGCTGAAATGCAATTGAAAATTTTTTTCGTTGGAGTGCAGTCAATTATATAATTGTTTCGAAACATATTGGAAAAAATCATTTTACCGACCAGTGGTTACAGTCAGGATTCTAACCTGAACCTTTCCAATTTCGCGTCGGAATGAGCTTACAATACTCAACCGTGACATGATACCTAAATTAACATTCTCCTTATATGCTTCAGAATCAATAGATTTTCACTATTATTATTATTATTATTATTATTATTATTAAGATACTGTATTTAATTATTTAATTATTAAAGGGAGTTGGTTTACAATTTTTTTACATTTCATATCTTACAAACTAAACATGATAAAATTTCATTACATTTTCTTTTAATAATATGTCAGTAGATACTATTTCATCCAAACGTGATACAGCTATTAAATAATGAAAACCCACTTACTCATTAAGACTGAAAGCTCTTAGTTTTAACGCGCCTGCCATAAAATAAAAAATGTCATCTAGCTTTAATTTGCTATTAACCATTAGTAGTCGTTGTACAACATTAGCGCCATGATCTTTAATATTATATTTACATAATATATATCTTTCTCTAATATAGAGGACATTCTATTAAGAAATGCTGCAAGTCTTCTACAACGTTCATTTTACAGCATAAGCATTTCCTAGTGCAATCTATCAGATATTTAACCTTCCCAACACGAATTTTCATAAGTAGCTGACTCGCCATTCTAATTTGGCTTATAACCCTAATTTTACATACATTTTTTGTCATAAAAAGATATTTTTCAGCGTCTTTATCTATTTTAACATGAGAGTATAAGTAGCTATAGCTAGAATCTTCGGCTCTTTCAACGTCAATTTCTTCTTGTATTTTAATTAATGACTCAATCATGTTAAATTTATTATTTTTTATCTGGTAACTATCTTGAGTTTCCCATAGGTGGAAATGTTAGCTTTTAATAACGACATTTTTTAATTGAGAGGCCCAGTTTCTTTTGGTATTGCAATTTATGTCTTGATCTAGATGTTTTAACCTCTCAAAACATAGCTTGGGGTACCTGTTTGGCGGCATTTTTAAAATTTTTTCCTACCAGTTCAGCATTTTACTGTATATTTCAATTTCTATTTTCGGGCTTTCCGTTTCTAGTCTTAGCATGTAATTTGGAGTATTTTTTGGTAGGCATAATAAAGATTTTAAAAATAAAGTCTGTATTTTTTCTACAATGTCAGCGTACAGCGAGCCCCATATTTCAACAGAGTAGAAAAGAACCGACATGACCATTGCTTTAAACAATTTTATTTTGGTTTCCCAAGAGCCCCCTCCCGATATTAATAAAATTCTACGTAAATTTCCCAAAGTTGTTCTCGCTTTTGAGGTAAAAGACTCAGCTACATTACTAAATAAATTAGAGCTTTTAAATTCAATCCCTAAATATTTATAATTATTTACATACTCGATCTTTTTTTTGTCATAATAAATTTCTCTTTGTATTCTAGGTTTTCTCCCTTTATGAAATAGTAATACTTTTGTCTTATCAATATTTACCGTAAGCTCATTGTTTTCACAATAATCCCTTAGGGCCTGTACCTTTTTTTGTAGGTCAATAGCTGAGTTTGTCAAAATCACTATGTCATCCGCGTATAGCAGCATTAATATAGATTTTCACTACATGCGAGTGTCAATTCATATATGCTAATTCAATAGCTGTGATATGAAGTCAATCCTCGTACCAGCGAGAGCCCAACATGCAGGTGAAAATTATTTCGAGCACAATGGGATATATTAATAAATACGTAGTTATATCAATGTTATAAGTGGAATTACCACATGATATTCTAGAAACAATCATATCTTGTAGCATCGTAAGATAATCTACATATTAGATATGTTGCAGTCAAAACTCTTAACCAGTCAAAAGTACTATTGACTAGCAAAATCAGTCAAAAGTACTTTTGACTGAACAGGTTGGTCAAAAGTGGTTTTGACTGAAAATTATTGGTTATTAGTACTTTTGACTGCAAATTTGCGGTTAAAAGTACTTTTGACTACCGCTCTTCGTCAAAAGTAGTTTTAACTACAATAAAGCATCAGTCAAAATCACTATTAACTCGTTAGATGTGAATAAAAAGGATATTTATTAAATGTGAAATCGTTTATTACGAAAAATGTGGCATTACAATCAATACAAAGAAAACATACACTTAAAAATTGTCATTAAAATAGGTAATCAGAAAATTCACAGGTTATAAAAATACAGTACCTATATTACGTTAATCGCTTAAAATATTTGACAGGTTCTGTGTTTGTAACTAATTTTTTTATACCACAAACTTCAATGATGTTAAAGCGTTTTAGTCTACTGTATTGTAATGGTGTTTTCTTTTCATCAAATTTCGCGTCTTCCACATCCATTGCAAACTTTTCAAATTTTTCTTTTGTCATCACATTGAAATGACTATCTTTCATATCTTCTATCGCTAAAATTCTTTGCAAAAAGCGTTCTTTCTTTTCGTAGTCACTTATTTTTGTTCTAATATCAGCACGTTCTCCACTAATAATGAGTAATATAAAAGTTTATATGTGCGTTTGTCGTTATTTTTATCGACCACCTTAACTTTTTAAGAGTTTTGACTGATACAACCAGTCAAAACCACTTTTGACGGAATCACTTAGTCAAAAGTACTTTTAACCAGCTCCATTGGGCAAAAGTACTTTTAACTGTTATTTTAGTCAAAAGCGAGGCTTTTATAATACAAATTTTTGACACAACTCTCTACGACTAACCGTTTTCGAAAAAAACGACTGATACGGGTGGTCGAACTCACCCTGTATATCTACATATATAAATAGACATTTCCAAAAATGGTGCCAAAGTGTTCAGGATGTTATGAAACGTTCGAAAAAGTTAATTGATTTTGACGAAATTTGGTACGCACGTTGAAATCCATCATCGCACGAAGCCTATTTAAAATGGGCCCGATCGGACTATTTTAAGGGTAGTTTTTAGGGGTTGAAAAATGTTTTTGGGTCTAAAAGTACCGAAAAAATTGTTCGAATCATTTCGAAATTGAAATTTAACCCTTTAGTAAAGATTGAAATGTGGTGCTAAAATTTAAATAAAATCGGCCCGATAGGAGCGGACTTACGATTTTTATGAAAACATTAGTTTGTGGATATACGGATTTCTTTACTGAAGGGTGTATTTAATTTGGTGCAGATGCTGTATTGATAACAATATTGCAATTAAGAAAAAAATTATTATTGTAAGGGATGTATTAAGGGGTTAAATTTTTTATTTTGTACAAAAACAAACTTAAGTTCACATAATAAAGCCACAATGCCTGTACTAGCAAATACACTATATTGTCGGCAGGGTTTGGCACTGCGACCCGAGTTTTTTACCTATTTATGACAGTTAATTTTTCATTTGCTTTCGGTAAATTTACAGTGCCTGATATTTTCTTAATCAATGTACAAGTGCAATAATTATGTACCTATATTATTTTAAACGGACAGTTCTTATTTTTGTTAATAAACTAGATTTATATATTTTTTGTATTAATATCATTTTTATAATTAAGAGATTATGTTAATTTTTTTGACAAATAAAATTTGAGAAATAATATTTCAACAGTTCATTTTTAATTTTATATAAAATAACAACGCTTTTTAGTTTATTATAACTTGCATAAAAAAATCTTGAAAAAGAAATTTAAACTGACAGTTTACACGTCCAGAATTATTAAAATATTTATATAGAACTAGCCGTTATCTGTGGCTTCGCCCACGTATATTTCGATTTATGATTTAATATCCCCCCACCGCGAGAAATTCTCCTCCTGCGAAGCGAAGCCGGGCTGGTGGTGTTAATTCGCTCGAATTTTATTAATACATAACCCACTCACTTCGCTCGTTCGCTCGGATTTTATTAATACATTACTCCCTCGCTTCGCTCGTTCGCTCGAATTTTATTAATACATTACTCACTCACTTCGCTCGTTCGTTCGAATTTTATTATTAATACATTATTGCTCACCTACGTTATATAAGGAACTACTGTGCAAAATTTCATACTTCTAACTTTAAAAATGATGAACTTGCATACAACCTTTCATTCCCTATTTAACCCCCTTAAGGAATGAATTTTCAAAAATCCTTTCTTATTGCCCACCTACGTTATATAAGGAAGTCATGTGCAACATTTCATACTTCTAGCTTCAAAAATGACGAACGTCCATACAAACTTTCATCCCCTATTTAACCCTCTAAGGGGATGAATTTTCAAAAATCCTTTCTTATTGTCCACCTACGCTATATAAGGAACTCCTGTGCAAAATTTCATGCTTATAGCTTCAAAAATGACGAACTTCCATACAAACTTTCATCCCCTATTTAACCCCCTTAGGGGATGAATTTTCAAAAATCTTTTCTTATTGCACACTTACGTTATATAAGGAATTCCTGTGCAAAATTTCATACTTCTAACTTAAAAAATGACAAACTTTCATACAGACTTTCATCCCCTTTTTAACCCTCTTAGGGGATGAATTTTCAAAAAAACATTTCTTAGTGCTCACCTACGTTATATAAGAAACTCCTGTGCAAAATTTCATGCCTCCAACTTAAAAAATGAAAAACCTCATCTTATCCCCTATTTAACCCCCTTTGTTGATGAATTTTCAAAAATCCTCTCTTACTCGGTTCTTACGTCACAAAAGGAACCTACTGTCCAAATTTCAAGTTTATATCTTCAGCCGTTTGACCTGGGCGTTGTCTGTCAGTGAATGAGTAACGGAACTGTTTTATATAATACTAGCCGTCACCCGTGGCTTCGCCCACGGATATTTCGATTTGATTTATTATACCCCTTCTCGAGAAATTCTCCTCCTGGGAAGCGAAACCGGGCTGGTGGTGTTTATTCGTTCGAATGTTATTAATACATAACTCACTCGCTTCGCTCGTTCGCTCAAATTTTATTAATACATTACTCACTCGCTTCGCTCGTTCGCTTGAATATTATTGATATATTACTCACTCGCTTCACTCGTTCGCTCAAATTTTATTAATACATTACTCACTCGCTTCGCTCGTTCGCTCGAATTTCGTTAATACATTACACACTCGCTTCGCTCGTTCGCTCGAATTTTATTAATACATTTTTGCTCACCTACGTTATATAAGGAACTCCTGTGCAAAATTCCATGCTTCTAACTTCAAAAATGATGAACGTCCATACAAACTTTCATCCCCTATTTAACCCCCTTAAGGAATGAATTTTCAAAAATCTTTTCTTATTACTCATCTACGATATATAAGGAACTCCTGTGCAAAATTTCATGCTTCTAGCTTCAAAAATGACGAACTTCCATACAAACTTTCATCCCCTATTGAACCCCTTTAGGGGTTGAATTTTCAAAAATACTTTCTTATTGCTCACCTACGTTATATAAGGAACTCCTGTGCAAAATTTCATGCCTCTAACTTCAAAAATGACGAACTTCCATACAAACTTTCATCCCATTTTTAACCCCCTTAGGGGATGAATTTTCAAAAAAACATTTCTTAGTCCTCACGTACGTTATATAAGAAACTCCTGTGCAAAATTTCATGTTTCTAACTTAAAAAATGAAAAACATCATTTAATCCCCTATTTAACCCCCTTAATTGATGAATTTTCAAAAATCCTCTCTTAGTGGGTACCTACGTCACAAAAGGAACCTACTGTCCAAATTTCAAGTTTATATCTTCAGCGGTTTGACCTGGGCGTTGTCTGTCAGTCAGTCAGTAACGGAACTGTTTTATATACAGGGTGAGTTCGACCACCTGTATCAGTCGTTTTTTTCGAAAACGGTTAGTCGTATAGAGTTGTGTCAAAAATTTGTATTATAAAAGCCCTAATAAAGAATCGAATGGTGATAATTTTTTTTTCCGGGAAGGTCGGCTTCCCTATTAGTTTGCTCCAGAATGTCCAGAACTCCGGAATTATAAATGTAACGATAGGTCGAAAGTGGTATTGTTGAAAAGATCTTTAAAAAATAAGCAAGTTTTGTAGGAACATTTTTTTTATTACTGCCACCCCTGCAAATTTCTATAAGTATAAATATAAATTATTATATGTTCAATACTCCGAAATTTTAGAAAGCACGATAGGTTGAAAGTGGTGCTGTTGAAAAGCTCTTTAAAAAATAGGCAAGTTTTGTAGGAAAAATTATTTAATTACTGCCACCCCTCTTAAGTAACAATCGTTTGAAATTATTAAATCAAAATTTCATAATAACGATCGAAGTCGGCATTAAAAATCTAGCAACCTTAGACATTGTCACAAGTGTTCATACTGTCTTCCATTTACTCTTTAATACATACTACTGAGCTCTTCTGGTTATACTGTGAGTGTACTTCTTCAGTGTTTAATGATCGATAGATAGGTAACTAGATTTTAAATGCGGACTTTCAAAAAGTTCGTTATTATGACATTTTAATTTAGTAATTTCAAACAAATATTACGTAACAGGGGTGGCAGTAATAAAAAAAAAATCCGTACAAAACTTGCTAATTTTTTAAAGATCTTTTCAACAATACCACTTTCGACCTATCGTTACATTTATAATTCTGGAGTTCTGGACATTCTGGAGCAAACTAATAGGGAAGCCGACCTTCCCGAAAAAAAATTATCACCATTCGATTCTTTATTAGGGCTTTTATAATACAAATTTTTTATACAACTCTCTACGACTAACCGTTTTCAAAAAAAAAACGACTGATACGGGTGGTAGAACTCACCCTGTATATAAGATATATAGATAATATTTTTGATAGTTATTAATTTTGCTTTTAGTAATCTACAGATTGCTCAAAAAATTTTTATGTGTAATACAGAGTGAATTTTGGTTACTAGCAAAGTTACCAGAATTTCCGATAGATTTGGTTTTTAGTATATTTATTTCCACTTAGGCCGGGCCGCCGGGATTACACTTGTTAATTTTAATCGAAGTCTCCCGTAAAATATTAATATTTACCATATGCGACTCACTACAAACTGAGCAAAACCCATTTGAAATGCCACATATAGCTAGGTGTTACATTCTTGGACAAAAGTAACAATTCGCATCGCTTCTTAATTGCACACGAGACAAACGAAATCAAAATTTGAAAAAATAAACAAAGGGGACGGTACGACGCAAATTTGCCTGATATTGTAAACTTTTTTCTAATCGCTGTAGCTTCGTGTAAAAAAATTGTAGCTCGACAATCAATAGTTAGATTGAAAATGTTGCACGCCGTGGGTACACTCAAAGTTGACAATTTTTCGCATTTTTTATGGGTCAGTTTGAAAGTGGTCTATCGACGCACAGAAACGTCATTAAAGCTTTTCCCGTCAAAATGTTGTATTCGAAAATTTTTACGATATTTTTTCGTAAAATGGATGATTTTTGACCCTTATATTCTTTTGAGAAATTTATTATCATTCCAAACGTAACTTTTTGACAGTTAATTTCAATTTCGGTATTTAACATCACCGCACGAAGTCTTTTAAAATAGGACTCAGTCGGCCCATTTAAGGGTTGTAATTAGGGGTTACTACGACATGTGTTCATCTTTTTTAATATATTTGTAAAATCAATGATATTTTGACGTTTCTAACAATTGTAATTAATTACTAACAAATAAATAACAATATTTGTTATACTAAGGACGATAGTAACAGAGGACTTACACTATACTTGTTTGGTATCCACTTCCTATTTATACCTAAGTAGCAGATTGATATTGGTATAGTTCATTCCGTAAATGTAGATTATAAAAAAATGAATAACGCCTGATGTTTTGATATTGTGAAAAAGGTTTTAAAAAGTGTGTACCGTGTAAGTTTTACTTAAATAACTAAAGAAATAACTGTCATCTAATATTCAAGATGTCATAATTTCAAAACGACGAAATTTGTTAAAATTGTCAAAATGTGTTGTTTCATTATATTTTATTAACTAAATTTTAAAAGTTTGTGATAAAAAATTAATGTTTTATAGCTGTTTGATTTGGTTTATGAAGTTTGAAAAAATTATTATCAAATTGCCATTACAATGTTTATCAATCTTTCTGTACGTGTGTATTATACTTGTATCATTGCAATTTTAAATTTATAGTTTTATTTAAAAACATTAAATTATAAATTACGAAATTATACAATAAAAAGAAAAATAATTCATAAAAAATATAGCAAATACATATTTGTTCCTTTTTACGCCTCTTGTTCAACGAAAAATTTGAATTAGGCATTACTATTTTTGTGCATAATATTATAATATAAAGATACATAACTGTAAAATGTAGTTAATTATTTATTAAGAATGTTACATTTGTATACGTGTTCACTTTTCCAAATATTTCTTTCCAATAAACAATCATGAAGGAATGACGATTTTTGTAATATAATAGGGCATCACAACACGAGCTGCAGTATTATTTCGTAGAAATGTATTTGAACGTTAGAACTGTTCACTGAAGCTATTTTTCTTCTTTTTTAAACAATTTAGCATGATTAATTTCTATTTACTTTTTGAAAACTCATATCTAATATTTTGTTATTTAAAGATGATATTATTTTATTTTCCGTTTATTTTCCGTTTAAAAATTATTATTAAATAAAAATTATGTGTCAGTATAATGTAACCCCTCTCTTGTTTTATATAGAATCCAAATTACTCGACATTATTCAATTAAAAACATGAACATATTTGATTATACTTGATACTAGAAAATTCCTTTCTCCAATCTTGCAATAATTCTTTTTTGTTCATCGTTTTTATAATTTCGAGGCATTTAAACGACATTATTATTTCTTTTAACTTTTGGCATTTGTATTTAAGATTCAAACTAAATTTGTTGCTAGGCTACTGATTTTTTGTGAATTTACACTGAAAAACTCAAGTGTAAACTTTTTTAAGTCCGCGACTGTACATAGGTACCTACACATTATTATTATTTAACGGATGCCAAATTTTGTCATATTCATTACTAGAAATAATATTTCAGTACTAATTCATCATCTACAATTCAAGAAGAGACTATGATGGCAAATTCTAATTTGAAAAACTTTCCAAAACGAAAAAAAGGTCTTAAAAATAGACATAAAGAAATGAAAACAGCTGCAACGGAAAAGAGACTGGAAATTCAATCTAGTTGTACTTCTGCAGAAGAGACAAATAATTCGCAACAATTAAATAAAGAACGTAACAGAGTTAAAATCGCAATGAAAAAGCTACGAGATACCGAAGAGTATAGATCGCAAGAAAAAGTGAAGGATAATGCAGCTAAAAGAAAGAAACTAGAAGACGAAACGTTTAAAACTATAGCTGCCAACAGAGCAAAAACATCGATGAGAAATTCTCGAGAAAACGAACAATACAGATCGCAAGAAAAAGTAAAGGATAATGCAGCTAAAAGAAAGAAACTAGAAGACGAAACGTTTAAAGCTATAGCTGCCAACAGATCAAAAACATCGATGAGAAATTCTCGAGAAAACGAAAAATACAGATCGCAAGAAAAAGTAAAGGATAATGCAGCTAAAAGAAAGAAACTAGAAGACGAAACGTTTAAAGCTATAGCTGCCAACAGAGCAAAAACATCGATGAGAAATTCTCGAGAAAGTGAAGAATACAGACAACATGAACGAGAAACAGATAGAGTCAATAAAGTTAGAAAAAGAAAAACCTCATCAGTAACCGAACAACAAAAATTATATGTCAATTATTATAAACAAATACAGCTCGGACCAACTCTTATTTGTTCATCTTGTGGCAATTTATGGTTTCCGTATTCGATAAAAACGCTTACAGCAGATCAATTAAACAAAAATTTAAAATGCTACAAGAAATGGAATGAAGTTTGTAAACTATTAAATGCGGATGGAAATATTCAGATTTGCGCAACATGTAAAAAAGAACTTTTTGATAACAAAATTCCCAAGTGTTCTTTGATAAACGGATTTGAATTTCCTCAAGTTCCGGATGCACTACAAGGTTTAAGTCCACTAGAAGAGAGATTAGTTTCACCTAGAATACCATTTATGCAAATAAGAACAATGGGGTGCGAAAAACAATATAATCTTAAAGGTAATTGCATTAATGTACCTGTTAACATTAATACTAACGTATCAATGTTGCCTAGAAATATTCAGCAATCTCATACAATTCATGTAAAAATTATGCGGAGAATGCAAGACAATCAAGCTTATATTTCTGAAGTTATACGACCGGAAAAAATATTCACAGCCGCTCAATATTTATGTCAGAGTCCACTGTACCAAAAACATAGTATTATATTAGATGCGTCATGGTTTCAAAATAATGAGACAGTAATGCAGCAAGATGAAACAGTTAACGAAAATGATATCGTAACAGGCACTATAGACGAAAATGATGGTTGGGATGAAACTTTAAATGAATTGCCACTAAATCCAGGAGGTCAAGAAACACTTCTAGCAGACGAATCTATTGTTGGACTGGGAATTAAATTTTCACCTGGAGAAAAAAGCACACCTATGTCGCTCTTAAAAGATGAAGATGTCGAAGCGTTATAATTTCCAAGTATTTATTGTGGCCAAATACGTAGCTATCCTCACCGAACAACGCTTAATCAAATATGAAAATCTGAGGCAAGAATGTATGATCGAAGATGTTCACTAAACATACCGAAACTTATGGTTACTTTTTGTCGTGAACGAATTCAAAAACTTTTAAATACACTACAGTTGCATTTGAGAAAGAGAAGAAATAATGAGGCTATAACAGTATCAGATGCTTTAAATAATCAATACATCAACAATTTGATATCAGAAAATCGAGCGTATAAAATTTTGGAAGTAGACCGAAGTAGTCCATCTTTCTGGGAGCAGAAAAAGAGAAACGTAATGGCCATGCTCAGACAGTTAGGTAAAGCATCCGTATTTCTGACGTTATCGGCGGCCGAAACGAAATGGAGTGAACTATTATGTATTCTATCAAACGTAGTGGATAAAGTGGAATTAAATTTGGCTGAAGCTACAAATTTGTCATGGCAAGAAAAGGCACGATTAATTCAGGCGGATCCAGTTACTTGCGCCCGTTATTTCGATTACAGACTTAGACAACTTTGGTCCGTTTTAAAAAATCCGAACGGTCCTTTCCGAAATTATCCTCTTAAAGACTATTATTATCGAGTAGAATTTCAACACAGAGGAAGTCCACATTTGCATTGCTTATTATGGCTAGAGAATGCTCCTGAGTACAAGGAAAATTGTTTAGAAGAGACTAAAAAATGCATTGAATTTATTGATACTGTAATAAGTTGCAAAAAAAATGAATCTCTCGGAGAAGTAATAAACTATCAAACTCATAGTCATTCAAGAAATTGCAAAAAAGTTCAGGGAAATAAAATTAGTTGTCGCTACGGAATACCTCATCCATTGATGAAAAATACGGAAATTCTTGAACCATTACCTGTAGATACTGACAAAGATAAAAAGAAATATTTGAATGAAAAACGGCAGCTTGTTGACGAATAAATGGAAAAATTGGCAAGCAAAAATCCTCCAAATGATGTGAGCAATATAGATGATTTGTTAGTAAAATTAAAATTATCGTATTCTGAGTATATATTGGCATTAAGATCAAATTTAAAAAATTTTGGAGCATACAAGTAATTCAAGAATTACAAGGCGCGATATTCATGTAGGTATTGTGTGTAAACGGTTTTACCAAACATAGGGACAATAACACTAAGAAGATCAATTTTGTAGTAGGCTATGGCCATAAGACCTAATGTAAATATGTATTGGATTACATAGAAAAAATAGTGCAGTGAATTTTTGAAACAATTTTCCATAGCAACGGTTGACTATTAAGCGAAACTCGGAACCTGCTAAATAAAAAATCATGAGGTGTCGTAAGATACCCGACAGAAGCTATGTTTCTTACGCATTGTACTATATAAAACCGAATTTATCAAAGATACAAACAATACAATTAAAAAGTTATTATTTGACTGCCATTTTGAAATCTGACGCCATTTTATTTTTTTGTGTCTTATTAAACTCTCAAATATCAATTTTCAAAAGGATCGGATAATTTTTACAAAGAAGTATATACCTATGGCCGCCATTTTAAAATATGACGTCATTTTATTTTTTTGCGTTCTATAAAACTCGTCAATATCTATTTTCAAAGAGATCGGATAATTTTTACACAAAAAGTACATACAGCCGCCATTTTGAAATCTGACGTCATTTTATTTTTTTGTGTCCTATGAAACTCTCAAATACCGATTTTCAAAAGAATCGGAAAATTTTTACAAAAAAGTACATACGGCCGCCATTTTTAAATCTGATGTCATTTTATTTTTTTGTGTCCTATGAAACTCTCAAATACCGATTTTCAAAAGAATCGGATAATTTTTACAAAAAAGTACATTTGGCCGCCATTTTTAAATCTGACGTCATTTCATTTTTTTGTATTCTATGAAACCCTCAAATATTAATTTTCAAAAGGATCGGATAATTTTTACAAAAATGTACATACGGCCGCCATTTTGAAGTCTGACGTCATTTTATTTTTTTGTGTCTTATGAAACTCTCAAATATCAATTTTTAAAAGGATCGTATAATTTTTAGAAAGGAGTACTACATATTTCCGCCATTTTGAAATCTGACGTTATTTTATTTTTTTGTGTCCTATAAAACTCGCAAATATCAATTTTCAAAAGAATCGGATAATTTTTACAAAAAAGTATATATAATGGCCGCCATTTTGAAATCTGACGTCATTTTATTTTTTTGTGTCATATGAAACTCTCAAATATCAATTTTCAAAAGGATCTGATAATTCTTACAAAAAAGTACATATGGCCGCCATTTTGAAATCTGGCACCATTTAATTTTTCTGTGTCCTATGAAACTCTCAAATATCAATTTTCAAAAGGATCGGATAATTTTTACAAAAAAGTACATATATGGCCGCCATTTTGAAAAATCTGACATCATTTTATTTTTTTGTGTCCTATGAAACTCTCAAATATCAATTTTCAAAAGGATCGGATAATTTTTACAACAGAGTACATGTGGCCGCCATTTTTAAAAATCTGACGTCATTTTATTTTTTGGTGTCCTATGAAACTCTCAAATATCAATTTTCAAAAGGATCGGATAATTTTTACAAAACAGTTCATATGGCCGCCATTTTGAAAAATCTGACGTCATTTTATTTTTTTGTGTCCTATAAAACTCTCAAATATTAATTTTCAAAAGAATCGGATAATTTTTACAAAAAAGTACATATGGGCGCCATTTTGAAATCTGACGCCATTTTATTTTTTTGTGTCCTATAAAACTCTCAAATATTAATTTTCAAAAGGATCGGATAATTTTTACAAAAGTGACGTTATACTACTTCGTGACGTGACGTTTCACTTTTTATTATTTAGGCCCCCATCTGAAACGTGCGTTAAGAAGCATAGCTTCAAATAAAAATAGGTAAAAAAACTTTTAAGTTAAACGGTTTTATAAATGTTTTAAAAAGAAAAAAATAATATTTAATTTAGGTTCATAAGTATAAAAGCGTGGGTCGTAAACTCTATGATAATTTATTACAGTCACTACCCACGCTTTTATACTTATGAACCTAAATTAAATTTTATTTTTTTCTTTTTAGTACATTTATAAAACCGTTTAACTTAAAAGTTTTTTATCTATTTTTATTTTTAATTTTTTAGTGTGCTTTATTTCCTTAGTCTGATTTTATAACATTTATCCGATCCACTGAAACGTTACCGGAGAAAGACCTTTTGCCTGTGAAAATTCAAAAGTACGATTTACACCCGGACGAAAGCCGGGCCGGTCAGATAGTTACCATAAATTGTATTGTCACCGGAGCTACACATGTGTGCAAAATTTCAACTCAATCGGATCATAGGAAGTGAGTGAAAATTCAAAAGTACGATTTGCACGCGGACGAAAGCCGGGCCGGTCAGCTAGTTATCATAATATTGTATTGTCACCGGAGCTATACATGTGTGCAAAATTTCAACTCAATCGGATCATAGGAAGTGGGTGAAAAATCAAAAGTACGATTTACGCCCGGACGAACCGGGCCGGTCAGTTAGTTACCATAATATTGTTTTGTCACCGGAGCTACACATGTGTGCAAAATTTCAACTCAGTCGGTCGCAAGATTTGTAACAAATATACGGGATCAAGCTAAATAAAACCACCGTTTAAAAAACAAAGTATCTACTACCTACTTACTTTTGCGTGATGCCAGAATATTTTAAAACTCGCAGTCGCATAAGAAGTTATTTACTTGAAAAAAAATCATGTAAATCGGATCAGTGGTTCTCGAGTTATAAGCGTACAAAGGGACATACAGACAGAGAAAGTCAAATTGTTCGGGAAGGTATGAACGTCGAGAAATTTTGGTCCGATCCCTAGGTCTCGCCATCCGATCGACGTCAATAATTAGTTACACGTCATTTTAACTCAGTAGGCCAGGGTTTTTAAACTTAAATTCAAACATCAGCAGTCAAAAAATTGAATAACTATATTAAAATAATGCAATATAAGACAGAGCATACGCTATCGTTCAATATCCATATCACACTGTGCAACAGACAAGGACAACCGAAACAAGTTCGCGATTTATTAGATAAAGTCGCATTTATTTAGTTTAATAATCATATAAATCTGTAAAAAAAACTGTTTTGACACAATATTATACATGAAATCTATCTAAAATTTTCCGCTCTTTCGTTTGAGACAGGTTTCGAATCGATCTTACTTAAATTGAGCAAACTATAAGCAAAAAACACCGTTTTTTCTAATTTGCTCCCCTCTGGGGCCAAAATTCAAAAATCGGGCGACGTTAGGATCAAATAGACCCCGAGAGGAATCGAACAAAAAAAAGTTTTTGAAAATTGGTTCATCCGTTTGGGCTGTACGCGTGACACAAAAAATCCGTTACAGATTCACAGATTCACAGACAAAGCGAGTGTATATAGGCGCTTCTAGCTTCGCTAAGATCGCGCCTAAAAATCCAAAAGTTTTTCTTAAAAGAGAAATAAACGAAATTCGCATTAATGCTTACAACGAAGAAATTTTAAAACTACATGGTGCAAATATGGATTTCCAATATATTTTAGATCCGTATGCATGTGTTTCGTATGTTGTTAATTAGGTATTTAAGTTTAAAAAAAATTATTAATTTTTTAATTTTTTCTGATAATTTAACATAAATAATATTGAAAATCGAAAAGAAAACATTTTTTAAAGCTATAGATAAATTACTAAAAATTAATTAAAATGTATAAAAATTTAAAAAATATCACGTGACTTCAAAACGCGCCAGGAATGTTTGTGACGTCGTTATGTTAAAATGTGTCTGCATTTGTTGGTATTTGTGTATATGTATTACACATACTATCAAAAATAATAAATTTTTAACTTGGTAACCATGGATACAAAGACCACAGATAACATAATGACGTCACACGCGTTCGGATTCATTCGGCGCGTTATCGGAACTGAGTTTAAAAATTAATTTTTATTTAAATATAACTTTTTAATTAGCAAGCAAAAAAAATAAAAAAAAAGTTTTGCTATAAAACTTATATGTGGTCCTTCCATTTAAGTAAAAAAAAAATTCATTTAAAAACCCAATTATATCAATAAAGGTCAAAGGGGACTTTCTAAAACTTTAAAAGATTTATCTATAATGGTTCAAAAAGACAATGATACACTGCAGAATCAAATGGGAAAGATTATTAACGTGTTTGTTAATAAAACTGAAATATCTGCTCAGGAAATAGCATATCATATTTTAAGTATGCCAATGTCCGTGCCCTCGCGAGATTGTGTTTATATAAATACATTACCATGCGATGAAAGAACTGCAATACTGAAGTCCAAAAAAGAACTCGAAGAATTGGCACAATTAAATCCACATACAACCGACATTACTACCATCGGACTCTTAGATCACTATAAACAACGACCTGATAATATGAAAGATGTATGTTTAGCTGACTTTGCAGCTAACTATACATTCTCCAAAAAGAATCCTACCAAACAACATATATTCGATAATAATATAAATGAAGATGCACTTAATAATATCGATGATGATATTTCTACTGTAATAATTAAATTGAAAGACAATTCAGGATATTTAAAAGAGAGGAAAAAATGTAGGGTGATTCGATATCGATCATATAAAGTGCACGTCGACGAAGTAAATTACTGTAGAGAGCAAGTAATGCTATTTAAACCGTGGGAGGATGAACCAGGAATGAGTACAGCTGTAGAAAATTATAATCTGTATAACGATATAATTTCGACAAATAGACGGAAATATGTACACGATGATAGTGTTGACTACGATAAAGAACTAATTAGCATTGACAGTTCCGATAGTGAAAACGATAATTCCGAGACAATAAAAGATATTGCCACAGAACTGGCTGTATACGATCCGAATGGATTAACATTCGATGTAGGTGTTGAAACGGGTGGCAAAGATACCACTTCAAAGGGCGAAGTATTCATTTTACCCAGACAAATACCAGACGACGATTATTACGAGTTGATAAGATCATTGAATAATAGGCAATATTTATACCATCAGAATCTAATGCATTTGATACACTCTGTAGACAAACAGTTTATGCATTACATTACCGGAGCCGCTGGAGTAGGAAAAAGTCGATTGATCCAAGCGATAACTCAAAGTGTAATTAGAACATTTAACCAGCAGCCCGGTAGTAACCCAGACAATTTATTGGTACTACTTACTGCTCCAACAGGAAAAGCTGCATTCAATATTGGCGGTTTAACACTTCACACTTCATTTTCTTTACTGATCAATCAAAATACATTAAGTAATTTAAGTTCCGATGTAGCGAACACGCTAGCAGCTAAATTACACCACTTAAAACTTATTATAATTGACGAAATAAGCATGGTGGGACAGAGACTATTTTTGATGGTAAACAAGCGATTGCAACAGATTTTTCATAACGATAAACCATTTGGTGGAAAATCGATTATCGTACTTGGTGATTTCAATCAATTAAAACCAGTAATGGATTCATGGATATTTGAAGCTGGATCAGATCCTCTCTCTTTACTTTGTGGTCCATCTCTATGGCACTCTTTTGTTATTTTCGAATTAACAGAAATAATGAGACAGAAAGACGATAAAAAATACGCCAAAGCTCTAAATAATTTAGCTGAAGGTGTTACAACTGAAGAGGATGACTGTTTATTTAAATCCCGAGAAATTAGAAATTTGTTAACAAATTCAATTCCTCTTAATGCCGTAAAATTATTTGCTACAAATGATGAAGTCCACGCATATAATTCCAGTTTCTTGACCAGTCTAAATACAGAAGGCCATTTAATGATTGCCATAGACTGCGTAACGGGAAGTAAAAATGATGACGAAATGCGATATTTAAAAACAAAAGCACAATCACTTCCCATCAATCAAACACAAGGCTTAGCAGCAAAGTTGAATTTAAAAATTACAGCACGTTATATGTTGACTATTAATATTGATACAGAAGATGGACTGACGAACGGTGCATGCGGAAGACTGAGACACATCGACTGGGGTTATAATGCTGCTCGTGAAAATATTCCAGTACGATTATATTTACATTTTGAGAACGCAGAAATTGGTAAAACTCAAAGACGAAAATGGATTGTCTACATGAAAGAAAAACAAATCGACCTATCATGGACTCCAGTCGAGTATTGTACAAGAAATTTACAGTTGAGTAAAAGCTGTCAACTAATAAGAAAACAGTTTCCATTAGTTTCTGCTGAGGCAATGACAGTCCATAAGTCACAAGGATCTACTTATACCCACGTTATAGTTTGTGTCGGTAAAAGAATGGATCGAAAAATGATGTATGTAGCATTCAGTCGTGCAACAAGTGCCAGTGGTTTATTCATCGACGGTGAATATAAACGTCCGATAAGACCTAGCGCAAGAGATAAAGTTGTACAAGAAATGAAACGAATGAAGTCTAAGAATTCGATGGTAATTGATTTGAAATTTCATCACCAAATGGATTATTCTAAGTATGGTTTAAAAATGGTCTTCCACAATACCCGGTCCCTGCACAAACATTTCGACACTATAAGAGGGGAAAAATTGTTTTTAAACTGTGACGTTCTCATGTTTGTTGAAATAAGAACTCTAATGTGTGATAATATTGATATTTTAAAATTCGATATAATTCACAGACGAGATAATATTGGCAATGTTAGAAAACCTGCATATGGTTCTGTGTTATACGCAAAACAGTTTATTTCTAGTAGAATAATAGTTTTCTATGAAAAATGTACATGGAATAATAATAATTTCATGAACATTATTGGATCGAGGATAGGAAGTTTGGGTGCAGTTTTCTTGTATAAATCGCCAAATTTTCCGTTCATTAGTTTTTGCAACTATTTATCAGAAGTTTTGGAGATTGTTAAATCTCTTAATTTAAAATATGTCGTATGCGTTGGAGATTTTAATATTGATATTAAAAAAATATTTTCCAAACGAAGTATTTAGAACAACTAATTCAAAATAACGGACTTCAACTTTCTCTTGACAAAAATGACATATCGACAATTTATGGGTCCTTGATGTTTTATGCTACGCTACAGAACATACAGTTCACACTTCATTTTATCCATGTTGTTATAGTGATCATAAACCACTGATTGTGTTTACAAATATTTCATTAAGCTAACAATTTCAGAATTGTCACATTCTCAGCATTTTGTAACTCTTATCACATCTGTTTAAATGTCGTTTTTGCATTAATCAGTTCGGATTAGCTGTGTTTCCAGTCGGTTTGCTGATACGGAAGAACGGCTATGAAGAACTGAATGTTAGAAACGTTAACACGTCTATATCTGCTTCGATTACACGCTTTGCTTCTTTTTTTATCTCTACCACGTCTGGAAAAAGTTTCGTCGAATTCTCAACATCACTCTAACGAATCTCGCACATCGTCTTCGTATAAATTGCACCAATAGTTCTCTTCTTGTTTCCTCTCTCAATAACATCGCTTCGTATTAATCAGTTCGGATTAGCTGTGTTTCCAGTCGGTTTGCTGATACGGAAGAACGGCTATGAAGAACTGAATGTTAGAAACGTTAACACGTCTATATCTGCTTCGATTACACGCTTTGCTTCTTTTTTTATCTCTACCACGTCTGGAAAAAGTTTCGTCGAATTCTCAACATCACTCGAATAAGTCTCGCACATCGTCTCCGTATAAATTGCACCAATAGTTCTCTTCTTGATTCCTCTCTCAATACATCGTTTCGTATTAATCAGTTCGGATTAGCTGTGATTCTAGTCGGTGCGCTGATACGGAAGAACGGCTATGAAGAACTGAATGTTAGAAACGCCAACACGCCAACATCTGCTTCGATCACACGCTTCGCTTCTTTTTTTATCTCTACCACGTCTGGAAAACGTTTCGTCAAATTTTCAACATCACTCGAACAAGTCTCGCACATCGTCTCCGTATAAATTGCACCAATAGTTCTCTTCTTGATTCCTCTCTCAATAACATCGCTTCGTATTAATCAGTTCGGATTAGCTGTGATTCTAGTCGGTTCGCTGATACGGAAGAACGGCTATGAAGAACTGAATGTTAGAAAGGCCAATATCTGCTTCGATTACACGCTTCGCTTCTTTCTTTATCTCTACCACGTCTAGAAAATGTTTCGTCAAATTTTCAACATCACTCGAACAAGTCTCGCACATCGTCTCCGTATAAATTGCACCAATAGTTCTCTTCTTGATTCCTCTCTCAATAACATCGTTTCGTATTAATCAGTTCGGATTAGCTGTGATTCTAGTCGGTTCGCTGATACGGAAGAACGGCTATGAAGAACTGAATGTTAGAAAGGCCAACATCTGCTTCGATTACACGCTTCGCTTCTTTCTTTATCTCTACCACGTCTGGAAAATGTTTCGTCAAATTTTCAACATCACTCGAACAAGTCTCGCACATCGTCTCCGTATAAATTGCACCAATAGTTCTCTTCTTGATTCCTCTCTCAATAACATCGTTTCGTATTAATCAGTTCGGATTAGCTGTGATTCTAGTCGGTTCGCTGATACGGAAGAACGGCTATGAAGAACTGAATGTTAGAAACGCCAACACGCCAACATCTGCTTCGATTACACGCTTCGCTTCTTTTTTTATCTCTACCACGTCTGGAAAACGTTTCGTCGAATTCTCAACATCACTCTAACGAATCTCGCACATCGTCTCCGTATAAATTGCACCAATAGTTCTCTTCTTGATTCCTCTCTCAATAACATCGCTTCGTATTAATCAGTTCGGATTAGCTGTGATTCTAGTCGGTTCGCTGATACGGAAGAACGGCTATGAAGAACTGAATGTTAGAAAGGCCAACATCTGCTTCGATTACACGCTTCGCTTCTTTCTTTATCTCTACCACGTCTAGAAAATGTTTCGTCAAATTTTCAACATCACTCGAACAAGTCTCGCACATCGTCTCCGTATAAATTGCACCTAGAGTTCTCTTCTTGATTCCTCTCTCAATAACATCGTTTCGTATTAATCAGTTCGGATTAGCTGTGATCCTAGTCGGTTCGCTGATACGGAAGAACGGCTATGAAGAACTGAATGTTAGAAAGGCCAATATCTGTTTCGATTACACGCTTCGCTTCTTTCTTTATCTCTACCACGTCTAGAAAATGTTTCGTCAAATTTTCAGCATCACTCGAACAAGTCTCGCACATCGTCTCCGTATAAATTGCACCAATAGTTCTCTTCTTGATTCCTCTCTCAATAACATCGTTTCGTATTAATCAGTTCGGATTAGTTGTGATTCTAGTCGGTTCGCTGATACGGAAGAACGGCTATGAAGAACTGAATGTTAGAAACGCCAACACGCCAACATCTGCTTCGATTACACGCTTCGCTTCTTTTTTTATCTCTACCACGTCTGGAAAACGTTTCGAAGAATTCTCAACATCACTCTAACGAATCTCGCACATCGTCTCCGTATAAATTGCACCAATAGTTCTCTTCTTGATTCCTCTCTCAATAACATCGTTTCGTATTAATCAGTTCGGATAAGCTGTGATTCTAGTCGGTTCGCTGATACGGAAGAACGGCTATGAAGAACTGAATGTTAGAAAGGCCAATATCTGCTTCGATTACACGCTTCGCTTCTTTCTTTATCTCTACCACGTCTAGAAAATGTTTCGTCAAATTTTCAACATCACTCGAACAAGTCTCGCACATCGTCTCCGTATAAATTGCACCAATAGTTCTCTTCTTGATTCCTCACTCAATAACATCGTTTCGTATTAATCAGTTCGGATTAGCTGTGATTCTAGTCGGTTCGCTGATACGGAAGAACGGCTGTGAAGAACTGAATGTTAGAAACGCCAACACGGCAATATCTCTTTCGATCACACGCTTCGCTTCTTTTTTTATCTCTACCACGTCTGGAAAACGTTTCGTCGAATTCTCAACATCACTCTAACGAATCTCGCACATCGTCTCCGTATAAATTGCACCAATAGTTATCCTCTTGATTCCTATCTCAATAACATCGTTTCGTATTAATCAGCTCGGATTATTGTGATTCCAGTCGGTTCGCTGATACGGTAGAACGGTTAACTGAATGTTATAAACGCCATACACCAATATATGCTTCGATCTCGTGTTTGGTTTTCACTGTCTCAAATAATTATGCTGGTTTTAATCCATTTAAATCAGGGACCGGGTCATCTAAAGAAAATGGCTAATTTCGGCATTAAATATGTCTTATGAAAGAGTAAAAAGACAAAAAGCACATATGGAAACATTATTGAAGAGAGTAAAAGGATTTCTGATGATAAAAACGAACTTCTGTCGCAAATTTTCGTAAACACTCAGGCTATGGAATATCGGAAATATGGAAAAGAGTGACAAATGGACACATTGAAAACAACAATTACTTAAATGAACTGGAATCACTATAAATGATGGACTTTTGGAAACGAATAGATACCTTCCTAAGTATTTTTTTCATAAAATTATAATTAGTTGACAAAACAACTGTAACGAGCTATTTACTAATACTTTTTGTTTTTTAGATTATATCGTATGACCGTAACATCTACTACACATCTACCCATGACTTCATTTGTGACTCTTCAAAAAAGAACAGTGTTAATATATAATATAGTTATTAAGACATGCAATGTATACATCTACCATACAGTATTTTAGTTTTAAAACGTATTGTGATATAATTTCTAAATAATCATTGTAAAAAAATTTTTCTAGTTTCTTTGTATGGGTTTTGCAGTTGGTTTGGAAAGTGGACACTAATCCATTTCCAATACAATTTTTACTATACAAAGGAGATAAAGAGTATTTGCAACAAACATTCGTGTGTTTTATTCTAATATACATGTAAGTTCAATTGTTATATCAATTAATATATTCAATACGTAACAACTATTTTATAAAAATAATCAAATATCAGCTGTTGCTAATACGATATTCTTATTTTAAACTAGCCGATACCCGTGAATTCGCCCAAGTATATTTCGATTTACGATTTATTATCCCCCCTCCCGCGAGAAATCCTCGCCCTGCGAAGCGAAGTCGGGCTGCTGTTAGTAGGATACCGCCAAAACGCTAAAATGCAAAACAATTTCACGTTTTGTTAGAAGTAGAGAACTAATGAAAATCTAATTAATTAATTAACTCAAAAATTTATTTAAAAAGTTGAAAAAACATACTGTACTACCTATAGCACTTCTGGAATCCTATAGCTTATAGAACATTTAAAAAAAAATTTCATCAAAATCCGTCAAAAAGATTTTAAGTTAAATCATTTCCAACATAGGTACACACAAACAAAAAATTTTATATAAATAATTCTTCTTTCTACATTAGCTTCTTAATACATTATTCATTTGCTTCGCGCGTTCGTTCGAAATCAATATATTATTCGCTCGTTCACTCAACTTTAATTAATACATTACTCACTCGCTTCGCTCTTTCACTCGAATTTTATCATTACATTACTCACTCGCTTCGCTCGTTCGCTCGATTACTCGGGCGAAGCCGATCCGGCTAATTATTATTAAAACAAAGTATTAGCTATCGACCAGTGAAAAAAAATTTGAAATCGGTTCAGTAGTTTCTGAGTTCACTTTTTTCTAGCGGGGGTGGGGATAATAAATCATAAATTATCTCTGGAACTACTGAAGAGATTCTAAAAATGTTTTCACTAACAGAAAGCTACACTCCCTGAGTGATATATAGGCTATATTTTATTTTGATAAAATTCTCTCGGGGGGTGAGGGTAATAAATCATAAATCGAAATATACGTGGGCGAAGCCACAGGTAACGGCTACTATTAGTATAGATTGATATGCCGAGTGAATAGACATTACATATTACTATGAATTATTTTTAAAAATTTAATCAAATCCTAGCCGGATAAAAAGGACTTCTGGACCTATACGTTAAGCGTGGGTATCAATACAGAATGTATTATTAAATTTCAGTACAAGCAGACCGACAAAATTTGTGGAATCATGTTTCATCACTTATGTAGATATACAAAAGTTCGCAAGAAAACAAAATTACAGACAGAGATCCCATTACTATCTTATATGAGTATAATATTAGTATTGATGAAAAAATATTGCAAAGCTGGAAATTGTTTTCGGGATAAAAATTTAGAAACAACAGTTTATCGAAAAACTGTCGCGCCTTGTAATTCTTGAATTACTTGTATGCTCCGAAATTTTTTACTTTTATTTCGCATTTACTTTTCTTATATACTTCCTAATTTTTTACACTTAAATAACGTATACTGTACAAATTATTAAAACAAATCAATATCTTGTGCCAATAGATAATGATATACGTAAATTCGATAGGTACCTACCTACCTGATAAACCTTACTTTAAATTTTTCACTGTTGGGTACAATAGGTAGGTAGCAGGTACACATCTGTGAACGTAATTGTAAACTGTGAACTGTGAAATGCTAGTGAACTGTGAACTATTCACATTTCACAGTATGCAGGTAGCAGTGTGCAGACCATACTAGTTGGATGTGTAAACGTTAAGAGTGAAATTGGTAGCAGCTACTTTTAAGTGATATCTTTTAAGGTCGCTGTGAAAAATTGATATCTGTGAAAAAGTAGCAGTGAAGTGAATACTTGCACATCACTAAATTCGACTCATACCGTTTGTTGCTTCACAACTTATTGGTAAATACAGCTGCTTCCCATAACCTATCGGGCTAATGATTTGTCTAGGCAATGAAGCTTGATATGGCCTGGATTTGCTCAAAGCTGTTTGTTTAAATTAAATAAAATATAAGGTATAGTATATTTGGGACCTTCAGTCCTATGTAAGTTTGATCTTGAATGGTGGTTAAATTGGTGACATTTTTAATAGTTGTACGTCACTAAAGTTTAACTGTATAATAATTTGAGTTGTTTTTCCAATAAACTCGCTTAAAGCAGAAAATACCACAATCTGTTCATTTCACTAATTAATTTGCATTACAGAAATCCTATTTCAGAGATCCAGAAACATTCTCCAGTCAGAGTAAGCATTTATTTTGACACATTTCAAAACTAGGCCGAGTTACTACGGATAAATATATACAAAGGCTCTGTCACTGACATCTGTTTCACGCACGAGTATATAATTATGTTGTGTCATTTTGAGTCAACATAATACTCTACATTGTCGACACAACATTGTTTTGTTTTGGCAGTTTCTATTAGCTACGCTTTTGAAACAAACAAGTAATTCAAAATTGTAATTTCGTTGTGATCAGACCTATTTTAGACTCGTCTCGATTAAATCAAATTTTGTTGTGTTTTATTTATTTATTTATAATTTTATATAAGGATCTACGATAATATTAAATTCAGATCAAAAAGATCTTTATAACCCCCCTTCGCATGGGAAAATTACAAATGAAAGTGGCCAGTTTTCAAAACTAACTGCAAAACCCACAGGAAGGAACCAAAGAGTAGATGTATAGTTTATTACGCATTAGTAATTACATACTAGTGTTTGTTATGATAAAAAAAATTAATATATCATGGTGATCTTCGTCTGAGAACCATAGATGGACAGCTAGGCACGTTGTAGAAGGCGTGACAAAAGCAGGAGTCCACTAATGAAGTTCGTGAAGACGTAAATAATTGAAGTAAAATAAGTCTAAGAATTGATGAAAAATAATGGTAAATAATAATTAAATCAGCTGAACATCATTCTGCTTTGAGCTTGCGTAAAAAAAAATTGTTGAACATAATTCTGCTGAAAAGACAAAAAGTATCAATTCGATGCAGATGATCAAACACAGGGAGAACAGATAATATCCTGGAAGTGTACAAACATATATAGGAGTGTATCGACCTCAGCAGGAGTAACCTGAAAGAATATAACGAATAAGAACTAGTTGTTCACTTCGTAAAAAATGACGGTAGCATGTCGCTAATCCGTTGCACGGAGGAAAATAAGGCAGCAAACCCATGTCTGAATCAAAAAAGTAAATATTTGATAGACAAAATAAAAAATGTTAAATACTGAATAATTATAAATACCAAATATCAAAATTCGTAGTGTTAGTGCAATTAGTGCAAATATAGATTTGAGTTGTTTGATATAATGTTGTGAAATGTAATGTGAATGATTATAAATATATGTTAAAAGAGCATAAAAAGCATAAAATTATTAAAAAATATAAATGTCAAAATGAAAAAATTATCAATAAAGAGTTACCATGGATGATAATCTGAAAAAGTGACTTAGGAAAATAAGTAAATAAATTTATTGTACTTAAAAATAAATGAAGCGTTTGCGAAAAATAATTAAAAAATGTCACTTTTTATCCGTTTTCCAATAAAATTCTCCATTTTAATGTAGTATTTATGTTTCTTCTAAAGCTTCTGTCCATGATATAATATTTTGAAAAAATATAAGTAATGCTCACTTGTCAGGGGTCACCAATTATAAAGATCTTTTTGATCTGAATTTAATATTATCGTAGATCCTTATATAAAATTATAAATAAATAAATAAAACACAACAAAATTTGATTTAATCGAGACGAGTCTAAAATAGGTCTGATCACAACGAAATTACAATTTTGAATTACTTGTTTGTTTCAAAAGCGTAGCTAATAGAAACTGCCAAAACAAAACAATGTTGTGTCGACAATGTAGAGTATTATGTTGACTCAAAATGACACAACAATATTATATACACTGCGTTGAGGCGAAGTCTCACATACACACACATATAAAGTATCTCGAGTGTCCGGGTATAATTCCGACAGATAGATGTTTCGACACATACATTACACGTTACCACATTAAAGTTATAGTGGGGCCGTTAAGCGTTTCAACCTTGCATTTTGTGATAGAGAGATGCCACTCGGTACGAATGTTGGTCGAACCCATATCTTCATTTTAAGATGTGAAGGCATTTTGGGCCCCGCGACCGGGCTCCTAGACAGGGTGGTTGCGTAACTTTCAGGGGCAAAACGCCTGTAACTCAGCAATCGTTCCTCGCACAGCCTTGGGGGTAGTCTCATCAGATTCAGCACACTCTATTTAGGGATGTGAAAAAATAATCGATTTTTATATTAATCGATTATTTTTTTCTTATAATCGATTTTTAACAATCGATTTTTTTAATAATAATAATCGATTTTTTATAAATCGATTAATTTTTAAATAATAATAATCGATTTTTTTATAAATCGATTATATAAATTACACTTTTTTTATTTATTTTTATTTTATTAATATTAAGAAAGAATATAGGCTTTGGGAAACCCAATGCAGCCAACATTTACAAATTACACGTTTTAATCGATTTTTGTAAACAACGCCATCTGTGCGACGGATGAAAAAACGTAAAATAAGTTCACTAAACGTAAACTAATCAGTCGGAAAATGGCGCCATCTGTATGTATTATGTAAAATAGTTTCATATCGATACCCTTCCAATTGTTTTCATTCATTATAAAAGTATGCAATTTTCCGAATAATAGAAAAAATCGATTTTTCACAAAAATCGATTATTTCTTTAAAAATCGATTTTTTACAAATCGATTTATATTGAAAAGAGAAAAATCGATTATTAAATAATCGATTTTTTTTACTCAATGTCACATCCCTAACTCTATTTCATACGGGACGGTCCTCAGACCACCTTTGAAACCTCCACCAGCTCGCGTATAGGGGTGAAATACAAGTAATCCATTGAAATGTTAAATTTTTTTAGGCTACGTTTGCATTTTGGGTAGGACAAGGTTTTTTTTTTCGTTCCGTGGAAGGAGGCGGTGTAAGTTTAAAAATGAGTTTTCGGGGTCGGCAGCCACCCTATTTGGCCGCCACCTTGAAAAGGGGGTGTAGTGGGGCCGTTAAGTGTTTAAACCATGTACGACGTGATAGAGAGATGCCACTCGGTACGAATGTTGTGTAGTGGAGCCTTTTTGACTTTCTCATGTCATATGATATAAACATCTACTCATATTGTACGATCATTTGCACTTACGTTCTTATATTTCACCTCTATACGCGGGCTGGTGGAGGTTTCGAAGGTGGTATGAGGACCGTCCTGTATAAAATAGAGTGTGTTGAATCCAATGAGACTACCCCCAGAACTGTGCGAGGAACGGTTGCTGAGTTACAGGCGCTTTGCCCCTGAAAGTTAGGCAACCACCCTGTCTAGGGGCCCGGTCGCGGGGCTCAAAATGGCTCCACATCTTAAAGTGAAGATGTGGGTCTGGCCAACATTCGTACCGAGTGGAATTTGTCTATCACGTCATGCAAGATTAAACGCTTAACGACCCCAACAATCACCTGTCTAGGGGCCTAGTCGCGGGGCCCAAAATGGCTCCACTTCTTAAAGTGAAGATATGGGTCCGACCAACATTCGTACCGAATGGCATCTATCTATCTATCACAAAGTGCAAGATTCAAACGCTTCATGGCCCCATCAACCACCTGTCTAGGGGCCCGGTCGCAGGGCCCAAAATGATTCCACTTTTTAATGTATGGGTCCGACCAACATTCGTACGGAGTGGCATATCTCTATAACAAAGTGCAAGATTAAACGCTTAACGGCCCCGACAACCACCTGTCTAGGGGCCCAATCGCTGAGCCTCCACTTCTTAATGCGAACTTAATGTGAAGATACGGGTCCGACCAACATTCGTACCGAGTGGCATCTCTCTATCATGTCGTGCATGGATTAAAGACTTAACGACCCCACTACACCCCTTTTCGAGGTGGCGGCCAAATAGAGTGGCGGCCGACCCCGAAAACTCATTTTTAAACTTACACTGACTCCCCCACGCAACGAAAAAAACCTTGTTCTACCCAAAATGCAAACGTAGCCTAAAAAAATTTAACATTTCAATGGACTACTTGTATTTCACCCCTATACGCGAGCTGGTGGAGGTTTAGAAGGTGGTCTGAGGACCGTCCCGTATGAAATAGAGTATGCTGAATCCAATGAGACCAGAACTGTGCGAGGAACGGTTGCTGAGTTACAGGCGCTTTGCCCCTGAAAGTTACGCAACCACCCTGTCTAGGGGCCCGGTCGCGGGTCCCAAAATGCCTTCACATCTTAAAGTGAAGATATGGGTTCGACCAACATTCGTACCGAGTGGCATCTCTCTATCACAAAGTGCAAGGTTGAAGTTGGATTACGCTTACTGGGGAAATATCATTCCATTCTTATCAGTCAATCCACCATTTGCTTTTCCTAATTTTAGTATCCCAAGGCTATAGGGTTGTAAACGACCACAATTGCTCCTGACTTAAATTTTTGAATTTAGTAATGACTTACTAGGCCTGATTTGCGCAACTAGTCAGGAACCAGTGTCGTCGCACAAAGTTGCTTATAGGGTATTCTCAAATAAAAAAAACTCAGGTCGCAGTGCCAATCCCTGTCGACAATATAGTGTATTTGCTAGTACAGGCCTTGTGGTTTTATTATGTAAACTTAAGTTTGTTTTTGGACAAAATAAAAAATTTAACCCCTTAATACATCCCTTAAAATAATATTTTTTTTCTTAATTTCAATATTATTATCAATGCAACCTCTGTACCAAATTAAATACCCCTTCAGTACGTAAATCACTATCCTCAAACCAGTGTTTTCATAAAATTTGTAAGTCCTGTCCTGCCAGGCTGATTTTATTAAAATTTTAGCAACACATTTTAATAGTTACTAAAGGGTTAAATTTTAATTTTGAAACAATTCTGAGAATTTTTTAGGTATTTTTGGGCTCAAAAACATTTTTCAACACCTAAAACCCACCCTTAAAATGGTCAGATCGGGCCTATTTTAAATAGGTTCCGTGCGGTGATGGAATCCAACGTGTGTACCAAATTTCGTTAACATCGATTGAGTCTTTAGAGAGTTATCGTGCTAACACACACACACATATATATATTATAGCAATCGCTTTTGCTCTGAAAGACCCGAATTTAATCGGTTGCGCGGCTAGCTACCGACGGCGCGGGGTCATGGGTCGGAGAACAAAAATTATTTCTAGCGATACGATCGCCCTTGTTTTTATGAAAGCAGCCCTAAAATTTAAGTACAGGAAAAGCCCTTAATGGGCAATAAAAACCCAACCACCTACCACTCGACACTTAGGACAACACAAAAATTTGAACGCACAAAATAAATCGAGCGTCAAGATAATTTAGTTTAAATTTAAAGTCACCTCTACACTCCGTATCACCTAACCAGAGACGGACCTCGATGGCAAATTAATTAGTGGGCCAGATACCGACCGAGAGATCGAAGGGCGCCAGAACTTATAGGGCCACACTGCGTAAGTCTCAGGTCGTCCAAACTGAGACACGAGAGTGGTCACAGTTAGGGATAATTCGAAAAGGATAACCACGTTGGCCAAAAGAGATCCGAAAAATATTCCGGAACAGAGTCCAGAACCACAATCACAGTTATATTAAATCCCAGGCCTAACGCTGTTACTTCTTTAACAAGATAAACAGAAAAAAAAATCAGAGGTGATTTCAATGGCCAAAACCACACGATAACTTAACATAAAATACTAACAAAACAATAGATTCCGAACAGAATATCGGGACACACGGTATTCGAGATACCAAGAAATAAAAGCGGCACTGTAATCACAGGCCTCACGGAACTTCCAACAATCGAGACAAAAATCCTAATTTAATAGGCCTCGAAGCCTCACAACAATCTACTCATTCTATCAAAAAACGTAGCGTGACGTTAGCAAGCGATAGCGAAACGATAACCTAACGATAGCGAAATTCTTAACATAAAATCTTCATAAATAATGAAGCGATACGGAACGATAACAAAATTCACATAATTACTCTTTAACAATTATTACTTCACTTCTTCACTTCACACTTAATCCGGGCCTGTACAGAAATTCCTGAGCCTGAAAAGAAAATACATAGCATACGACTAGAGACATAAACACTTTAAAATCGCGAGACTGGCGACGTGGAATTCAAACTTAATTCGTAATAAGATTCAAAATATTCCAGAAAATTCCCAATGTAGTGCAAGAAATCCTACAGGAATACAATCGACGCACTATTAATCATTTTAATTCTGACGTAAATATCTAAGTTAACCCAGTACTATGCAGAGTGGTCGACATTCAGAAATGTAAAATGTTCATAAAATATTAGATTTGATCCTTTAATATTTTCGGGATATATTGTAGTACCATATCTATCCCACTGGGCTAGATACTTGATAATATTCTGGGATACTTTATGCGTCGTCACTTATGATAGCGAATATTAAAAATTTCGGGATAATTGCAAAATCTTCAAAATTTCTGGAATAAATTAAATTATTCCCGCATTCCAGAATCAACACAACAACACGGAAATCCAAAGCAGCAACCTATAATCCCTAAACTAGGAGAAGCGCTTGGCTCCTTTATGGTTTATTGTTTGCACGGTAAGCTAACTATATCCAATAACAACGAGCCAACAATGGAAATACGGAAAATAAATCAATTTTCGGGAATTAGGAAACTAGGAAGATCGACCAATACAGGAATCGAAGCAGGAAACAACGCCGAATCCAAAATCCAAGCCTAAAAAAATACAGCTCCAAAACGAAAAACACAAATCAAAATCCAAAAATCCCCAAAATCAAAAGTATTTTATTTGTCAGAATCTTCAATCATTTTGATTTTGATTGTTTTACAGGCCGATGTGTATTCCACGGCCGAGCTCTCTAATCTGTTCTCGTACAAACGCCATCAGGAATCATCTGTATCTTTCTTCGGCATTCTCCCTTACACACACAATAAAAGTAGTACGTATCGTCTTGCACTCATTACACCAAGCCACCGCTACAGGCTCCCGTCTGTCATACGCGGTACGCTGCCTAGTCAATGTCGTGACTAGCCGTACTACCTGTCTCATGCTAGCCTAAAGGATCTTATGGGATCGTGTGCTCTCCGTCGCACCAATGCGTTGTCAAAAAAATATTCAATATTTATCTTTGCGAAATATTTGTAATTTTATACTAGCGGTACCCGCGTATTTATGTGGAACTTTTTACATTGAGGAAATTTTCAAATATTTTTTTTTTAAATAATGCCGCTATTTACTGGATGTGCCAGAGGGCTAATTGCCCCCCTAACTACGACTAAAATTAGCCCCCTATAATATATATTAAAACAATCGCTTTTTCTCGTCTGACCCGAATTTAATCGGTTGCGCGGCTAGCTACAGAAGGCGCGGGGTCATGGGTCGGAGAACAAAAATTTTTATCTAGCTTCTAAATTCAAGTACAGGAAAAGCCCTTAATGGGCAATAAAAAACCCAACCACCTACCACTCGACACATAGGACAACACATAAATGTGAACGCACACAATGAATTGTGCGCCAAAATAATTCAATTTAAATTTAAAATCCCTCTGAACTCAGGATCACCTAACCAGAGACGGACCTCGATGGAAAATTAATTAGTGGGCCAGATACCGACCGAGAGATCGAAGGGCGCCAGAACTTATAGGGCCACACTGCGTAAGTCTCAGGTCGTCCAAACTGAGACAGCGAGAGTGGTCACAGTTAGGGATAATTCGAAGAAGACAACCACGTTGGCCAAAAGAGATCCGAAAAATCATCCGGAACAGAGTCCAGAACCACAATCACAGTTATATTAATCCCAGGCCTAACGCTGTTACTTCCTTAGCGAGATAAACGGAAAAAAATCAGAGGTGATTTCAAAGAGCAATACCCACGATAACTTAATCTAAACTACCAACAAAACACAGATTATGAAAACAATATCGGGACACACAGTATTCGAGATGCCAAAAGATAAAAGCGGCACTGTAATCACAGGCCCCACGAAACTTCCAACAATCGAGACAAAAATCCTACTTCAATAGGCCTCGAAGCCTCACAAGAGCCTACTTATTCTATCGCAAGACGCTAGCGTGACGTTAGCGAGCGATAAGGGAACGATAGCGAAACGATAACGAAACGGTAGCGAAATTCTCAACACAAAATCTTCATAAATAACGAAGCGATAACGGACGATAACGGAATTCACAATAATTAATCTTTAACATTTATTTCACACTTAATCCGTGCCTGTACAGAAATTCCTGAGCCCGAAAAGAAAATACATAGCATAGGACTCGGGACATAAACACTTTAAAATCGCGAGATTGGCGACGTGGGATTCAAACTTAATTCGTAATAATATTCAAAATATTCTGGAAAATTCCCAATGTAGTACAAGAAATTCTACAGGAATACAATCGACGCACTATTATTCATTTTAATTCTGACGTAATTATCTAAATTGACCCAGTACTACGCAAAGTGGTCGACATTCAGAAATGTAAAATGTTCATAAAATATTAGATTTTATCCTTTAATATTTTCGGGATAATATTCTGGGATACTTTAGGCGTCGTCACTTATGATAGCGAATATTCAAAATTTCGGGATAATTGTAAAATCTTAAAAATTTCTGGAATAAATTAAATTATTCCAGAATTCCAGAATCAACACAACCACACGGAAATCCAAAGCAGCAACCTATAATCCCTAAACAAGGAGAAACCGCTTGGCTTCTTTATGGTTTATTGTGTGCACGGTAAGCTAGCTTTATCAAATAACAATGATCCAACAATGGAAATACCGAAAATTTTCGGGAATTAGGAAAACTAGGAAGGTCGACCAATACAGGAATCGAAGGAGAAAACAACGCCGAATCCAAAATCCAACACTAGAAAGATACAGCTCCAAAACGAAAAGTACAATTTAAAATCCAAAATCCCAAAATAAAAGTTATTTTATTCGCCAGAATATTCAATCATTCTTTTTTGATTTCTTAACAGCCGCGATCCGTATCAGACGGCAGCTCAATCTGCTCTGCTTGACTTGCAAAAGTTTACACGAATATTCCGTATCTTACTTAGGCGTTCTCTCTTTTACCCACGTTAAAAACATGCTTTTTCACTTCGACTCATGTGTTCATTTCTGTTCTAGTTTTGCACGCTTCGTTTTCAGACGCTCGCCAGTCAGCCTTGACGTCATCATATCAATTTAATGGGGTCCTACTTATCTCCCGAAGTAATGATAACAACATAAAATGCATTGAAATTCAAATTATACCGCTATCTACTAGATGTACCAAAGGGCCAATTGCCCCCCTAATGACAACTAAAATTAGCCCAGTATAATAAATATATATATATTATAATGTTTGAGGTTTTCCATGGTTTCCCTCAATAATTCCAGATGAATATCGAGATGGTTCCTTATTCAAGGCCATGGCTAATTACCTGTCAAACTCCTATGCTCCCAAAGTTGCTCACTTTATCCTAATTTCCTATAATTCCTCCATTCGCACATTGCCATTAAAAAAAAGGTGAAACAACGAAAAAGTGGTAAAAATGGGAAAATACTAATGGTACGAATAGCGTCTGTTATGGCATAAAGTCGAGAAACGGACGTTAAACGCATTATTATTATTATTAATATATACTAAAATTTATATCTAAAGTAAATGCCATTTGACTGAAACGTTTCAGAAAAAAATGACTTATTTTTTAAATTAATCATGCTGGGTTGCAGAAATCATTGCCAAAAATTTGATTTCACATAATGACCTTAAATTGTAATCATATAATATTACACTTTTTATATACACAGAGTCTAAAGTCGTTGTTAAAATCATATAGAACATTAGATTGTACTCACACAAAAACAAATGATCTACATAGAAAAAGATTGAATCTAACCTGGGTCAATTATATTTTATTTGGCCACGGCTGCTCTTATTGCGCCGCTGGGTCTGGGAACGTTGATAATAAGTGATTCACAAGTACATCGTATAAAAAATCCAACTCAACGCTTGATTCAAATTGAGTGCAAAAAATGAAAAATGCCCAGAACTGGGCTTAAAAATCCGACCTTCCAACCACTAAAAAAAATTCCACCACCTTTCACTCGACATATAGGATACAACACAAAGAAAACTAGATCCCAACAATCCCATAAGGGAAACAGCTATAACAACGTGGAATACCAAATATTGCCCAAAGACACCACAACTAAAAATCTTAACTACTAAAATTTCAAAACTTCACGAAGCGCTTCCCAGGCGTAATCAAGGTATAGGGTTGAAACTCAAGGGCTACCGACTGAAATTGTTAGGGCGCCACGACTTATGCCCAAGAGCAGTCCCACTCAGTTGTCGATGCTGAGAGACTCTGACCAGTCACCAGCAAGGCACTCGTTGTGAAAATTTGACTAAAACTAACCAACATGCAGTAACTCTCATCAAACACATAAATACGAAAAACCGCTCGGCACCGTGAAATCACTGAAAAGTGCTGATCCAAAAAATATTCAATAACAAATAATTACGTGATAGCTCGGTAATCACTAATATTCGGTACTCGGTAGGCGATAATCGATATTGAAAATAATTATCTAGACTTCGGTACTCCTCCGTAACTTAATATGAAACTTGCCAACACACTTATAAAATTTTATCGACCATCAGCAAGCGGTAAACTTCAGTTTGACACAAATCCACAAACACATTAAAAAGAAAACAGAACTGAAATGGGCAGAAAACAATTTGATTCGAAGTTAAGAATAGCGATAGCGGAATAAAATCAACAGCCAGTAATTATCAATCAGATCCACAGATCAGTTAATTTAGGATAAGCTGTACTTTAGATAACTTTCTTCTAGTAAAATATCGGAATAATATTAAACACTGTACGCAAATAAGTAACTCAAATTGATTGGCTGGGTTATCTCGACGAATTGCTGACAACAAAACAATAGTCGACGCCACTGATATGCGTAAGTATTGCAGGGAATATTAGTTAAAAAGCAGGACGCAAATAACTTCAAGTAAATTGCGTTGGTTATCTAGACTGATGGTTGACAACAAAACAATACACTGATATGCGTAAGTATTATTTGTAAAAAAACGCAATTTTAATAGATAAATAACGCTATCACCATTCCTTTATTTAATACGGGGTCATTCTTTTAAATAACATATCCTGGTGACATTTAATTGCTGGGAACACTCCGCCTGGAACGACGCTAACAACTAAGATATATCGGGAACCATCCTTGATCTTCGGAAGGGGTCCAACAATGTCAGCACCAACTAACTACCACGGAAACTTTTATATCTTTTTTTGTTGGTCCATGAATCCCGGTCGCGCAGTGTTCTGAACCTTTTGCGCACCACAAATACGGCAACGAGACACAAAACGACACACATCCGACCTCATCTTAGGCCAATAGTACAGCTCCGAGATGCGGTACAACGTCTTTGCAATGCCCAGATGACCGGCGGCCGGCTCGGAATGATGCTGCACCATGAGCGCGTGACGAGAACGTTTCGGAACGACAGTTTTCCACTCATCTTGGTTAGGTCCGTGATTCATATCCAGGGCAAGACGTTTAAAAAGGCGGCCATCCACCACGCGCCAACAGGGATATTCTCGAAGGGACTGGTTCACATTCACAAGCATTCGATGATACCACCGATCAGCGAGACACGCATCGTCGTCGATCGCAATAACGGAAATCTGAATGGGAGAGCGAGAAAGTGCATCCGGAACAACATTCAATGACCCTTTTCGGAGGACCAACTCAATGTCGTATTGTTGTATTTTCAGTGCCCATCGCGCAAGTCGACCTGAGGGATCTTTAAAAATTTTTTAAATTTTTAACATGATTTTTTCAAAGTTTAGGATGTTTTAAAACTTTAAAATTTTTTAAATCTTTGAAATTTTTTTTTTAAATTTTTCTAAGTGTAAAAAATTCATAAAAATTATTAAAATTTTTAAAATTGTTAACATGATTTTTTCAACGTTTTAGGATGTTTTAAAACTTTAAAATATTTTTAAATTTTTAAAATTGTTTTTTTAAAACTTTTTCTAAGTTTTAAAAATTCATTTATCAATCCGAATTTTTTTCACTGCCAATTTACATGTCAAACGTAAAAATCATTTTTTTACCGTATTTAAACGTAATTTGCTGTAAATAACTTCGAAAAAAGATTTTATCATTAAACCATATTTAACGAAGCCAAAATGCTTCAAAGTTGATTTTCTTAGTGTAAATCGATTGGAAAACGCAAAATAAAGCCGATTTATTAAAAAAAATTTTTTTGCAAGTCAAATAACAATTTAAATGTTTAAAAATGATTTTTTAAAATTAGGTATTAAAATTTTTAAGTTTTTTAACTTGATTTTTCTAACGTTTTAGGATGTTGTAGACTTTAAAAATTTTTAAATTTTTAAAATTATTTTTTAAAATTTTTTCTGAGTTTTAAAAATTCAAATATCAATTCGGATTTTTTTCAATGCCAATTTACATGTCAAACGTAAAAATCATTTTTTTACCGTATTTAAACGTATTTTGCTGTAAATAACTTCGAAAAAAATTTCATTATTGAACCATATTTAGGTGCCAAAATGCTTCAAAGTTGATTTTCTTAGTGTAAATCGATTGGAAAACGCAAAATAAAGCCGATTTTAAAAAAAAAAATTTTTTGCAAGTCAAATAAAAATATTAATTTAAAAAATGATTTTTTAAAATTTTTAAAATATTAAAATTCTTAACATTTTTAACATGATTTTTTTTTACGTTTAAGAATGTTTTAAGACTTAAAATTTTAAAAATTTAATAATTTTAAAAGTCTTAAAACATCCTAAAACGTCGAGAAAATCATGTAAAAATTATTAAAATTTTTAATAATTTTTATGAATTTTTAAAAACTTAAAAAAATTTTAAAATTTTAAAAGTCTTAAAACATTCTGAAACGTAAAACAAATCATGTTAAAAATGTTAAAAATTTTAATATTTTAAAAATTTTAAAAAATCATTTTTAAAATTAATATTTTTATTTGACTTGCTAAAAATTTTTTTTTTAATAAATCGGCCTTATTTTGCGTTTTCCAATCGATTTACACTAAGAAATTCAACTTTGAAGCATTTTTGCACCGTTAAATGAGGTTCAATAATAAAATCTTATTTCGAAGATATTTACTGAAAATTACGTTTAAATACGGTAAAAATTGATATTAACGTTTGACATGTAAATTTGCATTGAAAAAAATTCAATATATGAATTTTTAAAACTTAGAAAAATTTTTTAAAATAATTTTTAAAATTTTTAAAGACATAAAACATTTAAAACGTTAAAAAAATCATGTTAAAAATTTTATAAAAATATTAATAATATAAAAATTTAAAAAAATCATTTTTAAAATTAATATTTTTACTTGACTTGCAAAAAATATTTTTTTTATTAAATCGGCCAAATTTTGCGTTTTCCAATCGATTTACACTAAGAAATTCAACTTTGAAGCATTTTTGCACCGGTAAATGAGGTTCAATAATAAAATCTTTTTTCGAAGTTATTAACTGCAAATTACGTTTATATACGGTAAAAAAATGGTTTTTACCTTTGACATGCAAATTAGCATTGAGAAAAATTCAAATTGATAAAATCAAGTTTTTACCGTATTTAAACGTAATTTTCAGTAAATAACTTCAAAAAAGATTTTATAATTGAACCTCATTCAACGGTGCAAAAATGCTTCAAAGTTGAATTTCTTAGTGTAAATCGATAGGAAAACGCAAAATAAAGCCGATTTATTAAAAAAAAATTTTTTGCAAGTCAAATAAAAATATTAATTTTAAAAATGATTTTTTAAAATTTTTAAAATATTGTAACGATTCTAGGCAGGCTTGATTCGTTGGCTTAACATGGATCACGCAGCCTTGAGCGCGAAGAAATATTCTTGTTAACAACAATAAGAAAACCCGTCACCTTGGATGTAAAATGACCAGGAAAGTTCATATAAGCAAGAGCAAGAATGAAACACCAGAGTCACGTATACATTCTCAACGAGAGCAGACGTGAAAAGTGCAACGGGAAATAAATATACCACCAGCGAGTTAAAAGTTCTTCGAGCGACCTAGTGCAAATAATCTTCCAGTACCAAGTGACAAACAGTGTGAAAGATATTTGCGAGTGACAGACGAGATCTTCGAGTGATTAAGTGCAGATAATCTTCTGGTGCAAAGTGCCAGACAGTGTGGAAGATGTCTGCAGGTGGCAAATAAATACTACCACCACAGACATATAGTGGACCCAGTGAACAATATACGTACCACAGACATATGGTGGACACATAGTGGTCAAGCGGCGGTCAAGTAGTGACGAAGTGTTGGTCAACAAAAACTGACCAACGGAAAATAGACAAAAAGCGAACAGTAATAAAGTGAGGAACATATACATTCCCCCGCACAAAAATATAACAAACGAAGACCTAGAAAATCTAATATCGCAACTAACAACACCATATGTACTAATTGGAGATTTCAATGGTCATAATGACCTATGGGGCTCAACACATACTGACCGTAAAGGAAAAGTAATATCCGAACTTTTAGAACTGAACAATTTTAATATATTAAATACTGAAGAACCAACACACTTAACTTTCTCTACAGGTACTTTCTCAGCGATAGACTTAAGTTTTTGTCATCCAAGGTTGGCAGCCTCCCTTTCCAGGGAAGTATTACCATATGCCTACGGGTGTGATCATTTTCCCATCAGAATAATTCACAAAAGCCAACAGAAAACTCAACAACATCAAAATGTTCCGACCAATAATTATCGCCCGATATCACTAACATCTTGTATGTGTAAAACGCTCGAAAACATGATAAACAAAAGATTAGTTTGGTACCTTGAAACAAACAAAATTATAAGTAATATCCAATGTGGTTTCAGACCCAATGGATCTACAACCGACCAGCTTGTAATTTTCAATACTGAAATCCAAAAAGCTTTCCAGAAAAAACTGGCACTAACGGCAATATCGTTTGACTTGGAAAAGGCATTCGATACGACCTGGAAACGAAATATCTTGAACAATCTAACAAAATATAAATTAAAAGGTAACATCGTACACTTTATAGACAATTTTCTACAGAAAAGGACATTTCAAACCAGAATTGGGTCAACATGCTCCAAAACTATGCCACAATACAATGGAATACCACAAGGTTCCACTTTAAGCACAACTCTATTCAATATTGCAATTAATGACATTACAAAATATATCCCGAAACCTATCAAATCATTCTTGTATGCCGACGATCTCATTATATACCACACCGGTAACAACAATGCAATGGCTAAGAACCTCCTACAGAAGACCATAAATATGTTAGAAGAATGGACACGTACAACCGGATTTAATTTCTCTCCATCAAAAACAAAAATTATACAATTTAGTAAGAACCAAAAGCAGAAAAAAATAGACATAATATTAAACAATACCGTAATAGAACAAGTAAACTACATTAAATACTTGGATTAACGTTCGACAGAAAATTAATATGGAAAGAACATATAAGACAGCTTAAAAATAACTGCTTAAAAAAAATGAACCTACTAAAAGCTCTTGCAAATACTGATTGTGGTGCTGAAAGAAAAACTCTACTTCTGCTATATAAATCTGTAATACGTTTAAAGATTGATTATGGATGCATTGTCTATGGGAACGCAGCAAAGTCTAACCTTCGAATTCTAGACACGTTACATAACTCTGCCATTCGACTAAGTATTGGAGCATTCCGAACGAGCCCTGTAAATTCCATGTTGGCAGAATGTGGAGAACCTCCATTACAGTTAAGAAGAGAACAATTGACTCTAAATTATGTTAACAAGGTATCAACTGAAACAAACCACCCTGCGTTTAAATTAATGTTTTCTACACCTGAACAGAATAGCACCGGTATTCTGTCCGATAAGTATAATATCACTCACATGCAGGATACACTTCCCATTACCTATGGATCCATTCCACCATGGATTATTCCACAACCAAAAATCATCCTTGAACTTTCCGAATATAACAAAGAAAATACACCTCCAACTGCTTATAAAATAATGTTTTATGAACTTTCAAAAAGATACGCAAGCTATAGGCACGTTTACACAGACGCTTCCAAATTTAACAGTGAAAATGGTGTCGGATCAGCATATTATTGTGAAACTGATAATACAACTGCAATGTTTCAGTTACCAAACATTTGCAGCATTTATACAGCAGAATTATATGGTATATTACAAGCCCTAAAATTCATCGAAGACCACACAGAAAAACAGTTTACTATAAATACTGATTCACTAAGCGCACTAAAAAGTATACAAAAAATGTACCCTACACACCCATTGCTAACAAAGATCCAAGAAACACTATATAGAATCTACCCAAAATCCAAAAAAGTAGTATTTATTTGGATACCGTCTCATGTCGGCATAATGGGGAACGAAAGGGCAGATGAGGCGGCAAAACTAGCAGCAACTACAGAAACCTTACCCAAACATAAAATTATCATACATCAGGATACAAAAACAAAAATTAAGGAAGAAATAAAAACTAAATGGCAAGCAGAATGGGCAGCAATAGATAACAATAAACTTAGACAAATAAAACCTACGAATATTCCATGGCCTACTACAGGAAATCGCCGCGAAGCAACGGTAATTACAAGACTTCGAATTGGACACACAAAATTAACCCACAAATATCTACTTAATAAGAAAACACAAGAACAGTGCGAGACTTGTAATAAACCAATTACCATCGAACATATAATTACAAAATGTCGAAAATACCACCAACAAAGAATAAAACATAAAATAATTAATAACTTACCTGAAGCACTTAAAAACGATGAATCTGCCGTCCAGAACATTTTGAACTACCTGAAAAATATAAATTTATTTAATCAAATATAAATTAAAATATGTAAAATAAAATATAATGTATAAAATACTTACCAGTTGGATATTCAAGAGAACGACTTTGTCAGAATGGTACGACTATAGACGTCTGCAGTGTCCACTACAGTCTTACAATAATACTATTAATATCAGATAATATGTAGATATCAAAATGTACCCTTTTCTTTAGCTATTTTTTGCTGTATTGTTTTCATCTATCATTGTATAATATATTAAACTTACCTAAGGGTGTTATTAACATGAGTCGAAACACCATTATAATAGAAAAAAAAAAAATAATTGTCCAAAGCATGTAAACGGTTGTCACTGTTGTGAAAGAATAGATAAATAAAATATTTACCAAAGCTACCAACGAGTTTTGTTACAATATTAAAATTTTTAACATTTTTAACATGATGTTTTTTACGTTTTAGGATGTTTTAAGTCTTTTAAAAATTTTAAATTTTTAAAATTTCTTTTAAAAATTGTTCGAAGTTTTAAAAATTTATAAAAATTATTTTAATTTTTAAAATTTTTTACATGATTTTCTCAACGTATTAGGATGTTTTAAGACTTTTTCAAATTTTTTAAAATTTAAAAATTTTGAAAGTCTTAAAACATCCTAAAACGTTGAGAAAATCATGTTAAAAATTTTAAAAATTTTTATTAATTTTTAAGACAAATTTTTAAAAAATAATTTTAAAAATTCAAAATTTTTTAAAAAGTCTTAAACCATCCTAAAACGTTGAGAAAATCATGTTAAAAATTCTAAAATTTTTTATGAATTTTTAAGACAAAAATTTTTAAAAAATAATTTTAAAAATTTTAAAATTTTTTTAAAAAGTCTTAAAACATCATTATGAATTTTTCAGACTGAAAAATTTTTTAAAAATAATTTTAAAAATTTAAAATTTTCTAAAAAATCTTAAAACATCCTAAAACGTTGAGAAAATTATGTTAAAAATTTTAATAATTTTAAAATTTTAAAAAATCATTTTAAAAATTAGAATTTTTATTTTACTTGCAAAAAATTTTTTTTTATTAAATCGGCTTTATTTTGCATTTTCCAGTCGATTTACACTAAGAAATTCAACTTTGAAGCATTTTTGCACCGTTAAGTGAGGTTCAATAATAAAATCTTTTTTCGAAGTTATTTACAGCAAATTACGTTTAAATACGGAAAAAAATGGTTTTGACATGTAAATTAACATTGAAAAAACTCGAATTGATATATGAATTTTTAAAAATTAGAAAAAATTTTAAAAAATAATTTTAAAAATCTAAAATTTTTTAAAAAGTCTGAAAACATCCTAAAACGTTGAGAAAATCATGTTAAAAATTTTAAAATTTTTTATGAATTTTTAAGGCAGAAAAATTTTTAAAAAATAATTTTAAAAATTTAAAATTTTTTTAAAAGTCTTAAAACGTCCTAAAACGTTGAGAAAAAAATGTTAAAAATTTTAAAATTTTTATGAATTTTTAAGACAGAAAAATTTTTAAAAAATAATTTTACAAATCTAAAATTTTTTAAAAAGTCTTAAAACATCCTAAAACGTTGAGAAAATCACGTTAAAAATTTTAATAAGTTCAAAATTTTAAAAAATCACTTTTAAAATTAAAATTTTTATTTGACTTGCAAAAAATTTTTTTTTAATAAATCGGCATTATTTTGCATTTTTCAATCGATTTACACTAAGAAATTCAACTTTGAAGCATTTTTTCACCTTTAAATGAGGTTCAATAATAAAATCTTTTTTCGAAGTTATTTACAGCAAATTACGTTTAAATACGGATTAAAAATGGTTTTTACGTTTGACATGTAAATTGGCATTGAAAAAACTCGAATTGATATATGAATTTTTAAAACTTAGAAAAAACAAAAAAAACAATTTTAAGAAATTTAAAAATGTTTACAGTCTTAAAACATCCTAAAGCATTGAAAAAATCATGTTAAAAATTTTACAAATTTTAAAAATTTTAAAAAATCATTTTTAAAATTAGAATTTTTATTTTAATTGCAAAAAATTTTTTTTTTATCAAATCGGCTTTATTTTGCATTTTCCAATCGATTTACACTAAGAAATTCAACTGAAGCATTTTTGCACCATTAAATAAAGTTCAATAATAAAATCATGTTAAAAATTTTGAAATTTTTTATAAATTTTTAAGACAGAAAAATTTTTAAAAAATAATTTTAAAAATTTAAAATTTTTTAAAAAGTTTTAAAACATCTTAAAACGTTGAGAAAATCATGTTAAAAATTTTAAAATTTTTTTTGAATATTTAATCTTTTTTCGAAGTTATTTACAGCAAATTACGTTTAAATATGGAAAAAAAATGGTTTTGAGATGTAAATTGGCATTGAAAAAATTCGATTTGATATATAAAGTTTTAAAACTTAGAAAAACTTTTAAAAAATAATTTTAAAAATTTAAAATTTTAATAAAAGTCTTCAAACATCTTAAAACGTTGAGAAAATCGTGTTAAAAATTTTAAATTTTTTTATGAATTTTTAAGACAGAAAAATTTTTAAAAAATAATTTTAAAAATTTGAAATTTTTTAAAAAGGCTTAAAACATCCTAAAACGTTGAGAAAATCATGTTAAAAATTTTAATAATTTTAAAATTTTAAAAAATCATTTTAAAAATTAAAATTTTTATTTGACCTGCAAAAAAATATTGTTTTAATAAATCGTCTTCATTTTGCATTTTCCAATCGATTTACACTAAGAAATTCAACTTTTAAGCATTTTTTCACCCTTAAATGAGGTTCAATAATAAAATCTTTTTTCGAAGTTATTTACAGCAAATTACGTTTAAATACGGAAAAAAAATGGTTTTCACCGGTTTTCACATTAAAATTGGCATTGAAAAAACTCGATTTGATATATGAATTTTTAAAACTTAGAAAAAATTTTAAAAAATAAATTTAAAAATTTAAAATTTTTTAAGAAGTCTTAAAACATCTTAAAACGTAGAGAAAATCATGTTGAATATTTTAAAATTTTTTATAAATATTTAAAACTGAAAAATTTTTAAAAAGTAATTTTAAATATCTAAAATTTTTTAAAAAGTCTTAAAACATTTTAAAACGTTGAGAAAATCATGTTAAAAATTTTAAAATTTTTTATGAATTTTTAAGACAGAAAAATTTGTAAGAAATAATTTTAAGAATTTAAAATTTTTTTATAGTCTTAAAACATCCTAAAACGTTGAGAAAATCATGTTAAAAATTTTAAAATTTTTTATGAATTTTTAGGACAGAAAAATTTTTAAAAAATAATTTTAAAAATTTAAAATTTTTTAAAAAGACTTAAAACATCCTAAAACGTTGAGAAAAACATGTGAAAAATTTTATTAATTTTAAAATTTTAAAAAATCATTTTTAAAACTAAAATTTTTATTTGACTTACAAAAAATTTTTTTTTAATAAATCGGCTTTATTTTGCATTTTCCAATCGATTTACACTAAGAAATTCAGCTTTAAAGCATTTTTTCACCGTTAAATGAGGTTCAATAATAAAATCATTTTTCGAAGTTAGTTACAGCAAATTACGTTTAAATACGGAAAAAAAATGGTTTTGCCATGTAAATTGGCATTGAAAAAACTCGATTTGATATATGAATTATTAAGACTTAGAAAAAATTTTAAAAAATAATTTTAATAATTTAAAATTTCTTAAAAAGTCTTATAACATCCTAAAACGTTGAGGAAATCATGTTAAAAATTTTAAAATTTTTTATGAATTTTTAAGACAGAAAAATTTTTAATAAATAATTTTAAAAATTTAAAATTTTTTAAAAACTCTTAAAACATCCTAAAACGTTGAGAAAATCATGTTAAAAATTTTGAAATTTTTTATAAATTTTTACGACAGAAAAATTTTTAAAAAATAATTTTAAAAATTTAAAATTTTTTAAAAAGTTTTAAAACATCTTAAAACGTTGAGAAAATCATGTTAAAAATTTTAAAATTTTTTTTGAATATTTAATACTTAGAAAAATTTTTAAAAAATAATTTTAAAAATCTAAAATTTTTTAAAAAGTCTTAAAACATCCTTAAACGTTGAGAAAATCATGTTAAAAATTTTAAAATTTTTTATGAATTTTTAGACAGTAAAATTTTTAAAAAATAATTTTAAAAATTTAAAATTTTTTAAAAAATCTTAAAACATCCTAAAACGTTGAGAAAATCATGTTGCAAATTTTAAAATTTTTTATGAATTTTTAAGACAGAAAAATTTTTAAAAAATAATTTTAAAAATTTAAAATATTTTAAAAAGTCGTAAAACATCCTAAAACGTCGAGAAAATCATATTAAAAATTTTAAAATTTTTTATGAATTTTTAAGACAGAAAAATTTTTAAAAAATAATTTTAGAAATTTAAAATTATTTAAAAAGTCTTAACACATCCTAAAACGTTGAGAAAATCATGTCAAAAATTTTAAATTTTTTTATGAATTTTTAGGACAAAAATTTTTAAAAAATAATTTTAAAAAATTAAAATTTTTTAAAAAGTCTTGAAACATCCTAAAACGTTGAGAAAATTATGTTAAAAATTTTAATAATTTTAAAATTTTAAAAAATCATTTTTAAAATTAAAATTTTTGACTTGCAAAAAATTTTTTTTTTAATAAATCGGCTTTATTTTGCATTTTTCAATCGATTTACACTAAGAAATTCTACTTTGAAGCATTTTTTCACATTTAAATGAGGTTCAATAATAAAATCTTTTTTCGAAGTTATTTACAGCAAATTACGTTTAAATACGGGAAAAAAATTGTTTTTACGTTTGACATGTAAATTGGCATTGAAAAAACTCGAATTGATATATGACTTTTCAAAACCTAGAAAAAATTTTAAAAAATAATTTTAAAAATTTAAAAATTTTTACAGTCTTAAAACATCCTAAAACGTTGAAAAAATCCTGTTAAAAATTTTAAAAAATTTGATAATTTTAAAAAATCATTTTTAAAATTAGAATTTTTATTTTACTTGCAAACAATTTTTTTTATTAAATCGGCTTTATTTTGCATTTTTCAATCGATTTACACTAAGAAATTCAACTTTGAAGCATTTTTTCACCTTTAAATGAGGTTCAATAATAAAATCTTTTTTCGAAGATATTTACAGCAAATTACGTTTAAATACGGAAAAAAAATTTTTTTTACGTTTGACATGAAAATTGGCATTAAAAAAACTCGAATTGATATAATGTGAATTTTTAAAACCTAGAAAAAATTTAAAAAAATAATTTTAAGAAATTTAAAAATTTTTACAGTCTTAAAACATCCTAAAACGTTGAAAAAATCATGTTAAAAATTTTAAAAATTTTAATAATTTTGAAAAATCATTTTTTAAATTAGAATTTTTATTTTACTTGCAAAAAATTTTCTTTTTATTAAATCGGCTTTATTTTGCATTTTCCAATCGATTTACATTAAGAAATTCAACTTTGAAGCATTTTTGCACCGTTAAATGAGATTCAATAATAAAATCTTTTTTCGAAGTTATTTACAGCAAATTACGTTTAAATACGGAAAAAAATGGTTTTGACATGTAAATTGGCATTGAAAAAACTCGATTTGATATAATATAAATTTTTAAAACTTAGAAAAAATTTTAAAAATTAATTTTAAAAATTTAAAATTTTTTAAAAAGTCTTAAAACATTTTGAAACGTTGAGACAATTATGTTAAAAATTTTAAAATTTTTTATGAATATTTAAGAGAAAAATTTTTAAAAAATAATTTTAAAAATCTAAAATTTTTTAAAAAGTCTTAAAACATCCTAAAACGTTGAGAAAATCATGTTATAAATATTAAAATTTTTTATGAATTTTTAAGACAAAAATTTTTAAAAAATAATTTTGAAAATTTAAAATTTTTTAAAAAGTCTTAGAACATCATAAAACGTTGAGAAAATCATGTTAAAAATTTTAAAAAATCATTTTTAAAATTAAAATTTTTATTTGACTTGCAAAAAATTTTTTTTTAATAAATCGACTTTATTTTGCTTTTTCCAATCGATTTACACTAAGAAATTCAACTTTGAAGCATTTTTTTACCTTTAAATGATGTTCAATAATAAAATCTTAGTAGATGTATACCGCCGTTTCAAACACACTCCTCCACCTCCACCTCCACAAAATAAAAAAAAACTTTTTTTTCAAAAACTCAAAATTTTGAAAATTATCACTTGGGCACTTTTGTTAGTTTTTTAATTATAAGTAACTTTAGTCTCTTGAAAAAAAAGGTCGTCTTTAAAAAAAAAATATTCAAAAATTTTTTTTCAAAAATCAAAAAATTTCGAATTTTCTCAAGAGGTTACTTCTGTTTCTTTTTAATTATTAGCAACTTTTGTTTTGTTGAAAAACATTGTATCTTTGAAAAAAAATAATTGATTCCTGTAATCACACCATGTTAAAAAAAAAACGAAAAAACCCTTTACTTCCACCATAAAAAGTCAAAAATAATGATTTCTAAACTGCCTTCAAAAAGTCAAAAAAACACAATTTTGAAAATATCCAAAAAATAAAACTCAAAATTTTGGATTTCTGTATAAGGACATTATTGTTAGTTGTTTAATTAGTGACAAATTTGAACTCGAAAAATCTTCAAAAAACGAAAATTAAATTTTAAATAAAATTCAATAAACTTACCTCTATATGATGAGATTTAATTATGTACAAAAATATATTAGCTATCTCTCTCTCTGATCATAGCACACACAAATTAAAAAAACACATTTGTCATTAGTAAATTATAACAAAATAACTAAGAATGTCTCTTTGATACACACGAAAAATACAAAACACTAATTATTCTAATATAATATTATATATTAATAACATAATTAATAAAATATCTAAAAATGTCTCTTTCATACACACGAAAAATGCAAAACACTAATTCTAATTAATATTTAATAATAATAATAATAATAATTTTATTTGGCTATACGTAAATAAAAAAAATTACAATGCCATTGTCAATACAGAGATCATTCCTAAGGAATGTACAAACTCATGAAAAAGTTACAATAAAAAGTTACAAATAAAAGTTACAATAAAATTTACAATAAAATTCACAGAACAATTCACTAATGTTATTAATAAGGTTCAGTTAAAACTTAATGTTAAGTACTCCATTCCACGACCTCATCTAATGTGTAAATGCATTTAAGTACCAATGTCCTTTTAATTTTTTTCGAGAAACTAGTTAGGTTCAATTTTTTAATATCTTGTGGCAAACTGTTATATTGATGGATTGCGAATATGTATTGTTCCGATTTTTTTAGTCTATGGTGAGGTATTTTAATATCTGATTTGAATCGCGTTTCATAGCTGTGTGTTTCTTCATTAGTTTCAAATTCGTCTAAATTAGTGTGAATATATATCAGTTGTTGGTATAAAACAAGTGAGTAAAAGGACATTATTTTTAAATTAATAAAATGGGACTTGCAGTGTTCCCTGCTCGAAGCGTTTACTATAATTCTTATGGCCTTTTTCTGTAATATAAAAACCTTATTTGCGTATTTGACATTGCCCCATATAATAAGACCATATGTCATTACACTGTGGAATAGCCCGTAGTACGCAGTGATGATAGTGCTTACATTGATTGTAGATTCTTTGATTTTTCTTAGTGCATATAGTGTTTTACTAAGTTTCTCACATACATAATCTATATGTTTCGTCCAGTTCAGTCTGGTGTCCAAATATATGCCTAATATTTTAGCATTTGTAAATTCATTAGCATAATCGTTTGAGAAAAGAAGGTGAAACGTTTTGCTTTCATTGAGCTGAAGCTCATTTGCTGAAAACCATTGTTGTGCGACATTTAAAATTTCAGTTTTTTTGTTTCCCACTTCATTTACATGGTTAATATTGCATATAAAAGACGTATCGTCCGCATATAGAATCGATTTACAAGGCATATTTATTGGTAAGTCATTTATATAGATTAGGAAAAGTAGCGGCCCTAGTATACTGCCCTGTGGCACTCCTCTTGTTATTGACCTGTTTTCACTATATTTGCCATTTATAAAAACTCTTTGGCATCTGTTAGTAAGGTACGAGCAGATGAGTTCTGATGCAAAGCCTCGTAGTCCATAATATTTTAGTTTTTGAATTAGAAATTCATATGAAACGCAATCAAATGCTTTACTCAAATCAACACTGATATTATATGCCATTTTGTGATCTTCGAGATTTTCAAGTATGTAGCTAACTAACTGTAATACGGCACTTGTAGTTGAGCTGTTTTTTCGGAATCCATATTGTGACTTCGAGAAGAAATCATGTTTATTTAAGAAGCAAGTAATTTGATTGAACATTATTTTCTCGAGTATCTTTGAAAAACAAGGTAATATTGCTATAGGTCGATAGTTCGAATAATCTTTATTGTCACCATTTTTAAATAGCGGAATTATTTTTCCAAGTTTAAGATTATCAGGAAAAATTCCCGTGGTTAAAGCAGTGTTGACTATCTCACAAAGGGGCGCCGCTAGCCACTCAGCATTATGTTTAATTAAATTTGATGAAATCCCATAGATATCTCTGGTGTCACTTAATTTTAGACAGTTTATTGAGTTAATTATATCTTGAGGTATGACTGGGGTAAAATACAATGATTGTGATGTATTTATCTTATAATTTACTAATAATTCTTCTGAAGTAGAACAACTGTGAGGCAGGTTTTTAACAATATTTTCCGCTATACTCGTGAAAAAGACGTTAAAATCATCTGGTTTCAGATCATTGTATTTGTGCGTATGTGTTTTGGTACGTCCACATATACTGTTGACAACGCCCCATGTGGCTTTAGATTTGTTTTGAGATGATTCAATTATACCTTCATACTTGTTCTTTTCAGCTTCCTTAATCATATTGTGATACATTTTTTTAAATTGTTTGAAATTGTTTTTAGCCTCTTCTGAATCAGTATATTTTTGGATATCGTACAGTAATTTTAAATGTTGCTTATGATTGTTTAACTCGGGAAAGTAACTGTGAATTTTCTTTTTTTTATTTATCTCAAGTTCTGTTTCCGGAAAAGAAAGATTGTAATAATATAAGAATGTTTCTAGGAAACTTTCAGACTTCTCATTCACATTTGTTGTACTATATACATTCTCCCATTTTTCATTCATAAGATACTCACTAAAAGTCTCCTCCGTTGTTGCATTAATATTTTTTATTTTTATTTTTATTGGTCTAACGTAACCATTTGTGACATTTTGGATTTTAAAGACTATTTGTTGCGCTTCATGATCAGATAAAGGCCAAACAATTACTGAGGCTCTATACATATCCGCATTAGTGAATATATTGTCAATACAGCTGTGTGATTTCCCTTGGTTCCGTGTAAACTCAGTAATTGTTTTTACCATTCCAAAACTTAACATCAGGTTAATGAAATCCTTAACTATAGGTGTATTTACGTTAAAATTGATATTAAAATCTCCTGTTAGCACAACTATTTTATTTAGTTTCGTCAAATTATTTAAGGTAATATAAATATTATCCATGAACAGATTTATATCGCCATCTGGCGATCTGTACACGGCAACCACAGCGAGATTGACATCAACAATGCTAACCGCACTAATTTCAAAATGTTTATCAGTGGAAAGATTGTCAACAAAATTAATTTTCTTGCACTCTAAATTGTCTTTGCCATATATTAGCACCCCGCCATGTTTAGATTGTTGTCGACAATAGAAATTTACCACTTTGTAGTTATCAATTTTATACAATGAGACTTCACCTTTTGACAGCCAATGTTCCGTTACACATATCAATGAAAAATTATAATCACATAAAAACGATTGTAGTTCATTAAATTTATTTCTAATAGATTGTACATTCAAGTGACAAATACTTAATTTAGTTGGTTTAATTAATACTTTCGGTAAAACGGTTTTGATATTACCCATTTGGATTCGGGCTTTATTTTTATCGCTAGCGCGTGAAAACTGCTCGTTGGTTATTTTTATATCTCTGAAAAAACATGAATTTTTTTATTAAAACATTTTTTGGCCAATTTTGGGGGTTTTCCAGATCCTCTTTTAATGAAATATCAGCTCCTATTTTAAAAGCAAGGCTAAAAGCGTCATCCCTTTTAGGTAGCTCTTCTACGAAGAAGTCGTGTCCTGGAAAAGTATTCCTAAGATGTTCAAGTACTACTGCCTTGGAAGTACCAAGTGCAATTTTACTTGCACTAAGCCATATTCTCTTCGTTGCTGCCGTAAAGGTAGTCGCGGAATTGGAATTCAGGATCGGGCTCGCCGCACCTTCCACGATCACTGAGTTTACCCTTCGCCTTCGAGTACTCCTCTTATAGTATACAGTTTTAAAATTTTCTCCCTCACTATCGCTTTCCCTTTCTTCCTGGGTTGGGATATTATTTTCAGAAGTTTTTGAGTTACTGTCCTTTATGATCACATTTTCTTTATTGGGTTTTTGTTTATTGTTAGTGATAACTGTTGATTCCTTGTTTAATATTTGTGAATAACTTTGATAGGCACTCACGATTTCCTTTATTTGTTCATTTTGAGTCTTATTTATACTTTTTATAATGTCACACTCGTTTTTATCAGACACTATTTTATCAATATTCGTTTTATTTTGTCTTCTGTTTTCATCTTCTAGAGTTTGAATTTTCGACATAAGATTTTTTATCATCTGCATCATTTCTTGCTGATTCAACATTATTATATCTAATTTTTCATTGATTTGTAACATTGTATTTGGAGATATATTATTACTTCCCATAATATTGGATTCTTGCATTAAAACATGATTATTTTCTGTTTGCTTTGCATTTGTTTCGCAGTATTCATTTTCCATGACAATAGTATCAGACATATTATTACAGTCGTTACATTCCCACACTGATATGGTCTTATTTATTTTCATGTCTGTAACTTGAGTAACAGACAAATTAACACATTGAATGTGGAAAAGTTTTTTACGCTTTCCATTACAGTTGAGGGAATCATCTTGTCTATTTATTTTTATGTTACATTTACTGCACTTTGACATTTTACATGAACGGCAGCACCCGCCTCTTTATCATACCGCACGTATCAACTATCTGTCACGCGTTTTTAAAACATACTTTTGTTTCAGTAAATTCACAATTTTTTACTCAATAAGGTCAATACCACCAATATGGCAATTTATCAATTTTAATTAATATATTTGAAGCCTGTCAAGAGCACGACCGCGGAAACGATACTTCAATCGACTAGTATGTTGTCTACTCAAAGACTAAAGCTAAACTGACTGCGTCTTCCCCCTACTCTCGTCATGATAGACGGGGGGTCATTGTATATAGAATATCTGGTCTTGGTTTGTGTTTCAACGAAGACTCAAATTCCCAATCAATTCAGATAATGAACGGCACAACAGAAAAATTTATTGCAGGCTATTAAAAATAATTGCGTTGCACAGTTAAAAGCGCAAATGCAATTTAAATAACCAGCGTAATATATCGTTCATATTAAATGTAATTACATACTTCCATCCATATATGGACACTGCACACGGCGATTTTGCAATGTCTTATTGATTGCTCTTTTCCTGTTCCAAAGACAGGCGCATTTTTGTCTCGAGACACAGTGTAATTATTTAAAAGCAAAATTGGTAATAAATCGTTTATATTAAACGTAATTACATATATCCACATGTGAAACAGCGGCATGGGTTAAAATATCGATGCAATTAAAAATAACGAGATTTCAAATCACATGCGCTTATTTTGCAATGTTATTGATGGGTATTTTGCTGTTCCAAAGACAGATACTAAAAATAATTGCGTTGCATAGTTAAAATCGCAAAAGCAATTTAAATAACCAGCGTAATATATCGTTCATATTAAATGTAATTACTTCCATCCATATATGGACACTGCACATGGGTAAAAATAACGACCCAATAAAAAATAACGAGATTTTAAAATTACACACGGCGATTTTGCAATGTCTTATTAATTGCTCTTTTGTTGTTCCAAAGACAGACACATTTTTGTCTCGAGACACAGTGTAATTATTTAAAAGCAAAATTGGTAATAAATCGTTTATATTAAACGTAATTACATATATCCATATGTGGAACAACGGCATAGGTTAAAATATCGATGCAATTAAAAATAACGAGATTTCAAATCGCATCCGCTTATTTTGCAAAGTTTAAACGTAATGGCGTCTTTCGAAACCATATAAATACAAGATGGTTTTCACAGATCCAACATCAGTCTCCAGTCTGCGTGTGTTTGCAAAATAGTGAGTGTTCAACAATAGTGAGTGTTCTCAATGACAACCTATACTATTCCGGATGATTTTCATTACCACGGTCTAGTATACGTGAATTGGCAAATAGTGTTTGATAGTTCGGCTGTACAATTTACTGAAATAGAACTTCAAAAAATACATTTCAAAGAACCTTTTTGTGAAATAGAGCTGGTATTTTCAATTGGTAGTAACGAATTGTATACTGTAGCAGAGCCAGTAACCAGCTATAGGACCGAATGGTTAGAGCTTTATTTCCTTACAAGCGACGGTTCTAAATCATTGAAGGTCATATTGGACGGTTTTTCAACTCGCTTGGCCAATCCTACGCAGGTTAACCGACTTGAAAATCTGTCAGAAAATTCCAGTTTTCTTTATAGTCAGAAACACGCGGACGATATTAATAATTTGAGAACTGAAATACGTTACAACATTAATAATTGGTAAGTACGAAAATATATTAGCTTTTCAAATATTATTTCTTTTAATCAATATAAATAGATTTGTAATGCTAGTTTTTTGTCTCAGATAGTGAACGAGCGTGTTGCTGTAAAGTACTGTCCTGTCAGATTTTTTCTTTGCCGAAAAATTGAACGAGTGTTAAAAGGTGAGAAAAAACAAAATACATACAGAGAGAGCGAAAGAGAGAGAGAGAGAGAGCGAGAGAGCGAGGGAAAATGATGTTTACCATTAATAAAATTATAATTACTTTATAGTTGAAATATTATTTATTTCATATTTTCTGTTTTAGTTAAAAAAAATGGACAACATAAACGAAGTAGCCGCAGGAAGTTCAAAGACGTTCAAGTCTTTCATAAAAATAGACACGTTGAAGAAATGCGTACCTTAACCAATTAGTAAATGTTAAAACGATTAAAACGACGTACGGAAAGAAACTTACGGCAGAACTTAAAAACGGAATTGTCTTTCTTCCAGACAGATTCAACAAAATGTCGGAAGACGACAAGAAATTCTTGTTAGAAAAGAAAAATACAGCCCTTATTTTTAAGGGTATGGAAAAACGAGGGAGGTACAACACTGCTATATTGCAGTTTATTGAACTGAAGAAGAAAAAATCAAATCCGAATCGAAATATTGACGGCGATGACAATGACGCTGTTGCTTCTGTTTCCTTTGCTGTTCCTACCTCAGCTATCGGTAACGCCAAAGTTGATGCTGCTGGTGGTGGTGATGACGGTGATGCTGACAGTGATGATGATGATGATGATGACAACGGTGATGCCGGTGACAATCACGACGAAACAGAAGAAGATTAGTTTTAAAACTGTAAATCATAATGTTTGAATGCGCAAAATGCGCTAGAAACTTTACGCGCTCGGACAATTTACGAAGGCACTCTTCCGAAGCAAAGTGTAGTGAAAAACCAAAAAGTGACAGTAATAAAGGCGTGTTTTGTGAAATTTGTGGAAAATTTTATAGTAGAAAAGACAGTTATATAAGACATTTCAAAGTTAATCATCAAACGCCATTGGATATAAATAACAGTGACAATGAAAGTTCTAACTTATTTGTGTCACATTCGCAATCGTTGACGCCAGCCTCCAACAGCAGATCTTCCTCCTACATCTCATCGCGTATTCAGGACATGTCGCAGCTGTCTTCTTCTTCGTCATTGGCGTCTCCAGCTAATCGTCCACCAAAGACGAAGAAGAGAAAAACTGAAAATGTTAAATATTGTGAGTTTTGTGAAATAAACATTTGTTCTGCAAACTATTCGTCTCACATCAGAAGCACTGCGCACAAAGAAAAGGTATTTACACACGATTTTGAAAACATTTACATTTTAAAAACCGCTTTTAAAAATAGAATTATCAGTTATCGTCTTATAAACACGGATCGCGATAATTTGAGCATTGAAAGTTTTTTAAACGATAATTCAGAATCAATCGAAAGGCTAATACGTTTGAAACTGGACGAACACACTTCAGTAAAAGTAAATTTAGAACTTTTTGGTCAATATTTTATTTCTAAAAATAAAACTTATGAATATAATGACGATAATGATGATGATGATGATGATGATGATGATGCAATCAAATTGGAACAAAAGTCTTTTAATACAAAGAGTGTTGTTGTGACCAGGGGAGATGATTTGAATGAGAGATTACGAACATTTTTTGGTAAACTGGAAACAAAGTCGAGCGAATTCCAGGAGAAAGATTCTGGATGGTGTCTGATACTGATTAATTATTTAGAAATAAACATTTATAAAAACAATCCGTTAAGAGCTGAAAGTTACATAAAGTTGCCTGACAAAATTATTAAAAAACACGCTGTAATTAGCGTACAAAACCAAGATTCTTTTTGTTTTGCATATAGTATTTTAAGTGCACTGTATCCGTCTGCTGACAATGCGCATAGACCAATAGCTTACAAAAAATACTTTAATAAACTAAATTTTGAGGGAATTGAATTTCCTGTAAAAATTAAAGACATTTCTAAATTTGAGCAACTGAATCCCGATTTAAGCGTTAACGTATACGGTCTGGACTCAAATAATAATGTTATTGGACCGTTGTATTACACTAAATTAAAAAAAAAATAATCATATTAATCTACTTTACATATCAGATAATTTAAAATCTCATTATTGTTGGATAAAACACATGTCGCGTTTAATTTCCTCACAACTGTCGAGCACGTCGCACAAGAAATATTTGTGCGACGGATGTTTGGTATATTTTAGTACAAATGAGCTGTTGAATCGTCACGCCGGTACCGATTGTAAAAAAATTAGAATAAAACTACCGACTGACGGAGCCAACTATAGACAAGTATGGAAAACCTACAAGAAAAAATATAATTAAATTTATAAATTTTCAAAACAAACTAATAGTTCCTTATGTACTATATTGCGACATGGAAAGTTATTTTCAACGTATTGATGAGGACAATGATGATGATGATGATGATGATGTTAACTCGTTCAGTACAAACAATGTGAATTGTCATAAGTCTTACAGTTTCGGATTTTACAAAAAATGTTCGTTTGATGATAAACAATCATATTACAAATCGTATAGAGTAGACAGTAGTAGTGGCGATGACTGTGCCAAAGTGTTAGTGCGTGAATTGTATGCGGAGGCGCGAAAAATCTGCGATGTGTTGAATGTTCCGAAACCGATGCCGCGTTTGAGTCCTTCTGAATATAATGAAATAAAAAATTCAAAAACAACGGTTTGTCACATTTGAGAAAGAGACTTTGCTGCAAACGATAATTGTGAAATTGTTATAGACCATTGTCACGAAACTGGTAAAATACGAGGGCCCGCTCACAGCGTATGCAATTTAAATTATAAAACGGCAAATTTCATTCCGGTCATTTTTCATAACCTCAATTATAACAGTCATTTGTTTATTAAAGAATTGGCGGCTGTCTCTCCAGACATAACAGTTATTCCCGAAAATAAAGAAAAGTATATAAGTTTTAGTGTAAAAGTTGAAAATGAACTCGGAAAATCTATAGCTTTGAGATTTATTGACTCATTTCGATTTATGTCTTCGAGTTTGGAACATTTAGCTGAAAACTTAAAAGACGATCAATGTATAGAATTAAAAAAAATGTTCTCGCTAAAAATTCAGTTTGACTTGGTAAAGCGGAAAGGCGTGTTTCCGTACGAGTACATAGATTCATTGGAGAAATTAAAAGAAACTAAATTACCACCGATTGCCTGCTTTCATAGTTCGTTAAAAAACAACAGTATATCCGATTCAGACTACGAACATACTCTGACTGTTTGGCATGAATTCAATTGTCAAACAATTGGAGAGTACTCGGACGTTTACCTTAAAACAGACGTAATGCTTTTGACGGATATTTTTGAAAATTTCAGAAAAGTGTGTTTAAAAATGTACAAGTTAGATCCGGCACACTATTATACGACTCCGGGACTGTCATGGGATTCGACGTTAAAATTCACCGACGTCGAAATACAATTGCTCACCGACGTAGACATGTTACATTTTGTAAAGAACGGAATACGCGGTGGTATTTCTCAATGTTCAAATAGGTATAGCAAAAGTAACAACAAATACATGCATAATTATAATAAAAATGAAGAGTCTAAATATATAGTCTATTTAGACTCAAATAACCTTTATGGTTGGTCGATGCGTCAGCCTTTACCCGTGGACAATTTTCGTTGGCTCGACGAGTCTGAAATTAAAGTTTTCTCATTACAAGACAAGAAAGACGACGACGAGTGCGGATATATTTTAGAAGTAGACTTAAACTATCCGCAACGACTGCACGACATTCACAACGACATGCCTTTTTGCGCTGAAAAAATGACGCCGCCGAATTCCAAAACTAAATACAAAAAATTACTGACTACGTTGTTCGATAAAAAAAATACGTTATTCACTACAGAACTTTAAAGCAGGCACTCGAGCACGGTTTAGTGTTGGAAAACATTCACAGAATCTTAAAATTCGATCAAAATTGTTGGTTGAGACCGTATATTGATTTCAACACAGAACAACGTTCCTCGGCCACTTGTAAATTCGAGAAAGATTTTTTTAAGCTGCTAAACAATGCTATATATGGTAAGACTGTAGAATGTGTTGAGAAACGCGTAGATGTAAAATTGATAACGTGTTGGGAAAATGTCGGGAAAAAAATCGGTTTGCAAAATTTAATTTCGAAACCAAATTTTCATTCTCTGTCGATTTTTAACGAAAATTTCGTTGCTGTACAGATGAAACGTTTAAGTATAACATACAATAAACCAAATTATGTTGGTTTCACTGTACTTGATTTGTCAAAATTTTTAATGTACGACTTTTACTATAATTTTATGAAACGAAACTATGACGACCGTGTAAAGCTTCTCTACACAGATACAGATTCACTTATAATGGAAATAAAAACAGAAGATTTTTATGCCGATATCAAGTCAAACTTGAATAGATTCGATACGTCCGATTACCCTTCAGACAATCAATACGGTCTTCCGCTCGTCAATAAGAAGATCGTTGAACTCATGAAAGACGAGGCGAACGGAACGATCGTAGAGATGTTTGGAGGTCTTCGTTCTAAAGTGTATTTTGTAAAAATGTATCGTTCTAAAACAAAGAAGAGAATTAAGGGTATTAGTAAACGCGTCGTTGACAAAATGCCCGTCTCGGACTATTTAAAGTGCTTGAGCGGAGAGGAAACCGTTCGCTGTCAAATGTCCGTTTTTAGATCAATTAAACATGTTTTATTTAAACAAACCTTGTCCAAAGTCGCTCTGTCGGGTGCGGACGATAAGCGTTATTTACTGGAAAACTCGACAGACACTCTAGCACACGGACATAAAAAACTTAGAACTTTAAACGAATAAAATAATTTTGATCGGTGCTAAATCTAGGAATGGTGAAAATATTTCACAAAACGACGATTATTTGCACTGTTTACAGACCGGTGAGACTTTAATGTGTCAAATGTGCGTATTTAGATCTGTGAAACATGATGTTTTTGTTAAAAAAAAAACAATAAAATCAGTCTAAGTGCCGCGGATGATAAATGACATTTATTGGTAGGCTCACACAAAACGTTGACGTGGCGCAATTGTAAAATTGCAAAGTGATATTGTTATTTAATAAAACTGTGCAATTTTTTTTAGAGAGAGTGATTCTTTCTGCGTATTTGATAAAAAACTGTGCTATTTTTTGAGAGAGAGAGAGAGAGAGACACTTAAGTGTAAAAGACAATTTCGAAATAAAGACATTTTTTGTATTTTAGTAATAATGTTAATTTTTAAATTGATTTTTTTTAGTTTAATTTGATGTTTTTCTAGTAATTTAATTTTTTTATTTTGAAAGACACTTAAGTGTAAAAGACAATTTTGAAATAAAGACATTTTTTGTATTTTAGTAATAATATTAATTTTTTGCATTGGTTTTTTAGTTTAATTTGATGTTTTTCTAGTAATTTAAATTTTTATTTTAACAATTTGTTTATTTTTACAGTTTCATAATGGATTGCACGTGTGAAGTATGCTTGGGTTATTTAATTCACCCAAGCATATGTGAAAACGGGCACAACATTTGTAGAAACTGTGACATGAAGACTAAGCGTTGTCTGTTCTGCAGTTCTCTCTGCATGTCTCGGTTTGTACAAATGTTATTTGTATACATGTGAGTGTATTTGTATATTTATATTTATTTTACTAATTACTAATATAGTTTAATTTACAAATATATTTCTATTTTTTGCAAAATAAAACAAATGTTACACAATATGTGTACTATATAAATAAATTATATATATATATAGATATATATATATATTTACATCTACATAACTATATTGATTCCTTTCACTTTGAAACCTTCCTACGTCTCCCAGAAGGAGTGGATTTAGGAGGAATCTAAGTGTGTATATTGACTTCCGCAGTTATTTTTGACCCCCCTGTCTACTTTTTATGTTTGTATTCTAAAAAGTAGAAAATACATTTTTTTATTTATAGCCATATTTTGCGTCTTTATAAAGTATAGTCTTTATGACTCCGGGCTGTATATTTTAGTTTCATATTTAGCACTATTTTGCATTTATAAAAAAATATATATTTTATCTTGCTATTTTTTTTACTTCCAACCGTGTTGCCAGATGAAAACCGGTTTTTTTAGGCAAAGAATTAATCATAGATGACAATATTTTGATTCTACTTGTATGTATAACCGCTATGCCTAAATAATAAATCTATCCGATTAAAATTAATTATGGTTGCCATTATTGTAAATATCAAATTAATAGTTATAATGGTGTAATTATTTGCTCTTATAAAAAAATATTACTAACAGCAACGGATTTACCGATACTCTTAGTACGCTGATGCGTAGAGCCCCGTGCAGCAGGCACCCCCCAGAGGCTCTCCTATATTAATTTTTTTATCAATAAAAATGTGCGTTAGTGTTTTATCATATATAAAAAAAGATTTTTACCAACAGTTTACATTACGAAGATGATACAAAGGGAATTTTCAGATATTAAAATAAAAATAAAGAAATTAAAATACACTTTAATAACCCATTATGGTTTTCTTTTAATCAAACTGCACTAAAAAGTAGAAATTATTCTCTACTTTTTCAATGGTTTTATCAAGTTCGACATCGGACGCTCATAAATATTACTTTGTCTAAGTATACGATATTTCCCAATGGGTTTCTTATCAACTGAAAAAATAAATTGACCCACTACCCGTTAGTCCATATTGAGTTAAAAGAAACCATTGTTTAGCACACGAATTGTAATTGATGTCTCGGTGACATTATAGTCTTTAATAATTATTGTAATATCATACAGTCGGGAAATACATTAATTTTTATCCAATTTAATGGACGGACTGTCCCAAGATGGCGGCTCACCTTGTTTTTGCAACCCCCTTGACATGGGTATCAGAATGAAAGGGTCTTCATGAGTAGAATACGATCAATGCTTACGTGACGCCATTCTAAGATTCAATAATGTGCAGAAGACTAGTAAAAATTATAAGTATTTCACTTATATATTTTAAATAATAAATTTTAATTGGGACTTCCTCTTCCTGCTCTTGTGGTGTAAGGAATCAAAATTTTGCGTAATACGTAAAATTATATACATCACAAGTTTTCACTATTACGTTAGGTATATGGAATCAATATAATGCGTACTTGTGCGTTGTTTAGGTTGGATATTAACAGAATATTGTATTGTTAAAATATTTTTTTTAAATACGATAGAAAATAATGAATTTAATTTATTATTTATAATTGTTTAGTTTTTAGTTATAAATTTAAATTAGGAATAAAATACTGTGCTTTAGAATTTAAACAAATTAATAATGTTTTTATTTTTTTTTACATTTTAATTGATTTTACAAAGTTTAAGAAAGTAGATTAGCGGCTTTATTAATTATAAACTTAAAAAAAAGCTGTAAAAAACTTTTTTTTGTATCTATATTAGTTTAGGAGTAAATGGCTGACGGATCACCTGTACCTAAGTACCAATAATAACTATTCGCAATTTTCAAAAATAACATAAAAACAAACTTTTTAAAAAACAATGGTTTTATTTTGAAACAAAATTGCACTAAAAAGTAGAAAATAATTTTTTTTAGTGATTATAAGTTGATCACAATAGTTTTCAACATTTGTTAAAAGAAAACCATTGGGCGCTCATAAAATATTAGGTACTGATGCTGTTATGATGTTTTAACGCCCAATGGTTTTCTATTAACAAATGTTGAAAACTATTCTGATCAACTTATAATCACTAAAAAAAATTATTTTCTACTTTCTAGTGCAATTTTGTTTCAAAATAAAACCATTGTTTTTTAAAAAGCTTTCTTTAAGTTATTTATTTGTTACTTTTTAGTCTTTATCAATTATTTTATATAACACATGCACGATTTTAGTGTTTTTTCGTGTCAGTTTTGCGGACCTTAATTGACCGTTTATTGACAAGTGACGTCATGATCCATTATGAAACGCTTTTCGATGAATAATGGAAAAACATTTGAAAAACCCGTTATCTAATGAACATTATGTACCTCTTTTCGGTGTTATAAATGAAATATGGTTACTATGGTAACAAAGTGAATAAATATTGTATCGAGCCCAATGTTTTTATTATGAGATGTACTTCTGTCAGTGACATTAAATTATTCAATTAAAGGCTAAAACCATGCAAGTGTTATATAAAGTATAGTGTGCAACACGTGTGCTAAATATTTATGCGTCAGGCGCGATGTTTTCAGCACTCGTATTCTGCTCGCGATGCTCACTCGCCAGGGCTCGTGAGCGCTCTCCTACTACTCTTGCTGAAAACATCGTGCCTGACGAATAAAGATGTATTTAGCACACTTGTTACACAATATACTATTAATTCTATACAATAGAAAAATATATAAATTCTTCATTTTACAAAAATGTAAAATCTAAGTCCTAAATTTTCAATTTTATATTAATCAGCTAACCCAGTTATCTATTTTATTAAAATTTAAATTAAAATTGGGCCGCCATCTTGGGGCGCTCGCCATTTTGAATTTAGAATGACGTCATGTAGCTTATCTTATTCTACTCATCAAACCCTTTCATTTGATACGTCGGGGGTTGTAAAGAAAAAGGAAAGCCGCCATCTTGGGGCGTCCGCCATTTTTATTTTAGAATGATGTCATGTAGCTTATTGTATTCTACTCCTCAAATCATTTAATTTGATACCCATGTCATGGGAGTTCTGAAGTAATAAGTAACCCGCCATCTTGGGCCGTCCGCTATTTTGAATTTAGAATGGCGTCACGTAGCTTATCGTATTCTGCTCATGAAACCCTTTCGTTTGATACCCATGTCAAGGGGGTTGCAAAGAAAAAGATAAGCCGCCATCTTGGGGCGTCCGCCATTTTGAATTTAGAATGGCGTCAAATAGCTTATCGTATTCTACTCATGAAACCCTTTCATTTGATACCCATGTCAAGGGGGTTGTAAAGAAAAAGGTGAGCCGCCATCTTGGGGCGTCCGTCATTTTGAATTTAGAATGGCGTCACGTAGCTTATCGTATTCTACTCATGAAACCCTTTCATTTGATACCCATGTCAAGGGGGTTGCAAAAAAAAGGTGAGCCGCCATCTTGGGACGTCCGCCATTTTGGATCTAGACTATTAGATATACTATATTGCATTGTCACCGGACTTACGTGTGCAAAATTTCAACTCAATTGGATAACGGGTAGTGGGTCAAATTTCAATAATTAAATTTGATCTAAATATACGTCATGTCGAACTTAATAAAACCATTGAAAAAGTCTAACACTACTAACTTGTAAATCAGCATTTAGGGCAAATTTAATGCATTATAAATGGTTATGGGGTCTATATTGATCCAAAATGCCATTTAAGGGTAGCGCCCCTGGAGGTAATAGCAGGTTGCGATTTTTTTTTCGAATCTAGAAGACCCATTTACTTACCCGTGCCAAATTTTAACTTTTTAAAAAGAGAGAGAAAAAAAAATTTTAAGTCTCTCCTGAGGATGCTAATATAGCGAAACGCGCATCGAGTGTGTAAAAACTAATTCTGTCAAAAATTCCAGTCAATATAACGCAAAAATGAAATGAAACTACAGCGTACTTAAAAGAATCAAAATAGTGCCAAGTATTGAAATCTATATACTCTGACAGCAAAATGCCAAAATGAGTTGAAACTGCACAATATTGAAAAGAATCAAAATAGTGCCTAGTACTGATATCTGTATATACTTACGGTGTTGCCGTGGTACATTTAATAGAGGAGTCAAATTACGGCCCAATGTAAACGCCTTATATACAAAACTGTATATTAATAGCGCCACAATAAAAAAAGTTGCGGAAATATCGTGAACTAAAATTTAATATACATCTTTCATAAATCACACTAAATTGATTCCGCTTGCGGCTGAACGGGGGCAAGTAGGGTAATTTCAATAGCGGAGGCAAAAAGATACGCGAATGAAAGTCCGAAAGCTCCAGGGTCGGCGCTTCTGACTTCGATATTAAAGGAGTTACATAGCAAAACTTTTTTGCTTCCGATATACGGACGTAAAATCGTCAAGGAAGCAATTTGATATGTGCTGCGGTATAAGAGGGACGCAAAATAGTGCGTTGAACGATATATATATATATATATATATATATATATATATATATATATATATATATATATATATATTATAGCAATGGCTTTCGCTCTGAAGACCCGAATTGAATCGGTTGCGCGGCTAGCTACCGACGGCGCGGGGTCATGGGTCGGAAAACAAAAATTATTATCTAGTTACGATCGCACTTGTTTTGGGAAGCAGCCTCTAAAATTTAAATACAGGAAAAGCCCTTAATGGGCAATAAAAAACCCAACCACCTACCACTCGACACTTAGGACAACACAAAAAGAGAACGCACACAATGAATCGTGCATCAAAATAATTTAATTTAAATTTGAAGTCACCTCTACACTAGTATCACCTAACCAGAGACGGACCTCGATGGAAAATTACTTAGTGGGCCAGATACCGACCGAGAGATCAAAGGGCGCCAGAACTTATAGGGCCACACTGCGTAAGTCTCAGGTCGTCCAAACTGAGACGTAGAGAGTGGTCACAGTTAGGGATAATTCGAAAAGGATAACCACGTTGGCCAAAAGAGATCCGAAAAATATTCCGGAACAGAATCCAGAACCACAATCACAGTTATATTAAATCCCAGGCCTAACGCTGTTACTTTCTTAACAAGATAAACAGAAAAAAATCAGAGGTGATTTCAATGGCCAAAACCACACGATAACTTAACATAAAATACTAACAAAACAATAGATTCCGAACACAATATCGGGACACACGGTATTCGAGATACAAAAAAATAAAAGCGGCACTGTAATCACAGGCCTCACGGAACTTCCAACAATCGAGACAAAAATCCTAATTCAATAGGCCTCGAAGCCTCACAACAACCTACTTATTCAATCGCAAAACGTAGCGTGACGTTAGCGAGCGATAGTGAAACGATAACCTAACAATAGCGAAATTCTCAACAAAAACTCTTCATAAATAATGAATCGATACGGAACGATAACGAATTTCACATAATTAATTTTTAACAATTATTTCACACTTAATCCGGGCCTGTACAGAAATTCCGGAGCCTGAAAAGAAAATACATAACATACGAGAGACATAAACACTTTAAAATCGCGAGACCGGCGACGTGGAATTCAAACTTAATTCATAATAAGATTCAAAATATTCCATAAAATTCCCAATGTAGTGCAAGAAATCCTACAGGAATACAATCGACGCAACATTAATCATTTTAATTCTGACGTAAATATCTAAAATTTACCCAGTACTACTCAAAGTGGTCGACATTCAGAAATGTAAAATGTTCATAAAATACTAGATTTGATCCTTTAATATTTTCGGGATATATTGTAGTACCATATCTATCCCACCGGGATAAACACTTGATAAAATTCTGGGATACTTTATGCGTCGTCATTTATGATAGCGAATATTAAAAATTTCGGAATAATTGCACAATCTTCAAAATTTCTGGAATAAATTAAATTATTCCCGTATTCCAGAATCAACACAACCACACGGAAATCCAAAAGCAGCAACTTATAATCCCTACTAGGAGAAGCGCTTGGCTCCTTTATGGTTTATGTTTGCACGGTAAACTAACTAAATCGAATACAATAATCCAACAATGGAAATACGGAAAATAAATCAATTTTCGGGAATTAGGAAAACTAGGAAGGTCGAACAATACAGGAATCGAAAGAGGAAACAACGCAGAATCTAAACTCCAAACCAAAAACAATATAGCTCCAAAACGAAAAGCACAAATCAAACTCCAAAATCCCAAAATAAAAAGGGTTTTATTTGCCAGCTATTCAATCATTTAATTTTTATTGTTTAACATCACGATCTGCCTGATACGGTCGCCAGACCTCGTCTGTCTGACTTGCAAAAGTTTACACGAATAATCTGTATTTTTCTTAGGCGTTCTCTCTTCTATACATCAAAAAACACACTCTCTTCTCACGCACTTATAGAGATGATATGTCGCCAGTCATGTTAATTTCTGTTATAATTCGTTATCAAACGTTCTCTAGTCAACCTGACGTCATAATATCATCACAGTGGTGTCCCACTTACCTCTCGAATTAATGATCAAACATAAAATACATTGAAGTTCAAAAAAATTGCCGCTATATACTAGATGTACCAAAGGGCTAATTGCCCCCCTAAATACGTCTAAAATTAGCCCCCTATACACCCCCTTGTCCTCCAAAAGAAAAGGACGAAGGCCTTTTCTTCTAATCTGCACTAAAAATACACTGATCTACATCATGAAGTTCGCAAGCAACAGATGGTCTCAACAATAAACGAAAACTAGAGTCAAATAACAATAAACGAAAACTAGAGTCAAAAGCGATAAGCGAAAAGAAAATGCAACCATACAATATCTCAGACGGTAACAATGCACATTGTCAATCGCACGGCTACAGCAATAAACGGAACTCCAAAGTCCCAAACGATAAACGAAACGATAATGTGGCCCTGCAACATACTCGACGGCAACACTGCACTTTGTCGATCGCACAGCCACAACGATAAACGGAACACCAAAGTCCCTAACCCTAACCAAAACTATAACGCAACCATGCAACATACTCGACGGCAACACTGCACTATGTCGATCGCACGGTTACACCATAAACGGAACACCAGTCCCAAACCCTAACCTAAACTATAATGCAGCCCTGCAACATACTTGACCTCACATTGTACCTAATCGATAAAGCACAGTCACAACGATACACAACTAAAACGCTACAATACTTTCACAAATTTGCCAAAAAACAAATCCAGAACGCGATTGCAATGCAATGAAACTTTAATTTACTTTAGCTTCACTAGAATTTCGAAATAGACGAGCTATTCCAGCAAGTAACAACTAACGAGGAACTGAGTATAAATCCCTCACGGACTCAAGAACCACAATTAGAGTCAAATGCCGAACCACACGAAAACGACGAATTCATGATTCACTAGGTGTTATAAAAGTACGAACCACAGCAAACAGCTCATGACGCAAAAATAAACATTTGAGCATAAATCCCAATACGGACTCAAAAATTTCCACGGATGGCCTAACTATGATTCGACTCAAATGAACTATAGACAAACGACCCATTAACAAAAATAATTTTTATGCGAATCACTATACACGGACTCAAAAAAGATTTTCAAAAATGCACAGACTATAGTTAGTACAGCCCTAGCACACACTTGGCGAACATATTCGAATTATATCCCAACAAAGCTGGATCAAAATTCACTAGTGATGCCCTGTACTATGTTCATTGATTCACCACATCATCAACCTACAACTGATATGTTGACAAAACAGGAAGCATTGAAGAAAATGGACGCTGACTCATAAAAAACTTGAACATGCGAAACTTCATGTAGACGGGGGTCTTTAACAACAGGAATTTCTAAAAACACGCTAATACGAGGCTAAAAGTCGAATAAAAGAAACAAAAGCTAAAACGAAAGCAAAAACAAATGCTAACAACAAGGCTAAAAACAAATGCTCAAGGCATAACATCAAAAATACAACAATCGTTAAAAACAACATTCGCCAAAAAACATAACAACGGCTAACAAGATAACAAACGCCAAAAAAACGAATGTCAAAAAAATAAAAACGAAAGTCCATTGTGACGAGAAAAGATAGCGGACGTTAGCGGAATGGAAGCGGGACGGAAGCGGAACATAAGCGGAACGGTGGCGGAACGGAAGCGGAACGATAGCGGAACGGAAACGGAACGGAAGCGGGACGGTAGCGGAACATAAGCGGAACGGAGGCGGAACGGAAGCGGAACGGAGGCGGAACGGAAGCGGAACGGTAGCGGAATCCTAAAAGGAATAATTCCCAAACTCCAACTCCAAACACAAAAGGAAGCGTTAAAAATGAACTTTCAAAAAACTTTGGCCACTGAGAACGAATAGCCCAAAACAAGAACGATAGCCAAAAACAAGAAGGGTGGCTAAAAACAAGAAGGGTGGCCCCACGTTGGGCGCCAATTTATAGCAATGGCTTTCGCTCTGAAGACCCGAATTGAATCGGTTGCGCGGCTAGCTACCGACGGCGCGGGGTCATGGGTCGGAAAACAAAAATTATTATCTAGTTACGATCGCACTTGTTTTGGGAAGCAGCCTCTAAAATTTAAATACAGGAAAAGCCCTTAATGGGCAATAAAAAACCCAACCACCTACCACTCGACACTTAGGACAACACAAAAAGAGAACGCACACAATGAATCGTGCATCAAAATAATTTAATTTAAATTTGAAGTCACCTCTACACTAGTATCACCTAACCAGAGACGGACCTCGATGGAAAATTACTTAGTGGGCCAGATACCGACCGAGAGATCAAAGGGCGCCAGAACTTATAGGGCCACACTGCGTAAGTCTCAGGTCGTCCAAACTGAGACGTAGAGAGTGGTCACAGTTAGGGATAATTCGAAAAGGATAACCACGTTGGCCAAAAGAGATCCGAAAAATATTCCGGAACAGAATCCAGAACCACAATCACAGTTATATTAAATCCCAGGCCTAACGCTGTTACTTTCTTAACAAGATAAACAGAAAAAAATCAGAGGTGATTTCAATGGCCAAAACCACACGATAACTTAACATAAAATACTAACAAAACAATAGATTCCGAACACAATATCGGGACACACGGTATTCGAGATACAAAAAAATAAAAGCGGCACTGTAATCACAGGCCTCACGGAACTTCCAACAATCGAGACAAAAATCCTAATTCAATAGGCCTCGAAGCCTCACAACAACCTACTTATTCAATCGCAAAACGTAGCGTGACGTTAGCGAGCGATAGTGAAACGATAACCTAACAATAGCGAAATTCTCAACAAAAACTCTTCATAAATAATGAATCGATACGGAACGATAACGAATTTCACATAATTAATTTTTAACAATTATTTCACACTTAATCCGGGCCTGTACAGAAATTCCGGAGCCTGAAAAGAAAATACATAGCATACGAGAGACATAAACACTTTAAAATCGCGAGACCGGCGACGTGGAATTCAAACTTAATTCATAATAAGATTCAAAATATTCCATAAAATTCCCAATGTAGTGCAAGAAATCCTACAGGAATACAATCGACGCAACATTAATCATTTTAATTCTGACGTAAATATCTAAAATTTACCCAGTACTACTCAAAGTGGTCGACATTCAGAAATGTAAAATGTTCATAAAATATTAGATTTGATCCTTTAATATTTTCGGGATATATTGTAGTACCATATCTATCCCACCGGGATAAACACTTGATAAAATTCTGGGATACTTTATGCGTCGTCATTTATGATAGCGAATATTAAAAATTTCGGAATAATTGCACAATCTTCAAAATTTCTGGAATAAATTAAATTATTCCCGTATTCCAGAATCAACATAACCACACGGAAATCCAAAAGCAGCAACTTATAATCCCTACTAGGAGAAGCGCTTGGCTCCTTTATGGTTTATGTTTGCACGGTAAACTAACTAAATCGAATACAATAATCCAACAATGGAAATACGGAAAATAAATCAATTTTCGGGAATTAGGAAAACTAGGAAGGTCGAACAATACAGGAATCGAAAGAGGAAACAACGCAGAATCTAAACTCCAAACCAAAAACAATATAGCTCCAAAACGAAAAGCACAAATCAAACTCCAAAATCCCAAAATAAAAAGGGTTTTATTTGCCAGCTATTCAATCATTTAATTTTTATTGTTTAACATCACGATCTGCCTGATACGGTCGCCAGACCTCGTCTGTCTGACTTGCAAAAGTTTACACGAATAATCTGTATTTTTCTTAGGCGTTCTCTCTTCTATACATCAAAAAACACACTCTCTTCTCACGCACTTATAGAGATGATATGTCGCCAGTCATGTTAATTTCTGTTATAATTCGTTATCAAACGTTCTCTAGTCAACCTGACGTCATAATATCATCACAGTGGTGTCCCACTTACCTCTCGAATTAATGATCAAACATAAAATACATTGAAGTTCAAAAAAATTGCCGCTATATACTAGATGTACCAAAGGGCTAATTGCCCCCCTAAATACGTCTAAAATTAGCCCTCTATAATATATAAATATATATATTATAACTTTATATTTCTGTCTTGAGTTTTAAACTCATTTGGTGAACAGTTATTTATTTTTTCTGAATTTAATCAGTGCGCGACTAGCTCATGCGGCGCTGGGACGTGAGTCCACGGTTCACCATTTGAAAAGATGTTATATTAAAAATGCCCCCGTTTGGGCTTGAAAATCCGACCACCGACCACTTAATACAAAATATTTTGTCTTTAAAAAAAATCCACCACCTACCACTCGACACGTAAACAAACACAAAAAGTTACGTAAATTGAAAAATAACCGTACACTCAAAAACATGAGCCGCTAATTTCGTAAACCTCAATTTAAACGGTAACTTAAACGGTAACTTAAAGACAAAGAAATACACTAAACCTGTGGATAATAAAATCACTTGGAAACTATTGGCAGTATCCAGAACTAAACCGACTACAAAGTTGGAAAGGGCGCCAGGACAACTGGACACACACGTACTCACAGGTCGTCCGAACCTGTGGAAATAAGCAATAAAATATCCACAAGGCCTAAAAGCCGTGGACTACTGAGACTAGTATTAAGGAAGATTTCTTCCGGATCAAAATCCAGAAACAATATCCGGGAAGTAAACCCAGCCAGGACCAGCAGTCCAAAAGTAAACGTAAAACATACACAACAAAAAACATACAACGTAGATCGATCACGGAACGCTAAAAAGAAAATACAAAAATCAAAACGTTAGCTCAAAGAGAACGGTATTGCCAAAAAAACAAAACACTAAAATCGGGACGACACATCATTATATTCGGCAATCGTAACAGGGCGTAATGCGACATAGCAATTATTTCACACTTAAACATAACAGCTAAAAAGTTTGAGAACGGGAGATCTCGTAACAAAAGTTTCACAAATTGAAACACAAAAGGCAAGCTTTAATTCTTTTTGTTGACGCCACTAAATCAATACGTTAAATTTTCGGTAATTAAACAATAAATCGGTACCAAAAAAAAAACATAAAAACACGGAGGAAATATCAGTACGTTAAACCATAAATCGGTATATTAATCTTCGGGACGTAGAATACTAGATCGATACGTTAAATTTTGATACAGTAAACGCTAAATCATTATGCTAAATTTCAGAACGTAAATGATAAATCGATACATTATATTTCGAGACGTGAAAATAAAGCCTGGACAAAACCAGAATTCGAGACGGATACGTTACATAAGCTTATTATAAACGCAACTCTATTGAAATTAACCATCACTTGGCGAAACGATAAATTAGGTAATAATCCTTCATTATTCCTTGCAACAATCCTTCCTAAACTAATCAGCTAGCGAAGTACTTAACACGTCCACAGCAACGAACCAAAATCGAGGAAAGCAGCGGTTTATAATCGGGAATTTTGGGTTAGATAGGGTAGGAATTAAATTCACTGCACAGTAAAAACTGTATGTTATACGACAATTGCCAATTCCTAACACACATCCAAGACAAATTCACTACACTCCAGGAATTAGTAATTCATTCTTATTCTCTAGAGTTCGGCCAAAATAACGTTAAAATGCATCGTTTCGTGATATCAAAAATCATTCGTCCAGCCGCTGTATCAATAGCTCCATCACTTAGCTATCGTCTCCTCGTTCTCCCACGTACAAAAGTCTACCTATTATACAGTCGATTTGTTCGCAGCACGATTTGCGTTCTCCCTTACACACACAATAAAAATAGTACGTATCTCACTAACACATGGGAAATATAGGACAAGCGCTTGTCACAGGCGGCGTTCAAACAGTCCGTACACTTCGTCGCTGATGTCATGTTCAAAACTCGCAAACCATGGATTCAACTTGCCATCAAAAGTTACAATGTTAAAATTTTAAAATTGAATTTTTAACCACGGGCTTGAAAATAATTTTTCTCTGGGGTCCACGGAAGACAATGTATACTAACCACTTGCGAATTCCTTAACTGTATTCGTCATTGGTTTTTAACAAAACTAATTGACGTAAATGATGCATAAATTCAAATCTTAATAAAAACAAAAGTTATACTAGCGGTTACCTGCGTATTAACCCTGTTACACACCCCCTTTTCCTCCAAAAGAAAAGGACGAAGGCCTTTTCTTCTAATCTGCTCTAAAAAATACACTGATCTTAATCATGAAGTTCGCAAGCAACAGATGGTCTCAACAATAAACGAAAGCTAAAATCAATCAACAATAAACGAGAACTAGAGTCAAAACGATAAGCGAAAAGAAATTGCAACCATACAATATCTCAGACGGTACCAATGCTATTGTCAATCGCACGGCTACAGCAATAAGCGGAACTCCAAAGTTCCAAACGATAAACCAAACGATAAAGTGGCTCTGCAACATACTCGACGGCAACACTGCACTTTGTCGATCGCACAGCCACAACGATAAACGGAACACCATAATCCCAAATCCTAACCATAACCATAAACGATAAACGAAACAATCTCGAAACGATAAGCGGTACAATAACCTAAACGTTAAGCGAGACAATAAACAACATGACAACTGAAACCTCGGTCACATCGACATTGGGAACTAAGTCACCAATGGATTCCCCTCAGCCAGCAACGTATCAAAAAAACTCTTATATGCGCAGCGGTCAACCGAACCTCGGTCACATCGACGTTGAGAACCAAGTCACCAACGGATTCCCCTTGGCGGTGACGTATCACAATTCACAATCCTCATACAATTCGCAATTTCCACACAATTCACAAATCTCCTCATGCGCACCACAGCGCGAACATAATCGAAACAATCATCGAAAAGATAAGCGAAAAGATAAGCGAAAACACCTCGAAACTATACTGCAGCCTTGCAACATACTTGACATCACATTGTACCTAGTCGACAATGCACGGTCACAACTATACACTATAAAACGCTGCAACACTTCCACAATCTGCCAATAAAACAAATCCAGAACGCGGTCGTAATGTAATGAAACTTTAATTTGCTTAGCTTCACTAGAAGTTCGGAATAAACGAGCTATTCCAGCAAGTAACACCTAACGAGGAACTGAGTATAAATCCCTAACGGACTCAAGAACCACAATTAGAGTCAAATGCCGAACCACACGAAAACGACGAATTCATGATTCACTAGGTGTTATGTAAAAGTACGAACCACAGCAAACAGCTCATGACGTGAAAATAAACATTTGAGCATAAATCCCAATACGGACTCAAAAATTTCCACGGATGGCTTAACTATGATTCGACTCAAATGAACTATAGACAAAAAACCCATTAACAAAAATAATTTTTATGCGAGTCACTATATGGATTCAAAAAAGATTTTCGAAAACGCACAGACTATAGTTAGTACAGCCCTAGCATGCACTTGGCGAACATAATTGAATTATATCCCCACAAAGCTGGATCAAAAATTCACTAGTGATACCCTGTACTTTGTTCATAAGTTCATCACATCATCAACCTCTAACTGACATGTTGACAAAAAAGGAAGCATTAAAAAAATGGACGCTGACTCTTAAAAAAACTTGAACATGCGAAACTTCATGTAGACGGGGTCTTTAATAGCAGGAATTTCTAAAAACACGAAACTTTAAAATACAACGAAAAATTCATAATAACTGACTTCAATAAAAAAATTTTCATAACGCAAGTCGATACTAAAAGCCGAATTCGAAAAAAAACAAAAGCTAAAAACAATGCTAAAAACAAATGCAACAAAGAATGCTAAAAAATAATAACAAAAACAACAATCGTTAAAAACAACATTCGCCAAAAAAATAACAACGGCTAACAACATAACAAACGCCAAAATAAAAACGAAGGTCAAACTAAAAACGATTGCTAAAAAAATAAAAACGAGAGTCAAAACATTCAATAGCCAAATTTTGAATGGCCCCACGTTGGGGACGCCAATTTATAACTTTATATTTCTGTCTTGAGTTTTAAACTCATTTGGTGAACAGTTATTTATTTTTTCTGAATTTAATCAGTGCGCGACTAGCTCATGCGGCGCTGGGACGTGAGTCCACGGTTCACCATTTGAAAAGATGTTATATTAAAAATGCCCCCGTTTGGGCTTGAAAATCCGACCACCGACCACTTAATACAAAATATTTTGTCTTTAAAAAAAATCCACCACCTACCACTTGACACGTAAACAAACACAAAAAGTTACGTAAATTGAAAAATAACCGTACACTCAAAAACATGAGCCGCTAATTTCGTAAACCTCAATTTAAACGGTAACTTAAACGGTAACTTAAAGACAAAGAAATACACTAAACCTGTGGATAATAAAATCACTTGGAAACTATTGGCAGTATCCAGAACTAAACCGACTACAAAGTTGGAAAGGGCGCCAGGACAACTGGACACACACGTACTCACAGGTCGTCCGAACCTGTGGAAATAAGCAATAAAATATCCACAAGGCCTAAAAGCCGTGGACTACTGAGACTAGTATTAAGGAAGATTTCTTCCGGATCAAAATCCAGAAACAATATCCGGGAAGTAAACCCAGCCAGGACCAGCAGTCCAAAAGTAAACGTAAAACATACACAACAAAAAACATACAACGTAGATCGATCACGGAACGCTAAAAAGAAAATACAAAAATCAAAACGTTAGCTCAAAGAGAACGGTATTGCCAAAAAAACAAAACACTAAAATCGGGACGACACATCATTATATTCGGCAATCGTAACAGGGCGTAATGCGACATAGCAATTATTTCACACTTAAACATAACAGCTAAAAAGTTTGAGAACGGGAGATCTCGTAACAAAAGTTTCACAAATTGAAACACAAAAGGCAAGCTTTAATTCTTTTTGTTGACGCCACTAAATCAATACGTTAAATTTTCGGTAATTAAACAATAAATCGGTACCAAAAAAAAAACATAAAAACACGGAGGAAATATCAGTACGTTAAACCATAAATCGGTATATTAATCTTCGGGACGTAGAATACTAGATCGATACGTTAAATTTTGATACAGTAAACGCTAAATCATTATGCTAAATTTCAGAACGTAAATGATAAATCGATACATTATATTTCGAGACGTGAAAATAAATCCTGGACAAAACCAGAATTCGAGACGGATACGTTACATAAGCTTATTATAAACGCAACTCTATTGAAATTAACCATCACTTGGCGAAACGATAAATTAGGTAATAATCCTTCATTATTCCTTGCAACAATCCTTCCTAAACTAATCAGCTAGCGAAGTACCTAACACGTCCACAGCAACGAACCAAAATCCAGGAAAGCAGCGGTTTATAATCGGGAATTTTGGGTTAGATAGGGTAGGAATTAAATTCACTGCACAGTAAAAACTGTATGTTATACGACAATTGCCAATTCCTAACACACATCCAAGACAAATTCACTACACTCCAGGAATTAGTAATTCATTCTTATTCTCTAGAGTTCGCCAAAATAACGTTAAAATGCATCGTTTCGTGATATCAAAAATCATTCGTCCAGCCGCTGTATCAATAGCTCCATCACCTAGCTATCGTCTCCTCGTTCTCCCACGTACAAAAGTCTACCTATTATACAGTCGATTTGTTCGCAGCACGATTTGCGTTCTCCCTTACACACACAATAAAAATAGTACGTATCTCACTAACACATGGGAAATATAAGACAAGCGCTTGTCACAGGCGGCGTTCAAACAGTCCGTACACTTCGTCGCTGATGTCATGTTCAAAACTCGCAAACCATGGATTCAACTTGCCATCAAAAGTTACAATGTTAAAATTTTAAAATTGAATTTTTAACCACGGGCTTGAAAATAATTTTTCTCTGGGGTCCACGGAAGGCAATGTATACTAACCACTTGCGAATTCCTTAACTGTATTCGTCATTGGTTTTTAACAAAACTAATTGACGTAAATGATGCATAAATTCAAATCTTAATAAAAACAAAAGTTATACTAGCGGTTACCTGCGTATTAACCCTGTTACAATATATATAAACATTTTCCCATTCCTTCTTCAGTTGTCCTTGTGAAGTGTCTAAAGAGTGAATTCTTAATCAAAAAAAAAAAAAAAAAAAATGAAATTGATACAACAACCCATCAAAATAGAAATTGTAAATTTAGATCAAAAAAGTGAAAATTCAATAGGTAAAAAAAAACATGGGGTTTTACTTCCCTACACCGTAAGGTGTATTATTGTAGGCCCGTCGAATTGTGGCAAGACCAACGTGATGATTTCTCTGCTGATTGACGAGAATGCGCTCAAATTTGAAAACGTCTATGTCTATTCAAAGTCTTTGCAACAGGAAAAATATCGCCTGCTTGCAGAGATTTTAAACGGCGTCGGTGGATTCGGCTATCACACATTCACCGACAACGAAACAATCATGCGCCCGAACGAGGCAAAACCGAATTCAATTTTTATTTTCGACGACGTTGCGTGCGAAAGTCAAAGTAACATTCGCGAATATTTCAGCATGGGACGACACGCCAACGTCGATAGTTTTTACCTTTGTCAGTCGTACAGTAGAATACCTAAACAGTTGGTCAGGGACAATGCTAATTTCATTGTGCTTTTCAAGCAAGACGACATGAACTTGCACCATGTGTACGACGACTATGTGAATACGGATATGACGTTTCAAGAGTTTAAAAGTCTCTGCTCAAAGTGTTGGACTGCAACAAGTATAATTTCTTCGTAATCGACAGAGATTCGGACCTGAACGCAGGCCGCTACAGAGTGAATTTCGACAAATTCATAGCGGTGAAACGATCAGTATAAATATAATTGTGTGATATTCTATTCAGTTATTACACCGACATCTCTCTCTCTCTCTGCTGTTGTAGTAGCAGTAGCAGCAGCGAGATGAATAGAAAAAACGAAATTTCAGTGAGAAGGCGATTGAGAAACGCTATAAAGTCTGTTAGAAACAAGTATAGTCAAATAAAATCTGGTGCTTTTGAACAGAGTAGAACTGTCGAGACGCAATTAAAACCGTTGATTGAACCCATTAAAACTCTAATTGAACATGTGAAAAAGGAAGAAAAAGAAGAGCGAGCGTGTCTCAAGAGAGAGTTAAACGAAACTCCACGGAAACCCTCGACTAGAACATCGACATCGACGCCGACTTTAAAGCGTAAAATTGATTTTCAAACACCTGTATCCTCTAGCACGCCTGCCGCCAAAAAACATCTCGGCGATATATATTTGAATGAGAAACCTACGTCGTTTACGGAGTTAAATATATAGATGGAAAATACATGATCGGGAATAAGGAAGTGTCTTTCCTCAACAACTCGGACGAACTTGTCATCGGTGATTATAAATTAAAAGCTACTCGGGGTCTGTATGAATTGATTTTTATGACCAAACCCGAATCGTATACGAAAGAAGATGTGTCCATGTACAAGAAAATTTTAAAATATACCGGCGCTCATTTGAAATCGGACGGCAAGATCAAAAGCAATGTCGGTTATAAGTACAAAAATATAATCATGCCTCTATTTAAAAATGAAAGCAATGCTGCAGAATCAGAAACAGAAGCAGCAACCGCAGAAGCAGCAACCGCTGAAGCAGCAGCAACGACGAGTGGAGAGGGAATATTCTTGAAATTGAACAGAAACAAGAAGAAAGAGTACGTGTACTGGAACGATTTAAACGAGCTGGTAAACAGACTCAAATTGCTGTACGCATCTCAACAAGCGGGAAATACATCCCATCGCAACGAAATAGTTCCAATCATAGAAGAACTGCGCTGCCGTCATAAGCAAGAGGGGCGCATCCAACATTTTTGTCATAAATGAACTAAATACATATTCGGAATCAGCGAAAAAAGGCGCATCTACCAGTATTTTTGTTATTATTATTAAAGCTATACAACCGAAGATAAACATAGCAAAGAAGGACGCATTTACAGAAAGAACGACAAAAAACTAAGCAAGAAAGTAATTTCTACCATGTACCTACTAAAAAAAAAGACGCATATGGTCAGTTGCGTCTAGCCTTCTGAAATTAAACTAATAAAATAATTAAAAAGGCGTTTCTGAATTACCATTAAATCTAAAGACGCACCTGCACATTTGACTGTGTTGCTACTAAGATAAAAAGACGCCGTTGTGAAGACATGACTTTTTATCTTAGTATTTGGAATATACAAGAGACGCAAATGGCAGAAACGTTTTTAAAACTTTGCGATGCAAAATATTTTTCAGATTATGCTACAAAAAGAGACGCTTCTGTTCAGAAACGCCTTTTTTTTAGTTATGTTGGGGGTGGGGTGCGCGGGAGTGATAATCGTCATCGTCACTTGCGACTCAATCAGTCGGCCTGCCGCCTGTTAACACGTTTGTGCCGCAAAAATATAGATTACATTGTGCCGTGCAAACTTTTCAATAATGGTAAGATTCAAATCTTCATGGTTTCCGGGCTTGTAGGCCGTGGTCCGGTGGTATTTCTACCTGAAGTTTCGTCTACAACTGCGGTAGACATTCTCAAAGGCGATGTGGCAGCGGTCGAAGTGTCCTCACAGGTTAGTGTGTCGGTGACTGGTGTTCTCCCTTCTTTTATACCTAGTGCCAGTGTGTTCTCTGTTCGGTCGTAGTCCGTCTCTCTGCCATTGGTCAACTGCGCAATGTGTAGTGGTGGTGAGTTCTCTACTCGGTCGTATCCCGTCCTTGTACGATTGGTCATTGGTTTTGTATGTCGGAGTGCTGGTGTCCAGGTTTTACTGAGATTGAGGCCTTCATCTTTTCGGTTGAAATTCTGTGTGTGTTTATGTATTTCTATGGCCTCTCTGTATATTCTTGGGTAATAGCTCAACGTTCTGTCTATGGCTTGGGTTTCTTCGAAGAGGATCTTATGATTGTCCAGAGTCAAAGTGTGTTCGGCTATGGCAGATTTTTCCGTTTGTCCCAGTTTACAGCTTCTCTTGTGCTCTGCTATACGCGTGTTGATGCTTCGTTTCGTTGTCCCAATATATACTGATCCACAGCTGCAAGGGATGCGGTATACTCCTGGTGTTGCCAGTGGGTCTCTTGTGTCCTTGGCCGATCTTAGACATTCCTGAATCTTTCTCGTTGGTTTGTAGATTGTCCTGACTGTACTTTTCCAGAAGTTTGCCGATGCGGTCCGTTATGTTCCTGATGTATGGTAGATACGCTGTACCATTTTTCACTTCTTGTTCCTCGTTTTCCGGGATGGCTGCTCTTCTTGGACGTATTGCTCGGTTTATTTCTTGCAGTGTGTATCCGTTGTTTTGCAGTGCTGTTTTCAGGTGTTCTAGTTCCGGTTGGAGGTGTTTCGCTTCACATATTCGTGTTGCTCTGTTTACCAGTGTCTTGATTAGTCCTCTTTTTTGTCTCGGGTGGTGATTTGACTCCTTGTTCAAATATCGGTCTGTATGAGTTGGCTTCCGATAGACCTTATGATCCAGCTTTCCATTGTCTTTTCTTTCCAGTAATACGTCTAGGAAGGCTATCTGTTTGTTCTTTTCTTTTTCCATCGTGAACTGTATCCTGGGATTTATAGAGTTGATGTGGTTGAAAAATCTTTCCAATTCCTGCTCTCCATGGCTCCATATTACGAAGGTGTCGTCAACGTAGCGAAGCCAACACGATGGCTTTTTGTCTGATGACCGTAATGCTGTTTCCTCGATTTTTTCCATGAAGTAGTTGGCGACTACCGGACTCAATGGGTTTCCCATCGCAACTCCATCGGTTTGTTCATAGAATTCACCATTATATTGGAAGTATGTTGTCGTGGCAGTGTCGGAACAGAGCTGTGATGTCATCTGGAAAAATCTCGCTTATATATTGCAAAGTGTCCTTGATTGGAACCATTGTAAATAGCGAGACCACGTCGACGCTGACTAATATATCATCCGGATCCAATATGGCTGTTTTTATTTTCTCGATGAAATGAGTTGAATCCTTCACGTATGTATCCTTTCTGCCAATGAGTGGTTGTAGCAAAGTGGTTAAGTGTTTGGCAATGTCGTAGGTGGGTGAATTTATCGCGCAAACGATTGGTCTCAAGGGGACACCATCCTTGTGAAATTTCGGTAGACCATACACTCTCGGTGGTAAAGCCTCTGTTTTGCATAGGTTCCTCTGGACGTGCGGCTCGATGGTTGATTTCCTTATAAGTTGACTGGTCATTCTGGTGATACTTGAAGTAGGGTCCCGTTTCAGCTTTCTGTATGTGTTGGGGTCTAATAACTCTTCGATCTTTCTTTTGTAGTCCTCAGTCTTTAGCACTACGGTGGCGTTGCCCTTATCTGCTGGTAGGATTATGATGTCCTTATCTGAGTTTAGGCCTCTGATTGCTCTCATTTCCTTTCCAGTTAAATTGCCTTTCGGTGGTTTGGCTTGGCGTAGAATTCTTGAGGCTTCAGTGCGAATTTCTTCTGCCAGATCTCGTGGTAAGGTACGAATTCCTGCTTCAACATTGGCAATGATGTCTTCCGTAGGTATTGTAGTGGGTGTAATTGCGAAATTTCCCCCTTTGGCTAAGACTGCTGTCTCTTCATATTTTTTGACACTTCATATTGTGTTGTTTATTTTTATATTTTTGTTGGCTTCTATAATTTTTGACAGAAAAGTCATGTTATATTAGTAATTTTCGTAATTTCTGACAGATATATATTGTGTTTTTTTTTTTTACTTTTCAATAAAAAAATATTTTATTTTTATTTTTGATCTTTTATTTTATTTTAAAACACTTGTAACAGGAGGATGAAATAATTATGAAGCCGTTGGTTCGTAAATAGTTACTTAACAATAATTTAGGTACCTATTTCAACGAAATAACGTTCTGCCTTATGGAGCTGCATCGTTTTAAATTATTTACACATCGAAAATTTATTTCTTATACTACGTTAAAAGGACACTAGTGTCACAAGCGACTTTTCAAAAATAAAAATATTACTTAAGATAAAGCATATTACTAAGCAGAAAAGACGGTTTATGCATTTGCGCCCTTTTAACGTAATGTCAACCATTTTATTCGTATTTTTTTACTAAACAAGAAGGGAAAAACTAAATTTTTTTTAATAAATTAATAAAATAATAAAAGAAACTCTTCGGAATATTGATTAGTAATAACTAATACAGATAATGACATCAGTAAAATATAAGAATTTCAGCTTTTCTAAAGACAGCAGGTAATGAAAAATCTCAAACACTATTTATTTTTTTTCTCTGTTTTAACATTTTGACAGATACGCCCCTTTTCCTTATGACGGCAGTGCGGGAGGCAAACGTTATTGAATAAATTGCACGCAGTTTGACGCGAATTAACCAGTGTATTTTTAACAAGAGAGTGAGATACACACACACACACACCATGCCTATCGATCGAAGTTAAAATCTGCAAGCGTCGCTCCCCTTCAGAGCGTCGGTCCTCCGGGCGTCGGATTTAAAATTGTAAATAATGATTTCGACATCGATAACAAAAGACTGACAAACGTCGGCATGGCAACAGCCTTTCAAGACGCTGTTAATGTGGACTTTTTAAAGCAAAGTTTAGATGCGCGATTTAATAATTTTGAAAATAAAGAGTTCTTGAACTTGTTGAACAAATACTTTGTGTACTTTCCTGGAAAATTGTTGGTTCGTCTGTCGGGTCAAGAAACTAGTTTAATACCCGCAGTTCGAGGCGGTAAGTTACCGACCGAATATTTTTATCGTTTGAACGAAGGCTTTGTCGACTATGTTTTCCGCGAGGAGGTTGACGGTATGGAAATACTGTCTATAAGAACGTCGCCCATGGATGTGAAAATATTTATAAACGACAAATTGTATACCAAGTCGCTGCAAACGATTAGGGTCAGCGCCGGTGACAGTATAAAGTTTGCAGCTAGTGCGGAACAAAAAGCGTTAAAACTTAAAGACAGAGTGAAGCTAGGCGTGGAAATATACTTGCGATACTCGTTATTACGTTAGATAAATTGATCGGTCTCTCTCTCTCTCTCTCTCTCAATGACGAGCTATGACAGTGACATAACACTTACAAAAGAATTGATAAGTGCAGAAAGGGAGGTCAGAGCGGCTTACAGTAATCTAAGAAAACGCACGGCGGAAGCGGAATCGTACAAAAGAAAACAGCTTGCATCGTTTAGCAATTTGCTAGCGACGAAAAAGAAAAAGAAAAAAGCAAAAAAAAGAAACACTGGCAATTCTTTTTTTTCTATACAATATGATGACAAACAACTCGATAATACACAACGAGAATCATTATTGCAAAATATTGATAAAATAAGTGAATATGATGATGATGATGATGATGATATGGAAACTCGATACGAGTCGATGTCGATGAGAGAGCCGACGTTAATTCGTCGTTTTTATAAAATATCGCCGCCGCGATCGGCCGCGCGCCAAGCAAAACGGTTGAAGAGAAAAGGCGACGTGTCACAACTTACACATTCTACACACTATTTTGACGTCTCCAATGAAATAATAAACATTCCGTATAGAAATTTGAGAACGCCTTATTTCAATCGATTTCCAACAACTAAACGCTCTAACTATGACGATGATGATGATGATGATGATGAATCGGAACCGTCTAGTATAAAATATTTTACCAACGTCTCTAGCAGCAGATTGGAATCTATATTAACAAACACAAAATTGAAATTAGCATCTGTGGTTAGGGAGAGAGTGCAGAGTCCCGTTGTAAAAACGTCGCTGTCAAAAGTACAGCATAGAAAATTTCTGCTAAATCCTGTATTTTACACTCCGCCAAAACAATGAAACGCGTTCGTGCTCAAAATCAACCGCAAAAGTCTGCAGAAAAAATTAGAATCGTCAACGAGTTGCACAGGCCGGCGAGAAAGAACTATCGACGCAGACGCGTGATCGTCAAGGGTCTCCACGACCTCTATCAGGCCGATCTCGCCGAAATGATTCCGTACGCCGGCGTAAACAACAATCACAAATACATCCTCACCGTGATCGATGCGTTCTCAAAGTACGCGTATGCTCTGCCGTTGAAAAGCAAGCGAGGAAAAGACGTTGCCGAAGCAATGTTGAAAATCTTGAAAAAACTCAAAAAGCCGCCGAAAAATCTACAGACGGACAACGGAACGGAATTTTACAATGTGAATTTTCAAAATTTAATGAAAAAGTATTCAATAAATCACTATTCGTCTTTTAGCAATTTAAAAAGCAGCATTGTCGAGCGCTTCATACGCACGCTGAAGACGCGACTGTGGAAACATTTCGGCATCGAGGGAAACTACAAATGGTTGGCGGCGTTGCCGGGCATTGTCGCCGACTACAACGACACCAAGCACAGAACGATCGGAATGAAGCCAAGAGAAGTGAATACAAAAAATGAAAAAAAATTATTGACGACCGTATACTCTAATTTAAAAACAATAGACCCAAGACAACAAAAAATACACGTGGGAGATAGCGTACGCATCAGCAAATTTAAACATTTATTCGCCAAGGGTTACCTGCCCAACTGGACGACGGAAATTTTTACTGTATCTAAAGTAAAATTGACCACCAACCCGCGTACTTATGAGCTGGTCGATGCCAGCAACACGCCCATCAAGGGCGGATTCTACGAGGAAGAACTACAAAAAGTGCCCAATCACAACGTTTATTTAGTGAAAAAGTCTTGAAAACACAAGGCAATAGATTGTACGTCAAGTGGTTGGGTTTTGACACGAGTCACAACTCGTGGATACTCAAAAAAGATGTGGTATAGTTCAAGTTTCCGACATGGTCAATTTATAAAGGATTTTGCATAGGAGCAATATAAAAGATGATCGTTCATTATCTCACAAGGGATTTCGTTACCGGACGTGGACTGGTCAACACGTTAATTAACAAACTCCCGTTCGAATTACACTTACCAGGCTATCGTTTCTGCGGACCCGGAACAAAGTTGGGCAAACGTTTGAGCAGAGGCGACGTCGGCGTGAACGGTTTGGACGAAGCTTGCAAAGAACACGACATAGCATACGCAAACACAAAGGATTTAAAAGAACGTCACATAGCCGATCGTGCACTACAAGAAAGAGCTTGGAGTCGCGTCAAGGCCAAGGACGCCGGTTTAGGTGAAAAGACTGCAGCGTGGCTTACGACAAACGCTATGAAAATTAAAACTAAACTCGGCATGGGTAGGAAGAGAACTTCTTCTTCTTCCGCAGCAGGTGACGTTCCACCAAAACGCAGACGCATTATTAGGCGAAAAGTAAAGTCGGCTGGAATGGTGAAAAGAAGAAGGAGTGTGAAAAGTAGAAATTCTACCGTCAAAAACAGTATTATTAAACAAGCTCGGCAGGAATTGGATGCTATAAACTCTACGGGCGTAAACAAATATGCGACTGCTGTAGTAAAAAACTCTCGAGTGATACCCGTACCCAAGACGGGTGGATTTTTACCGCTGATCCCACTATTTGCCGGCCTGTCGGCGTTGGGAGCTCTGACCGGTGGAGCTGCTAGCGTTGCCAAAACCGTCATAGAAGCCAAGGAGGCTAGGGATAAGTTGGCCGAAGCGAATCGTCACAACGAAACAATGGAATCCATAGCCATCGGTAAAAAAGGAAGCGGCCTGTATTTGAAGTCGTACAGAAGAGGCTACGGGCTTTTTTTAAAACCTTACAACAGACCGTCGTCGTCGTCGGCTTCAAAAAACTTTTAAAAATATTGCCGAAACACGCGCTCAGCGATGCAGAGATTGAACGATACGCGAAAATGTTAAATGTCAAGTTCTTCAGAGGCGTGTACATGAGAAACGCGCTGCCGAAGAAACTTAAAGTGAACGAGAGCGCTGTAGTGAATCTGGACGATAGAGACGGTCCCGGAACGCACTGGGTCGCGTACAAAAAAGTCGGCAAAAACGTAAAGTACTTTGACAGTTTCGGCAAGTTGCGACCGCCGAGAGAGGTCGCGGATTATTTAAAAGGTTGCAGCATAGTATATAACTATGAGAGAAGACAAAAATTCAACTCAGTTTTGTGCGGACATCACTGTTTGTTTTTCCTATTGAAAACTTAGAGACAATGTCGTTCACGTTTACCCAGACCGGAACCGAATCGGTGTTGAGCAGTCCGTTTTATCCGTCGATCGTGCTGGACGAGAACGAAGAATATCAACTGGGACTGATTGAATTTGAGTCGTGGCACTCGATTCCAAACATTGACGAAACCAACAACAAGTTTGTCTACTTCGATGCAGACTTTCCAAATATTGACAACAATTGGAAAACGATAGAAATACCTAAAGGAGCGTACGAAATCAACGATATAAATAATTACCTTGTCGAGGAATTGAAAAAAGTTAACAGAACCATCAGAATTAGGGCAAACAACAACACGTTGAAAACAGAAATTAAGAGCGACGTCGTCATAGACATTGGCGCCAAAGGCAGCGTCGGATCTCTGCTGGGTTTCAGCGAGAAGCGAGGACATTTGCCGGCGAACAGTGTGGAAAAATCAGATTCCACGGCTCACATTATAAAAATAAACGCCATCAGAGTGAAATGCAACATCGTCAGCGGATCCTATTTAAACGGACAACTCGAACACACTCTCTTTCAGTTCTATCCGCAAGAGGAGCCGGACTATAAAATATCCATAACTCCGAGCAACGTCATTTATTTACCGATCAATCGTCGCGTTATAGACAACGTCACAATTTCTATTGTCGACCAAGACGATCGTCTAGTGGATTTCAACGGTGAACCTGTTACTGTGCGATTACATCTCAAACGCTTGTAAAACATGGGAATATATTACGGAGAAGATTATCATTTTAAAGATCTAACACGACAAAAGGACGTCAGTCGAGCAACGACCACTGAGTCGATAACATCAGCAATAGCAACTAAAAAAGGTAGAAATACAAAGGGACGAGGATTCGAAGAGAAGAATAAGAAGAAGAAGAAGAAGAAGCAAATTAGTAAAGGCAATTTAAATTTTCTAAAATCGATCGGCCTCGAATTAAAATAAGATGCAAGACATTTTTTTGACTGTTGATTGTCCAATCGTTCTCGACGAGAGCATAGACTCGATTCGCGTACACTCGCAAGAACCGTTCAACACCAATCAGTTGAAGTCCAACGATGAAATTCGCATAGCCATTCAAAATCAAGACACCGTCACGTTTCCTCACGACAGCGTGCTCGAAGTGCGCGGAAAATTGATCGACGAGGACGGTACGAAAGCAGATGCTTCGAACATCATTAACAACGGAATTGCGCATCTGTTTGAAGAAATTCGCTATGAACTGTGGGGTATGCAAATCGATTCGACTAAAAACGTCGGCATCACCTCCACCATGATCGGCTATGTGCTGCACAGTCCGGACGATGTGAGAGCGCTTTCAAACTGCGCATGGGATTTGAGTTCAAAAAATACCTATTTGACGGACTCGGGTGGAAACTTTAGCGTCAGTATACCTTTAAAGTATATTTTGGGTTTTGCGCACGATCACAAGCGAGTTATGGTGAACGGCAAACAGGAATTGATACTGATACGTAAAAGAGACGATGATGCTGCAATTCTGACAAAAGAAGCAACACCGCAAAAAACGGGTAAAATAGAGTTGACGTCCATCAAATGGAACGTTCTATACATCATTCCATCCAACGACATGAAAATTAAATTGTTGAAGACGGCAAACAGAAGTAAAAACATCGTGTTTAGAGCGTGGGATCTATATGAATATCCAACGTTGCCGATTTCGACAAAGCACTGTCACAGTCCTGTTCGGTTGGTTTTTTACTCCTACCACTTAAAAAACTGTTAAACCGCTGTGCGCAACGGTCCCTTTCTCATAACTTTCTTATATTTTTTAAATTTTGATTTTCTAAAATATCTACTGAAACTATTACAACTTTTTTTTAAATAAATTTTTATTAAATAAAACAAAAAACTTAATTCGTACAAATAGAAATAGATATTAAATTAACTAGCCTAAAAAAAATATTAATAAAAAAAATCCTTGAAAACTATTAAATTTTGATTTATTTAAATAAATATCAAGAAAAAAAAATTCTTTCTCTTACTTAAACCACGTGGTTTTCTAAATAGGGTACCTATTTATTGGTGATCTTCTTGTATTCTCAAAGCTTTCCTTTAAATTAATGACGTATTGTTCATATCCAACTTCCAAATAAAATTTTATTATCAAATTTTATTAGATTCCATTTTCCATACCATTAAAGATTACTTTGCTTCAATAATCCATATTTATCTTAATTATCTTTAGCTTTAAGTTTTATATCAAGATTTTTATTCTTGCACTTTTTTCGAAACTCTTTTAAATTTTCCAACTCATTCAAATTTCAAATTTTTCACACTAATCACTTTTGTTATTTTTCATTATTATTCTCACTTCAAAAAAACACTCTAGATCACTACCTTTTTCATAGCAACTATTTTCTATATGTTTACAAAAGATTTTATAACAATAAAAAAATAAAAATATATGCATATTGCTGCTATTGTCGATTCTAACTGATTTTAACAGTCTGTGATTATCGCTGATGAAATGTAATTTATAATTATTATGGATTATATTACTTGTACCTTTACAGCACGTATGGACTGTGACGACCACCAATCAAGTCGAAACGCCGCGTATGATTATTTTAGGATTTCAAACGAATCGCAGCGGCACACAACTGAGAGACAGCAGCGTCTTCGATCACTGTGAACTGCGCTCGGCAAAACTGTTTTTAAATTCTGAGTGTTATCCGTATCTGCCTCTATATATGAATTTCGATAAGAACGATTACAACATCGTCTACGACAAGTATCTCAAGGGTCCAGAAGTCTATTTTTCCGGACAGAAAAACGCACCTCTTTTCAATAAAAACGACTTCAAAACCAAAGCACCGCTAATGGTTTTCGACTGTTCACGTCAACCGGAGGCGATTAAAAAGGGCGTTGTAGACATCAAATTAGAAATCGAAGCTCACCAAAACTTTCCCGCAAACACTACGGTTTTCTGTCTGATTTTACACGATAAACTATTTACCTATCACCCGCTGCAAAATACAGTTGCGAAAATTGTGTAATGCCTCATAAAACGGGCATTTGCGACGTTCAATTCGTCCTGGGCAACGGGCATGAATATTTTGCAAAGGAATTGGCATTTTGCGTTTTGTCTAGTGAAAGTGTAGAACAAATAGTGTTCGGGCCGCCGTACGAAAAAAGCTTGCTCGACGATAAGTATAAAAAACAGAATGATTACATTGAAAGTAAAATAAACGGTCTAGACTGGAACGACGGCGACGTTGAATATCGCGAACTAAATAAGCAATTGACGGAAATTTTTAAAGGTTCAACGCTGATTCTCGTCAAAGGACTCGAAAAACAAAAATTCTTAAAAAAGAACGGACCTGATGATTTACTTTATGTAGATTTAGATTCGAACTGTCCTTCGTTGAAAGTATTGTCCTTGCCGTCAATTAATAATAATGAAAAAATCAACTGTAATGTAGCCACGCATACAAACGTGAAATTTGTAAACAATTGCGCCTGCAAGAACGTACTCAAACTACAACAATATGCAAATTAATTCCCAGACATGGTTAAGGTGGTGGGGAGGATAGAATAAATACTACAGAACTTTTCTTAAATAATTCAGTCTTTAACAAAACAAAAAAATGAGTGCAAGCAACGTTATGGGTATTAACAAGTGGTGTGTTGGATTTGTGCCTGTGAGATCGTCTTCGATCACTTTAGAAGAAATTCTCGGCGTAGAGCTTTTTCGTCAGACCAAACGTTTTACAAATCTGTCTGCAGAAAATAAATGTAAATTAGAAGAGTGGGGATTTTGCTTCGATGAAAATAACGTAGCGTAGCTAACACCCGTTCCTTGGATGGATGGTATAAGATTTTTAAAGACAGATCCGCGTCACGTGCGATTTATTTTGGACGACGGACGTATAGTTTTCGAAGCGTTCATCCAAAATACGCATTACGAAAAAAGTGTCAGGTTCATCGTTAACAGTAAAAAAACCGTCGATGAGTTGTACGAAAAAATACATCGTTACTTGAAACGATTGGAACTTTTAAACGCCGATATAAATCTTCGTGAAGATATAAAGTCTTGTAGAAAAACTGCAACAGAATTTAAAAATCGACGAGACGAACTATTCATCTACTACTGCAGCTGCAGCCGATGCGGTTATTGACACGGATTTCATAAGAAGCTTGGGAGATAGGGTAGAGAGGAGAGGTGAAATAATTTCAGACTGCATATAAAAATTATAAAGAGCGTGATGGAAGGGGGACATGTATTAAAACTCGATTTACAAGAACGCTAAACCAGTATTTGTGCACTGGAGTTTGTTATTGAAGGAGAGAGAGGTGCTAAAAGATGGATACTCTGAATACATTTTGTTTTTACAACACTGAGCCGACGATGAAGTCGCCTTTCAACGTGCAGCAGTACGATAAAGGGAGAGGTGAAGACATCGTAGAGTTTCCGTTGGTGCGCGAAGAAGACGCTGAAACCGAAAATGTTACTGCTGCTGCTGCTTCATCAACAACAACAACAACAACAACCGCGTCGACGACAAAACTGTTGATGCAAAATGTATTCTTTCTCGATGTGAAACGAAGTAAATACGTAAACGTCGGTTGGCTATCCTCTCGAGGTTTTCAAGCAACGCTCGAACTGAGAGACGTGAAAAAACCAGCATTTTTATCGATCAGATGGATTGGTGTGCGCTGATGCTATTGTGCAACTATATTAACAAGTACTTTTACGATGACGCACATCGACGATTTTATTCAGTGATCGGTGGAAATTTGGAAGTTAAAGAAGTTTATTTAAAGAAAATAAAACATTTAAAATTTCAAAGAACAAATTTTCCTACTTCGTTGATTCTAACAAAAGACGAGTGGGAAAGTCCGCTCGAGTTGAAAGACATTGTGAATAGTTTATTGCGTTCGTACGTTTACTATTCGAAAAACATAAATATTTATTATAATACGTATTTAGATAAATGTAAGTTGTTAAACTGTTTACGATTAAACGATAGTGATTTCTTTATACCTAGAGATATTTCCGATACGATTAATTACGAAAGACTATTTTACGAAATACCAGTAGTTTGTAGTGAACAAATTGTAACGGACATTAATATAAATATTATAGAAGAAAAAAATGAATAACAAATTTGTATGTTTTAACGATAAGATAGAGATTCATCACATGGTTTGTTGGGAGTTTGCATATCGTAAAGCAAGGGTGGGAAATGGGAACATATTGCTAGAGATCGCGATCGATTTAAAAGAAGAATAGAAGCAGTCTCTCATATTCTCATTCCGGTGCTAAAAATTGTCAATTCATCGTCGCCCGTCGACTAGAACAGAGCCTCTCAGTGTATAATGGCAACAACATGGAAATGTCTGATGCTGGTATTACAGTTGTTATAAGAGATAAAAACACAAACGAATTACTGCTATCAAACTACATTGATTGGTCTGATTTAAAGTCACAAAAAGAAACATTTATAGTTGAAAATTTGAAAATAAAATTTTTTTTTGAAACTGATGAAGATAGACTCGAAGATTCAGACGATGATAATGGTGGTGGTGACGACGACGGCGACGACGATGAATGTTATGATGATGAAGGATACGATGAAAACGGTGATTATGAAGATTTTGAAATGCACAACACCACAATATGAAATTAATCTTAGATTTAAGTGATAATTGTAAGAATTTTTTTTAATAATAATGTATTGATTTTTTACAATAAATATTTTTAAACGTATTGTTGTTTTTTATTTAAAAAAAATACCTTGGGAAAAATCCTTATTTTATATTTCAGATATTAATACTAGAGAATTGTGAAATAGACATTTAGTGTTAAAATGAGCGCCGCCGAGTGGAGAACGTTCTCCACGTTCGTAGTGTCCTTTGGCTGTTTTCTCATCGTTTACGTAATTGTAGATCTTGTAATTTTGGAAAAATTATTGGATTTAGAGAACAAATGCGGATCGATTATGAAAATAAACTCTACCTACAGTGAAATGTTTCATAAATTTCAAGTGGAAAACGTCAACTACGTAATCGATGCAATGGATAAAGTCAACAATACGTTGAACGATTTTCAAGGGCAGCTCAATCGAACGACCTCACACCTGGTCGGTCTGCTGACTTGGAATGTGCATTATTTAAAACAAAATATAACCAATCTCATTGAAACATGTGCTAATTGCACATTGAATAATTAAAAAAATCAGTATAAAACATGTGTGCTCGTCTGTGCGCTTTTCAATTTGCCAACTAAAGCGCTCGAGTATGGCACGCAGAGACGTTGTTAAAGAGAAACTAAACTCGTTGTTGTTTGGCGAAAATGGCAATCGCATCAAGTGTCCGAGAACTTTGCAGTATTCCGAGAAGTTCAAAAACAAATATAACGACGACGACTGCGGTAGCGGTGGATATTTAGAACTGATTAGTTCTAAACACGGCGTACACGTAGCGAGTTGCGTGTGGGCCGACGATAGTTCGAGATGCGGACCCGACACGTGTCAGTGTGTAAGAATCGATGGAGAAATTGCGTTTGTGGAAAAACTAATTGATCATTATAATGATTATTTCTTCGTCTATCCTCACCGCCGCCACTACCAACAACTACTGCTCTCATGTGAAGAAGAAAAAAAACAAACACATGACATATAATATTAATAAAGAATAAATCTGTATTATTTATGAATTATTAAAATACTTTTTAAATATTTTATATATGTTTTAATTTTTTACTCATATTCCTCTACATGAAGAGCAAGGGCAGAGTAGGTATTAAAAAAAAGATAAAAAGTAAAAAAATCCAGACGGGAAATCGTCTACAACAAACGCCTTCATAGCGTTCACCGCCGCTCTCTCACAACCTTTGCAGTTGCAGCCTCGGACTCAAGGTCGGTCGGAAGGTCTGCATCGTGACAAGGTGCACTACCTCTCGACCTCGAATCAAATTAATTGAAAAAAGAAACAAAAAATTCGAAATTTTTGATTTTTAAAAAAAAATTTTTTTTGAATATTTTTTTTTAAAGATGGCCTTTTTTTTCAAGAGACCAAAGTTACTTATAATTAATAAACAAACAAAAGTGCCCAAGTAATAATTTTCAAAATTTTGAGTTTTTGAAAAAAAATTTTTTTTTTTTATTATTTTGTGGAGGTGGAGGTGGAGAAGTGTGTTTGAAACGGCGATATACATCTACTAATCTTTTTTCGAAGTTATTTAGAAAACTACGTTTAAATACGGAAAAAAAATGGTTTTTTCGTTTGACTTGTAAATTGGCATTGAAAAAACTAGAATTGATATATGAATTTTTAGAACTTAGAAAAAATTTTAAAAAATAATTTTAAAAATTTAAAAATTTTTAGTCTTAAAACATCCTAAAACGTTGACAAATTCATGTTAAAAATTTTTAGTCTTAAAACATCCTAAAACGTTGACAAATTCATGTTAAAAATTTTAAAAATTTTGATAATTTTAAAAAATCATTTTTAAAATTAGAATTTTTATTTTTCTTGCAAAAATTTTTTTTTTAAATCGGCTTTATTTTGCATTTTCCAATCGATTTACACTAAGAAATTCAACTTTGAAGCATTTTTTCACCGTTAAATGAGGTTCAATAATAAAATCTTTTTTTCGAAGTTATTTACAGCAAATTACGTTTAAATACTGAAAAAAAATGGTTTTTAAGTTTGACATGTTTGACTCGAATTGATATATGAATTTTTAAAACTTAGAAAAAATTTAAAAATATAATTTTAAAAATTTAAAAATTTTTACAGTCTTAAAACATCCTAAAACGTTAAAGAAATCATGTTAAAAATTTTAAAGATTTTGATAATTTTAAAAAATCATTTTTAAAATTAGAATTTTTATTTTACTTGCAAAAAATTTTTTTTTATGAAATCGGCTCTATTTTGCATTTTCTAATCGATTTACACTAAGAAATTCAACTTTAAAGCATATTTTCACCGTTAAATGAGGTTCAATAATAAAATTTTTTTCGAAGTTATTTACAGCAAATTACGTTTAAATACGGAAAAAAAAATGGTTTTAACATTTATTTCTTTAAAAAATTTTTCAAAGTTTTTAAAAATTCATAAAAATTATTAAAAATTTTAAAAATTTTTAAATGATTTTCTCGACGTTTTAGGATGTTTTAAGATATTTAAAATTTTTAAATTTCTAAAAATTTTTTTTAAAAATTTTAAAATTTTAAAATTCTTAAAACATCCTAAAACGTTGAGAAAATCATGTAAAAAATTTTAAAAATTTTAATAATTTTTGTCAATTTTAAAACTTAGAAAAATTTAAAAAAAAATTTTAAAAGTCTTAAAAAACATCCTAAAACGTTGAGAAAATCATGTAAAAATCTTTTAAAATTTTTAATAATTTTTATGAATTTTTAAAAACTTAGAAAAATTTTTAAAGAAAATTTTTAAAAATTTTAAAATTTTAAAAGTCTTAAAACATCTAAAAACGTAAAAAAAATCATGTTAGAAATTTTAAGAATTTTAATATTTTAAAAATTTTAAAAAATCATTTTTAAAATTATTATTTTTGTTTTACTTTTAATAAATCGGCTTTTTTTTGCGTTTTCCAATCGATTTACACTAAGAAATTCAACTTTGAAGCATTTTTGCACCGTTAAATGAGGTTCAAAAATAAAATCTTTTTTGGAAGTTATTTACTGAAAATTACGTTTAAATACGGTAAAAACTTGTTTTTACCAATTCGAATTTTTTTCTATGCTAATTTGCTTGTCAAAGGTAAAAACCATTTTTTTACCGTATATAAACGAAATTTGCAGTTAATAACTTCGAAAAAAGATTTTACTATTGAACCTCATTTAACGTTGCAAGAATGTTTCAAAGTTGAATTTCTTAGTGTAAATCGATTGGAAAACGTAAAATAAAGCCGATTTATTAAAAAAAAATTTTTTTGCAAGTCAAGTAAAAATATTAATTTTAAAAATGATTTTTTAAAATTTTTAAATTATTAATATTTTTATAAAATTTTAAACAAGATTTTTTTAACGTTTTAGGATGTTTTAAGTCTTTAAAATTTATAATTTTTAAAAATTATTTTTAAAAATTTTTCTAAGTTTTAAAAATTATTTTTAAAAATTTTTCTAAGTTTTGAAAATTCATATATTAATACGAGTTTTTTTCAATGCAAATTTACATGTCAAACGTTTAAATCAAGTTTTTACCGTATTTAAACGTAATTTCCAGTAAATAACTTCGAATTAAGATTATATTATTGAATCTCATTTAACGGTGCAAAAGTGCTTCAAAGTTGAATTTCTTAATGTAAATCGATTGGAAAACGCAAAATAAAGCCGATTTATAAAAAAAAAAATTTTTTGCAAGTCAAATAAAAATAAAAAAGGATGTTTTAAGACTTTTAAAATTTTTAAAAATTTTTTTTTTAAATTTTTCTAAGTTTTAAAATTCATAGAAATTATAAAAGTTTTTAAAAATTTTTACATGATTTTCTCAACGTTTTAGGATGTTTTAAGACTTTTAAAATTTTTAAATTTTTTTAAAAGAAATTTAAAAAATTTAAAAATCTTAAAAGTCTTAAAACATTATAAAACGTAAAAAAAATCATGTTAAAAATGATAAAAATTTTAATATTTTAAAAATTTTAAAAAATCATTTTTAAAATTATTGTTTTTATTTGACTTGCAAAAAAATTTTTCTTTATAAAATCGGCTTTTTTTTGCGTTTTCCAATCGATTTACACTAAGAAATTCAACTTTGAAGCATTTTTGCAACGATAAATGAGGTTCGATAATTAAATCTATTTTCGACTTTATTTACTGAAGATTACGTTTAAATACGATAAAAATTTGATTTTATCAACTCGAATTTTTTTCAATGTTAATTTGCATGTCAAATGTAAAAACCAAATTTTTTTAAAGTTATTAACTGCAAATTTCGTTTATATACGGATTAGATTAGATTAGATTTACACGGGGTGATAAGACATTAGATATCTCACAATCACTGCGACCTATAAGATCTTTTGTGAGTCTCCTAATAGTTTATTCCCAGTCGGGTAAAATGCTTTTTATAAACCTTATAACCTTTCTGGGGGCTTCTCTCCATATATCTTCAGACTTTAGAAAAGGCCTGTTAAGATGTTGCAGCCTTTTGGAGAACACTGCTTCACATTCACATAGAATGTGTTCGGCAGTTTCTTTTGCTTCTTTACAGAAGCGACAGTTGTCATCCTGAACTTTACCCATTTTTGAGAGATGGTATCTCAAAGGGCAGTGGCCTGTGAGGAGTCCTGTCATTATTCTCAGTTCTGCTTTGCTGAGAATAAGGAGTTCTTTGGTCCTTGTGGTGCTATGCGAGATAAATCTCTTTGATTGTTTCAGTCCTGGAGTGGACTTCCAACGAGAGATTTTCTTTTCTTCCTCCCATTTGCGAACCTCTAGTTTGATGTGGCTTTTAGTATAGCCACAGAAAGGTTCTGGGCCTATAAAGGTTTTAGTTCCTCCTTCTTTAGCGAGGGAGTCTGCTATTTCATTGCCTTCGATGCCTGTATGCCCTGGAACCCACATTAGGGTTACTCTGTTGTATACACCCAGTTTATCAACAGTATCTAGGCATTCCCAGACCAGTCTTGACTCAATTTTGTGTGAACATAGAGCCATAATAGCTGCTCTGCTATCCGATAGGATGAATTTTTTTGCGTTTCTGTAGCCTTTATCCAGACAATTCAGAGCGCAAAGTTGTATGGCATATATTTCTGCCTGGAATACAGTAGCTTTGGAGCCCATGGGAGCTGATATCCTTGTTTTAGGACCAAAAACACCTGCTCCTACTCTATTGTCCATCTTGGATCCGTCTGTATAATATATCAGTGATCCTCTGGGGAATTTTATTTCATCTTCTTTCCAGAATTTGCGACTTTCTATAGTAGCATTGAACCTTCTGTCAAATTTGAATCTGACATCCATCAGATCCACTGCTGTACAGGTCATTAGATTAAGATTTCTAAGAATACTTAGGTGGCCTGTTAAGTCTCCAGACTTAAAGTTTTTTGTCCGTTGCAATTGAGTTGCAAAAACTGCTGCTTCTTTTTCCAAAAAGATCGGGAGGGGCGGCAGATCAAGTAACACCTCCAAGGCAGCAGTAGGACATGTGCTGGAAGCACCAGTAATCATGAGACATGCTAGTCTCTGTAGTTTGGTAAGTTGGACTTGTGTTCCTTTACTTTCCAGTTTTGGCCACCATATCATAGCGGCATAACTGACCATGGGTCTCACAATAGCCTTATAGACCCAGTCGGTCATTTTAGGCTTTAGTCCCCATTTCTTACCTACCATTTTACTGCAGGTAAATAAAGCTCCTCTAGCTTTGTTATTAACTTGCTCGAGGTGTAAGTTCCATGTGAGTTTTTGATCCAGTGTAACCCCCAGAAACTTGACACTGTTAGAAAGGTCGATTTGTATCCCTCCCAGACTGGGTGCTTTGATTGTAAGCTTCCTTCTCCTGGTAAAAGGAACAATTGTAGTCTTGTGTGGGTTAATGTTGAGCCCTTCACCAAGGCACCAAGTATTGGCGATCTTTAGGGCATCTTGCATTCGTTCGTAAATCGTCCCGTCATGCTTACCCCTAACTATAATGACGATGTCGTCAGCGTATCCGATGGTTTCAAAACCGTTAGCTGACAGTTTGTTTAACAGGTCGTCGACTACCATTGACCACAACAGGGGCGATAGACATCCTCCCTGTGGACAACCTTTAATGGTTTTCACTGTACTTGACTCATCTCCAAGACAAGCCGTTATTAACCGATTTGTGAGCATGGAGTGTATCTATTTAGCCATCGTAGGGTCCAAGCCCCTATTTATTAAGGCTTTGTGAATGGATGCATGTGAGGTGTTGTCAAACGCACCCTCTATATCCATGAACGCGCCTAGTGCAACTTCTCCATGTTCTCTAGCCTTTTCCAGTTTCCTGACGAGGCTATGCAGAGCAGAGATAGTGGATTTACCTGATTGATAGGCAAATTGACTCGCGTTAAGGGGAAATGAAATTAAGTATTCACTTCTTATATGCTGGTCAATAATTTTCTCCATCGTCTTCAATAGAAACGATGAGAGACTAATGGGGCGAAAGGATTTGGGGTGGGTTTTAAGGCGTTTCCCTACCTTTGGAATGAACACCACCTTAGCGTCCTGCCAAGATTTGGGTATATGTCCCCAAGCAAAGCTGGATCGGAATAATATCAATAGATCCGCTATAATGATCTCTATTCCTTGCTGGAGGAATGCTGGATAGATTCCGTCCCCACCTGGGGATTTATAGGGTTTGAATGATTTTATAGCCCATTTGACTTTACCCGGGGTAAATATTTTACCAGCCATTTTGTAGGTGTGGGTCTGAGGTCTTTTAGTCCCCTCTGGATAGCCCATTCTTATTGGGTAGTCATTGTGTATCACTGTTGAACCTGGGAAATGTGTTTCAAGTAAAACTTGAATTGTCTCCCCTTCGGATTCAGTGAGGTTGCCGTCCGTTTTAACTAGCTGACCTATACCATTTGAGTGATCTTTCGCTAGGACTTTATGTAGTCGTGCCGCAGTGTGTGTATTATTAACACCTTCGCAAAACGTTCTCCATGACCTTCTCTTATATTTCCTCAATTCATTGTTGTACTCTGTTAGCGCTTTTCTGTATTCATCCCAGTTTTGGGTGATTTTAGCCCTATTAAAGAGTTTCCTAGCGTTTTGGCGAAGTAGGCTTAATCCTTTATTCCACCAGGGTACGTCCCTATTCAAACTTGTCTGCTTTAATGGGCAGCTTTCTTCAAAGGCGTTATAAATACGGTCCCCTAGTTTATAAGAGGCATCGTCAAGAGCTTCTAGAGACTCTATTTTACCCGGTTTTATCCTATCCTTGGACTTTAAGATACTACGAAAAGTATCCCAATCGGTAAGTCTAGGATTCCGATGTGCCTCTATTATATGGGTTTTTACTTCCAGATCGAATCTAATATGCATATGGTCCGATAGGGATGCATAGGCAAACACGTGCCAATTTTTAACCCTATCTACGAAAGCAGGGCTAGCCAGTGTTAGGTCAAGAACTTCTTCCCTAATTGCATTAATAAAAGTAGGTTTGCCTCCCTTATTCATAATGTCAATATTACTAGTTAACAAATATTCAAGGAGTTCCTCACCTCTTTTATTGATGTTTGTGCTGCTCCATAGCGTATGATGGGCATTTGCATCACACCCAATAATGAATTGTAGGTTCATTCTTTTGCAGTGGATAATGAAATCGGCTACTGCCTCTGGAGGTGATGAATCAGCCTCAGGGAAGTAGGCTGAGGCTATTGCAACCTTAAGCCTTCCTCCCCTAGATGTTGTATCTATTATCACTGCAGCGATGTCGCGTTGAATAAATCTAGAAAATGGAATACAATTTATTCGTTTGTTAATCATTATGGCGGCTCTAGGATTTACACAGCCGCTGCAATATATTAATTTACTTAACTGGGTCTGAAGACCCCTAACATTGTTGGCTACCAGCCATGGCTCTTGGATTAGTGCCAGGTCCATTTCTTCTCGAATAAACCTCCATGAAAGCACGTCAGATGCAGCTTTCGCATGGTGGAGGTTTATTTGTAGGCATTTAATGGTGTCGCCCATCATCTGCCTTCCGATGCCACGGTTTCCCGCGATTTCTTCCTCGGGGAGCGACTAACCGCTCCTGCCTCAGTAAAGGCTTATGTGAGCTCTTTCTATGAGGCGAAGATTTGCGATGAACAAGCTCTTTTTCAGCTCTAACCCCTGATGTGGACGCTCCAGCTTGGGGTGTTGAGGGTATTGGAACCTTTATTACCCCTGATGTTGAGGGCATTGGTTCCTTTTCCGCTCTTGACGTTGAGGGCACTTGCTCCTCTGTTTGTGGTGCCGCAGGTTTTGGAACTTCTGAGAGAGGTCTTGAAGCCTCTTTCTCATCAGGATTACCTTTCGACTTAGAGTGGGTACCTTTGGGTCGAAATTTAACGACCCCAAATTTGTAGTCCACTACAAAGTTTTGTTTCTTCAGAGCTTCATAACTTGCCGTATTCAAAGATACGACCAGCTCTACGCAGTTCTTAGGGGCATTTGCTCTCTTCAGAACTTTCCAATCTTTGGCATTAAGTCCGTCATTTTGGTTTTCGACGAACTTGAGAATTGTCTCGTTGTTGTGGTCAAGGCTATTTCCAAAGTAGCCTATTACAATATGTGGTCGAGGAATTTCTCCCTCATCTACCACCTTAAGGTCAATATCGTCTACCCTAAGGTTTGACATGCTGCTTTTAATTCACTCAGATGTGTCCTTGTTACAGCACGTTACGACTATATAGCCCGGTTTGAAGCTAAAGTCCCTAAACTTAGGCTTAATAGTAGCCTTAGAGTCTAAGGCTAAAACTAGCTCCAAAACATCTTGTTGCACAGCCTCTTGCTGAGCCACTGTCAGTGAAGTTGCTGGATAGTTAGTGGGAATAATACCCAATCTTACGCTATCCAGTGCTTGCTTGAAGGTTAGGCAGTGGGGTGTTGCGTCATCCCCTTGTCGCCTTTTCTGTTCTGTAGTGGCTGCGGGGTTTTGAGCCCCTTCAGTACTACGAACTATGACCTTCTTGGCCGGTTCGCCTTTTCCGGGAGTTGAGTCGTCTGAGCGTCCTCTTTTGCCTGTTGTAGGCTGTTTGTAAGGCTGCTTACATTGAATACGGGCCTCTTCAACGGTGTGCCCTTGCTGTAGCAGCCATTTAAAACGCTTTCGCGCTGCCCCACTCAGTCCACGTGTATGGCCTTTAAGGTCCATTTTGCTGAGGGACTTTTGTAATTCCTCATCTGAGGATTGAGAAGGGATTTTGTCAGTCTCCATCCCAGTTAAAGGGACTTGTGGAGGCTGATCTACCCCAGTCTCTTTTTGAAGATCAGGATCTTCAGTTGTTTTGGGCTCTTGAGGCGTGCCCGTGCCTTCAGTTTTGGTTTCCAGGTCCATTGGGTTCCCACGAGAAGCTAGGGAAATAATCTGTCCACTTCCGTAGAGCCCCGCATACGAAAGTAAGGCTAAGTGCATCCGAAGGTCGCCTGGTATTCGGAGCCATCGTTATCGACTACACTAACGCAGAGCCATTCATCCTTTAGGCACGATGGGTTCCACCTTAGGATTGCGGATTTATTTTCTGGGTTTACTCCCATAGAACCGACATGTTCTGTTAAAACAGGGGCACCTCGAGTAGGGTGCGATTCTTCATCGCGCATGTCGGTCTTGAAAAAGGAGAGGCTGTGGTGGTGAACTAGCACCTCTATATTGCGCTTCACTTTCTCCTGACGCTTGGTCTAAAAGTTGCCTCCCAGACCTCACATCCGCCCCCTTTTTATATACGTTAAAAAAATGGTTTTTACCTTTGACAAGCAAATTAGCATGGAAAAAAATTCGAATTGATAAAATCAAATTTTTACCGTATTTAAACGTAATTTTCAGTAAATAAATTCCAAAAAAGATTTTATTATTGAACCTCATTTAACGGTGCAAAAATGCTTCAAATTTGAATTTCTTAGTGTAAATCAATTGGAAAACGCAAAATAAAGCCGATTTTTTTAAAAAAAATTTTTTTGCAAGTCAAATTAAAATAATAATTTTAAAAATGATTTTTTAAAATTTTTAAAATATTAAAATTTTTAAAATATCTAACATGATTTTTTTTACGTTTTAGGCCGTTTTAAGACTTTTAAAATTTTAAAATTTTTAAAAATTTTTTTAAAATTTTTTCTAAGTTTTTAAAAATTCATAAAAATTATTAAAAATTTTAAAAGATTTTTATATGATTTTCTCAACGTTTTAGGATGTTTTAAGACTTTTTAAAAATTTTTAAATCTTTAAAAAAAATTTTTAAAAATTTTAAAATTTTAAAGTCTTAAAACATTATAAAACGTAAAATGTTAAAAATTTTAATATTTTAAAAATTTTAAAAAATTATTTTTAAAATTAATATTTTTATTTGACTTGCAAAAAAATTTTTCTTTAATAAATCGGCTTTATTTTGCGTTTTCCAATCGATTTACACTAAGAAATTGAACTTTGAAGCATTTTTGCACCGTTAAATGAGATTCAATAATATAATCATATTTCGAAGTTATTTACTGGAAATTACGTTTAAATACGTTAAAAACTTGATTTAAACGTTTGACATGTAAATTTGTATTGAAAAAAACTCGTATCAAGGGGATTCGGTGGTACACGCGCCGAGGACTAAAAACATGCGTTTGTTTTGCCCATGGTATTTTTTTGTTATTTGGAGTATATAACTGACATTTTGGAATAAGAATAACAAAAGTACGCACTACACATGTAGAGGCCAATTTTTTTTTTCAAATTTTTTTATACATACATATTTTATACAAAAAGTACCATTTTCGTGCACTTTTCGTCCACTATAAATCCTTTGTACGAATAAATTTGTAAAAAAAAACTTTCTAGAAGGCTACTACGTACTTTTATCTTATACCAAAAAAAAATTCCGAAAAAATTCAATTATGTAATTTTTACCGTTTGTTTGTAATATGGGCAGGGAAATCCCATGTTTTACAAAAAAGTAGTATGTGCTTTCAAAATCCTTGGATTGAACGGTAGCGCTGCATAGCGGTCAAACTTACATGCTTCACCAGTTCACACAATGGGCGGAGTAACGACAGTTGAATATTTGATTGACAGTCGCGGAGGTGGGGGTCGTATTATATAGGCCAAAATATCTTGCGTAGAAAACTATTTATTCAGAAATAACTCAATATTATCAATTATTCGAAAAGCAAATGAACAAGAAACAGTAACTCTTCTCTATCATAATTTGTTATTCATTTTTAGGAAAATATTTTTCAAAACAAGTAATTTTAGAACTTTATATTTTGTTTCATTATTAATTAATACGGTGTTTAACATTCGATAGCTTATTTAATGTTTGATTGAAATCGGTTCAGCCGTTTCCAAGATCTTCAACGGATGAGTTTTTAAAAATTCATAAAAATTATTAAAAATTTTAAAAGATTTTTACATGATTTTCTCAACGTTTTAGGATGTTTTAAGACTTTTAAAATTTTTAAAAATTTTTTTTAAAAATTTTTTTAAGTTTTAAATTTCATAAAAATTAATAAAATTTTTAAAATTTTTTACAGGATTTTCTAAACGTTTAAGGATGTTTTAAGACTTTTAAAATTTTTAAATTTTTTAAAAAAATTTTTAAAAATTTAAAAATTTTAAGAGTCTTAAAACATTCTAAAACGTCGAGAAAATCATTTAAAAATTTTAAAATTTTTTAATAATTTTTATGAATTTTTAAAAACTTGGAAAAATTTTTAAAAGACATTTAAAAAATTTTAAAATTTTAAGTCTTAAAACATTCTAAAACGTAAAAAAAATCATGTTAAAAATGTTAAATATTTTAATATTTTATAAATTTTAAAAAATCATTTTTAAAATTAATATTTTTAATTGACTTGCAAAAAAATTTTTCTTTAATAAATCGGCTTTATTTTGCGTTTTCCAATCGATTTACACTCAGAAATTCAACTTTGAAGCATTTTTGCACCGTTAAATGAGATTCAATAATATAATCTTATTTCAAAGTTATTTACTGGAAATTACGTTTAAATACGGTAAAAACTTGATTTAAACGTTTGACATGTAAATTTGCATTGAAAAAAACTCATATTAATATATGAATTTTCAAAACTTAGGAAAATTTTTAAAAATAATTTTTAAAACTTAGAAAAATTTTTAAAAATAATTTTTCAAATTTTTAAATTTTTAAAAATAATTTTTAAAATTTTTAAATTTTTAAAGACTTAAAAAATCCAAAAACGTTAAAAAAATCATGTTAAAAATTTTATAGAAATATTAATAATTTAAAAATTTTAAAAAATCATTTTTAAAATTAATATTTTTACTTGACTTGCAAAAAAAACTTTTTTTAATAAATCGGCTAGTAGTATGAAAAGCGCAGTTCTGTTACACATAGGAATTCCTACTCCTATCAGCGTCCATTTTGTTGCGTGTGGGAAATGCAAAGCCACGCAGCTGCGTTATTTTGATCACTAATAAATTGCTACACCTATCAGAGTCCAATTTGTTGCATAGCCACACTGCTGCGTTTCACCTATCAGCGTTCATTTTGTAAAAATGGCGGAGTCGTCGAGCTGCGTTGCGGCGGGGGGTCGGGCGGTATTTCATTTTGTCACAATGAAGGTTATCTCAGAAAATAGGTCATGTTTTTTTAAATAAAGTATTTTATTAATTCATAAATAATACAGATATTATTATAATTCATTAATAATACATTTATAATAATAATTATTATTGATATTAATGTCTTTGTGTTTGTTTTTTTTCTTCTTCACATGAGAGCAGCTGTTGGTTGTGGCGGCGGTGAGGATAGACGGAGAAATTATTATTATTCAATGTGCGATTAGTACATGTTTCAATGAGATTGGTTATATTTTCTTTTAAATAATGCACGTTCCAAGTCAGCAGACCGAGCAGGTGTGAGCTGGATCGATTGAGCTGCCCTTGAAAATCGTTCAACGTATTGTTGACTTTATCCATTGCATTGATTACGTAGTTGACGTTTTCCACTTGAAATTTATGGAGATTGCTTATATTTTGTTTTAAATAATGCACGTTCCAAGTCAGCAGACCGAGCAGGTGTGAGGTGGATCGATTGAGCTGCCCTTGAAAATCGTTCAACGTATTGTTGACTTTATCCATTGCATCGATTACGTAGTTATCGTTTTCCACTTGAAATTTATGAAACATTTCACTGTAGGTAGTGTTCATTTTCATAATCGATCCGCATTTGTTGTCTAAATCCAATAATTTTTCCAAAATTGCAAGATCTACAATTACGTAAACGATGAGGAAACAGCCAAAATATACTACAAACGTTGATAATGGTCTCCTCTCGGCGGCGCTCATTTTAACACTAAATGCCGATTCCACAATTCTCTAGTATTAATATCTGAAATATAAAATAAGAATTTTCCCCAAGGTATTTTTTTTAAATAAAAAACAACAATGCGTTTAAAAATATTTATTGTAAAAAATCAATACATTATTATTAAAAAAATTCTTACAATTATCGCTTAAATCTAAGATTAATTTCATATTGTGGTGTTGTGCATTTCAAAATCTTCATAATCACCGTTTTCATCATATCCTTCATCATCATAACATTCGTTGTCGTCATCATCATCATCGTCGTCGTCGTCGTCTGACTCTTCGAGTCTATCTTCATCAGTTTCAAAAAAAATTTTTATTTTCAAATTTTCAACTGTAAATGTTTCTTTTCGTGACTTTAAATCTGAGCAATCAATGTAGTTTGATAGCAGTAATTCGTTTGTGTTTCTATCTCTTATAACAACTGTAATACCAGCATCAGGCATTTCCATGTTGTTGTTATTATTATACATTGAGAGCTCTGTTCTTGTCGACGGGTGACGATGAATTGACAATTTTCAGCACCGGAATGAGAATATGAGAGACAGCTTCTATTCTTCTTTTAAATCGATCACGATCTCTAGCCAGCTGTTCCCATGTTCCCACCCTTGCTTTACGATATGCAAAATCCCAACAAACCATATAGTTAATCTCTACCTTATCGTTAAAACATACAACTTTTTTTTTATTCATTTTCTTAATTACTATTAATGTCAGTTACAATTTTTTCACTACAAACTATGGGTATTTCATAAAAGAGTCTTTCGTAATTAATAGTATATAAAATATCTATAGGTACAAAAAAATCATTAGCGCTTAAACGATAAACACTTAGCAACTTGCACTTATCTAAATACGTATTATAATATATATTTATGTTTTTCGAATAGTAAACGTACGAGGACAATAAACTATTCACAATGTCTTTCAAGTCTAGCAGACTTTCCCACTCATTTTTTGATAAAATCAACGAAGTGGGAGAATTTAACCTTTTAAATTTTAAATGTTTTATTTTCTTTAAATAAACTTCTTTAATTTCAACGTTTCCACCAATCACTGAATAAAATCGTCTATGACTGTCGTCGTTGAAGTACTTATTTATATAATCACACAACAACATCAGAGCATACCAGTCGATTTGATCTATAAAAATGCTGGTCGATTTCACATCTCTCAGTTCGAGTATTGCTTGAAAATCTTGAGTAGAAGAAGAAGAAGAAGGCAGCCAACCGACGTTTACGTATTTACTTCGTTTTACATTGAAATAAAATATGTTTTGCATCAAAAGTTGCGTTTTAGAGTTTAACGAGGCCAAGGCAGGCAGAGACGAAGCAGGTGTTGATGTAGCAGCAGCAGTAGCACTAATATTTTCGTCGCGCACCAGTGGAAACTCTACGATGTCTTCACCTCTCCCCTCGTCCACGTACTCCGTCATCACGTTGTTGTTGTTGTTGTAATCATGAATATTCACATCGTATGAATTCATCGTCGTCGTTGGTTCAGAGTTGTAAAACCGAAATATATTCGGAGTAGTAATAGTATTCATCTTTCAACAAAATCTTGCATACTGGTTCGCTTTCTTGCGTAAATCGTGTTTTAACATATCTGAAATTACCCTTCCTTCCGTCGTGTTGTCAAAACTTCTGATGAAACCCACCTCGACATTTGCGCAGGTCGTTTTTCACTATCATTAATTGTTAAATTTCGTTGCAGTTTATGCGCAAGACTGTTGATATCTTCGCGAAAGTTTATATCGACGTTCAAGAGTTTAAGTCTCTTCAAATAACTATGCAATTTTTCGTATAGTTTTTTGAGAGCTCCTTTATCGGTAACGGTGAGCATAAACACTTTTTCGTAATAAGTATTTTTGACAAACACTTCGAAAACTACGCGTCCATCATCTAAAACGAATCGCACTTGACGCGGATCTGTCTTTAAAAATCTTATACCCTGCTTCCAGGGAGTAGGCGTTTGTCGTGCCACGTTATTTTCGTCAAAAACGAATCCCCATTCTTCTAATTTTTGTTTATTTTCTACAGAGAGAGCCGAAAAACGTCTGCTCTGATTGAACAGCTCTACGCCGAGAATTTCTTCTAAAGTGGTCGCTGTCGATCTTACAGGCACAAATCCAACACTCCATTTATCACTATCATCAATACTCATAACGTTGCCGCCGATTGCATTCATTTTTTGCTAAAGACTGAATTATTTGAAGATACTGCTTTGTAATATATACATAATCAGTTTCTCCCTCCAACATTACTACTACCATGATGTTTGTGTTGCAGCTGTGCATAATTCGTTAACATATTTTTGCAGTTTGAGCACGTTCTTGTATGCACAATTGTTTTCAAATTTCATGTTTATATGCGAGGCTGTTTTACAGTTGATTTCATTATTAATTAAAGGCAAAGACAATACTTTCAACGAAGGACAGTTCAAACATTCTAAATCCACATAGACTAACAGCTCTGGTCCGTTTTCTTTTAAGAATTTTTGTTTTTCGAGGCCTTTGACAAAAATCAGCGTTGAACCTTTAAAAATGTTCGTCAATTGATTATTCAGTTCCCGATAATCAACGCTACCATCGTTCCAATCGAGACCGTTTATTTGACTTTGATTGTAAGCATTTTGTTTTTTATATTTATCGTCAAGTAAGTGTTTTTCGTATGGCGGCTCAAACACTACTTGTTCTACATTTTCACTAAACAAATTGCAAAATGCCAATTCCTTTGCAAAATATTCATGTCCGTTACCCACAATGAACTGAACGTCACAAATTCCTGTTTTATGAGACATTACACAATTTTCGCAACTGTATTTTGCAGAGGATGATAGGTAAATAGTTTATCGTGCAAAATCAGACAGAAAGCCGTAGTGTTTGCAGGGAAATTTTCGTGAGCTTCGATCATCAATTTGATATCTACGACGCCCTTCTTAATGGCCTCCGGTTGTCGCGAACAGTCGAAAACAATTAGCGGTGCTTTGGTTTTGAAGTCGTTTTTATTGAAAAGAGGTGCGTTTTTCTGCCCGTAAAAATAGGCTTCTTGGCCCTTTAAATACTTTTCGTAGACGGTGTTGAAATCGTTTTTATCAAAATTCATGGAGAGCGGCTCGTAGGGATACGATTCGGAATTTAAAAAAAGTTTTGCCGAGCGCAGTTTACAGTGATCGAAGACGCTGCTGTCTCTCAGTTGAGTGTTGTTGCGATTCGTCTGAAAACCTACAATGATCATACGCGGCGTTTCAACTTGATTGGTAGTAGTCACCGTCCATACGTGTTTGGTCGACGTCGGCAGCATAGGATATTCATACAGCTCCCACGCTCTAAACACTACGTTTTTATTTTTGTTTGCCGTCTTCAGCAATTTAATCTTCATATCGTTGGACGGCATGACATACGGCACATTCCATTTGATGGATGTTAACTCTATTTTAGCCGATTTTTGAGGTGTTCCGGCGGCTGCTGCCGTTGTTAAAATTGCTGCATTATCGTCTCTTTTACGTATCAATATCAATTCTTGTTTACCGTTCACCATCACTCGCTTGTGATCGTGTGCAAAACCCAAAAGATATTTTAAAGGTATGCTAACGCTAAAATTTCCTTCCGAATCCAACAAATAGATATTTTTCGTACTCAAATCCCATCCGCAGTTTGAGAGCGCTCTTACATCGTCCGGACTGTGCAGCACATAGCCGATCATGGTGGACGTGATGCCGACGTTTTTAGTCGAATCGATTTGCACACCCCACAACTCATAGCGAATTTCTTCAAACAAGTGCGCTATTCCGTTATTGATTATGTTCGAATTTTCTGCTTTTGCACCGTCCTCGCTAGTCAATTTTCCGCGCACTTCGAGCACGCTGTCGTGAGGAAACGTGATGGTGTCCTGATTTTGAATGGCTATGCGTATTTCATCGTTAGACTTCAACTGATTTGTGTTGAACGGTTCTTGCGAGTGTACGCGAATCGAGTCTATGCTTTCGTCGAGAACGATTGGAAAATCAACAGCTAAAATGTCTTGCATCCTATTTTAATTTGAGTCCGATTGATTTTAGAAAATTTAAATTGATTCTACTAATTCGCTTATTATTCTTCTTTTCTAATCCCCGTCCTTTTGTCTTTCTAGCTTTTTTATTTGTTATTGCTGATGTTATCGACTCAGTGGTCAACGCTCGACTGACGCGGTTTGACTTTTGTCGCGATAGATCTTTAAAATCTTCTCCGTAATATATTCCCATGTTTTACAAGCGTTTGAGATGTAATCGCACTGTAACAGGTTCACCGTTGAAATCCACTAGACGATCGTCTTGATCGACAATAGTAATTGTGACGTTGTCTATAACACTGCGATTGATCGGCAAATAAATGACGTTGCTCGGAGTTATGGATATTTTATAGCCCGGCTCCTCTTGCGGATAGAACTGAAAGAGAGTGTGTTCGAGTTCTCCGTTTAAATAGGATCCGCTGACAATGTTGCACTTCACTCTGATGGCGTTTATTTTTATAATGTGAGCCGTGAAATCTGATTTTTCCACACTGTTCGCCGGCAGACGCGCTCGCTTCTCGCTGAAACCCAGCAGAGATCCGACGCTGCCTTTGGCGCCGATGTCTATGATGACGTCGCTCTTAATTTCTGTTCTCAACGTGTTGTTGTTTGCCTTGATTCTAATGGTTCTGTTCACTTTTTTCAATTCCTCGACAAGGTAGTCGCTGATATCGTTGATTTCGTACGCTCCTTTCGGTATTTCGATCGTTTTCCTGCTGTCGTCAATAACTGGAAAGTCTGGATCGTAGTAGACAAACTTGTTGTTGGTTTCGTCAATGTTTGGAATCGAGTGCCACGACTCAAATTCAATCAGTCCCAGTTGATATTCTTCGTTCTCGTCCAGCACGATCGACGGATAAAACGGACTGCTCAACACCGATTCCGTTCCGGTCAGGGTAAATGTGAACGACATTGTCGCTAAGTTTGTAATAGGAAAAACAAACAGTGATGTCCGCACAAAACTGAGTTGAATTTTTGTCTTCTCTCATAGTTATATACTATGTTGCAGCCTTTCAAATAATCGACTAGCTCTCTCGGCGGTCGCAAGTTGCCGAAACTGTCAAAGTACTTTACGTTTTTGCCGACTTTTTTGTACGCGACCCAGTGCGTTCCGGGACCGTCTCTATCATCCAGATTCACTACAGCGCTCTCGTTCTTTCTAGGTTTTTTCTTCGGCAGTCCGTTTCTCATGTATACGCCTCTGAAGAATTTGACATTTAACATTTTTGCATAGCGTTCGATCTCCGCATCGCTGAGCGCGTGTTTCGGCAATATTTTTAAAAGTTTTTTGAAGCCGACGACGACGACGGTCTGTAAGGTCTTAAAAAAAGTCCGTAGCCTCTTCTGTACGGCTTCAAATACAGTCCGCTTCCTTTTTTACCGATGGCTATGGCTTCCATTGTTTCGTTGTGACGATTCGCTTCGGCCAACTTATCCCTAGCCTCTTTGGCGTCTATGACGGTTTTGGCAACACTAGCAGCTCCACCGGTCAGAGCTCCCAACGCTGACAGGCCGGCAAATAGTGGGATTAGCGGTAAAAATCCACCCGTCTTGGGTACGGGTATCACTCGAGAGTTTTTTACTGCAGCAGTCGCATATTTGTTTACGCCCGTAAAGTTTATAGCATCCAATTCCTGTCGAGCTCGTTTAATAAGACTGTTTTTCACGGTAGAATTTCTACTTTTCACACTCCTTTTTCTTCTTCTCAACGTTCCGGCCGACTTTGCTTTTCGCCTACTGACGCGTTTGCGTCTTTGGTGGAACGTCACCTGTTGCGGAAGAAGAAGTTCTCTTCCTTTTCATACCCATGCCGAGTTTAGTTTTAATTTTCATAGCGTTTGTCGTAAGCCACGCTGCAGTCTTTTCACCTAAACTGGCGTCCTTGGCCTTGACGCGACTCCAAGCTCTTTCTTGTAGCGCGCGGTCGGCTATGTGACGTTTTTCTAAATCGTCTGTTTCCGAGTAAACTATGTCGTGTTCTTTGCAGCCTTCGTCCAGACCGTTCACGCCGACGTCGCCTCTGCTCAAACGTTTCCCCACCTTTGTTCCGGGTCCGCAGAAACGATAGCCTGGTATGTGTAATTCGAACGGGAGTTTGTTAATTAACGTGTTGACCAGTCCACGTCCGGTAACGAAATTCCTTGTGAGATGGTGAACGATCATCTTTTATATTGCCGCGATACAACATCCTTTATAAATTTATATATACGCGGTGAGTTAACGAATTTAGAACAGTAATTGACCATGTTGGAAAAAAAAACTTAACTGAATACAAAAAAAATTGAACTACACTACGTCTTTCTTGAGTATCCACGAGTTGTGACTCGCGTCGAAACCCAACCATTTGACGTACAATCTATTGCCTTGTGTTTTCAAGACTTTTTCCACTAAATAAACGTTGTGATTGGGCACTTTTTGTAATTCTTCCTCGTAGAATCCACCCTTGATGGGCGTGTTGTTGGCATCGACCAGCTCATAAGTACGCGGGTTGGTGGTCAGTTTTACTTTAGATACCGTAAAAATTTCCGTCGTCCAGTTGGGCAGATAACCCTTGGCGAATAAATGTTTATATTTACTGATGCGTACGCGATCTCCCACGTGTATTTTTTGTTGTCTTACGTCTATTGTTTTTAAATTAGAGTATACGGTCGTCAGCAGTTTTTTTTCATTTTTTGCAGTCACCTGTCTCGGCTTCATTCCGATCGTTCTGTGTTTGGTGTCGTTGTAGTCGGCGACAATGTCCGGCAACGCATTAAGCCATTTGTAATTTCCCTCGATGCTGAAATGTTTCCACAGTCGCGTCTTTAGCGTTCTTATGAAGCGCTCGACGATGCTGCTTTTTAAATTGCTAAAAGACGAATAGTGATTTATCGAATACTTTTTCATTAAATTTTGAAAATTCACGTTGTAAAATTCCGTTCCGTTGTCCGTTTGCAGGTTTTTCGGCGGCTTCTTGAGCTCTTTCAAGATTTTCAACATTGCGTCGGCAACGTCTTTTCCGCGCTTGTTTTTCAGTGGCAGTGCCCACGCATACTTTGAAAACGCATCGATCACGGTGAGAATGTATTTGTGATTGTTGTTTACGCCGGCGTACGGAATCATTTCGGCAAGATCGGCCTGATAGAGGTCGTGCAGACCCTTGACGATCACGCGTCTGCGTCGGTAGTTTTTTCTCGCCGGCCTGTGCAACTCGTTGACAATTCTGATTTTTTCTGTAGACGCAAGCGGTGATTTTTGCGCTCGGACGCGTTTCATTGTTTTGACGTGCAAAATACCGGATTTAAATTTGTCTCTGCTGTACCTTTGATAATGACGGTTTTTTTTACAACGGGACTCTGCGCTCTCTCCCCAACAACAGATGCAATTTTCAAGTTTGTGTTAGTTAATATAGGTTCTAGCTGCTGCTGCTGTTGTTGATCGAGAACAATGACATTTCACTGACGTAATAACGAATAACGCAAGTATATTTCAGCGCAAAGCGTAACCCTGTCCGTGACTTTTAACTTTTTTTGTTGCGCAGTAGCCGCAAATTTTATACGATCACCCGTGCTGATTTTAGTCGATTTGAGCGTTGAGAACAATTGATCGTTTATAAATATTTTTGTTTCCTTGGGCGCCGTTCTTATAGACTGTATTTCCATACCGTTGACCTGCTCGCCGAAAACATACTCTTCGATTCCTTCGGTTAAAGTATAGTGATTTTCAGATGTTAATTTAGCGTCTCGACTGAACAGACGAATCAAAAACAGACCGCGGTAGTCTTGTGATAAAATTTGTCTCGTCAACGGTACAATTTGGTTTTGCACGCGAAACTGATGGCTTTTTAACTGATTGTCAAAATAGTCTACAGTAACTGCGTCCTTTCGATCCGTTGGCGCGCCGACGTTTGTCAGTTTTCTGTTATCCAAGTCGAAATTGTTATTCACAATTTTAAATCCGACGGCAACGCCGCCGCCCGGAGAAACGCGATTTAATTTCCGTCGACTGTGTCTGCCGAACTTATCTACGGGCATTTTTTTCTCTCTCTAGTCGATGTATATCTCACTCTCTTGTTAAAGATACACTGATGAACGAGCTTCATACAACACGCAATTTATTCAATAACGTTTGCTTCCCGCAGTTCTTCTATGATTGAAACTATTTCGTTCTGATGAGACGTGTTGCCCGCTTCTTGAGACGCATACAGCAATTTGAGTCTGTCTACCAGTTCGTTTAAATCGTTCCAGTAGACGTAATCTATCTTCTTGTTTCTGTCCACTTTCAAAAATATTCCCTCCCCGCTTGTTGCGTCTTCTGCTGCTGCTGCAGATTCTTCTTCTTCTTGTTGTTGTGCTGTGGTTGCTGGTTCTGCTGCTGCTGCTGCTGCTGCTGCTGTTGTCTTGTTGATAATTTTATACAGAGGCATTATAATGTTTTTGTATTTGTAGCCGACGTTGCTCTTGATCCTGCCGGCTGAATTCAAATGAGCACCCGTATATTCCAAGATCTTCTTGTACATACTCAAATCTTCTTGCGTGTGCGGTCCTGGTTTGTGCATAAAAACCAATTCATACAGTCCCGGAGTGGTCTTTATTCGATAATTTTCGATGATTAAATCGTCCGAATCATTAAGAAAGGCCAATTCCTTATTTCCGATCATGTATTTTCCATCTACATATTTAACTCCGTAAACGTAATCCTTTTCAATTGTAGGTTTTTTATTTAAATATATATCGCGAAGACTTGTGGCGGTGGTGGTAGGAGTACTAGATGATGTAGGTGTTTGAAAATCAATTTTACGGTTCAAACCACTTTTTCTCGTCGCAGACAGTTTCCGTGGAGTTTCGTTCGATTTTAATTCTCTCTTAAGACACGTCCGTTCTTCCTCTTCTGTTTCTTTTTTTACTCGATCGATTAGTGTTTTAATCGGTTCGATGAGCGGTTTCAGTTGTTTTTCAACAGTTCTACTCTGCTCAAAAGCACCAGATTTTATTTGATTGTATTTATTTCTAACGGATTTAATCGCTCTTCTCAATCGCCTTCTCACAGAAATTTCGTTTCTTTTATTCATCGCAATACAGCGTCAGCAGAGAGAGAGAGACGTCAGCGTAATAACTAAATAGGATATTTTTTCAATTATATTTATACTGATCGTTTCACAGCTATGTGTTTGTCAAAATTCACTCTGTATCGACCGGCGTTCAGGTCCGAGTCTCTGTCGATAACGAAAAAATTATACTTGTTCTCCGCCCAACACTCGCAGCAGAGATTCTTAAACTCTTGAAAAGTCATATCGGTATTTACATAATCATCGTACACGTGATGCAAGTTCATATCGTCTTGCTTGAAAAGCACAATAAAATTAGCATTGTCTCTGACCAACTGTTTGGGTATTCTACTGTACGACTGACACAGATAAAAACTATCGACGCTGGCGTGTCGTCCCATGCTGAAATATTCGCGAATGTTGCTTTGGTTCACGCACGCAACATCGTCAAAGATGAAAATAGAATTTGGTTTTGCCTCGTTCGGGTGCATTATTGCTTCGCTATCGGTGAAGGTGTGATAGCCCAATCCATCGACGCCGTTCAAAATCTCCGCAAGCATTCTATACTTTTCCTGTTGCAGAGATTTCGAGTAGACGTAGACATTTTCAAACTTGAGCCCGTTCTCGTCAATCAGCAGGGAAACCATTACGTTTTGTAACCATCGGCCTGTAGTGTCGGTAGGTTGAGAGTAGTCAAGGACTTTGTGATCGGCTGTATGTCAGTTAATTGCGTAAAATGAACGTTCTTGATTACGCGCGTTAAAACGAAGATGTGAATTGGAAAGTATTTTTGGTTTTTTGATAGATAAAAATCGACATTTTAAAATTCAGTCTAGTTTTCGCATTGATCTGATAACAATGTAATTTGTGATTCCTGGAGGGGTGTCGGCCACAGGCCGTTGGCCTGTGCAGTGTGCGCGTCTATTTCTCTATTAAATGAAGTCGCGAAAAATAATTAATTGCGTTGTTGATGGGTATAGCTTTTGCTGATTTGAAACCCTATGTTGTGAGAAACAATAATTAATTGCGTTGTTGACGGGTATAGCTTTTGCTGATTTGAAACCCTATGTTGTGAGAGACAATAATTAATTGCGTTGTTGATGGGTATAGCTTTTGCTGATTTGAAACCCTATGGTGTGAGAGACAATAATTAATTGCGTTGTTGATGGGTGTAGCTTTTGCTGATTTGAAACCCTATTTTGTGAAAGACAATAATTATTTGCGTTGCTGATGGGTATAGCTTTCGCTGATTTGAAACCCTATTTTGTGAAAAGCAATAATATATTGTGTCGTGATCAGTAGATCAGATTTTGGAGGTTATTTTGCTTCGCACGTGTTGGATTAAATGTTTGATTGCGAAGTTTTTGAATTTTGCCTCAATATTTCGATATCATCATTTCGACGTATTCAGTTCCCGGACATTGTCAAGGTATTTGACCTCATATGGAGCTACTTCAGTTTGGCAGCTTTTTGGACGTTGGCACCGATCTACGTTGGCGTTTTCCATTCAACATTACAAGTATCGCCACCATTTTCTTTCGGGTATCTAAGTACATCATAACTAAGGTACAGTGTCATTTTAATCTTCCTGCAGTTATGAGAGGGCACCTTTTGGGAAGGTGTGTCAATGTTCATTTTAGGGGTCATGTGAATTTTTTCAAAGTTTGAATATATTAAAATAATTCCGTTCATTTTAAAACATTATAGTGTTCAAAATTCACAACGAGTTATCGTTCAGTCAAAACTTGTTACGCACTGATTACCCTGTTGTGTAATAAATCCCTGTTGACCTTGGATATTATGCAGTAATTTGAAAAGATAAAAATTATGTTATATTGTTATATTAATTTTGTTTAAAGATGTTTTTGACATTTCGGTTAAGTTTTAAAAGTACTTGTTGAATTTATTATTGTAAGCATTTTAGCTGTTGTTATCATGTTTTGGACTCTTGGTATTAAATATAAATGTTAGTCGAGTTACGAATTATTAAAAGTAGTATGAATTCTGTATTGTTGCGAAAATTATTTTTAATGTGTTTTTTTGTACTGTCTGTGTATCATATTATTTGTTAAGGCAATCTGACCGATTACGTTCTTGGTTAATATCGCGTTAATTATTACGGTTATTGATTAACTTCCGAGCTGGTTATTCAGCAATTTACTTGAGTTTTCTGTTTTTCGTGTCGGACAGATTGACCTAAAATTCTTTTAATATCATAAAATTATCGGATCCGATTTAGCTAAGTGAACTGTTATAAGTACTGATTAAATTTTGATTGTCTGTTTATTGTTGCCGGTTAATAGTACTGAGGTACTGAATTTAGAATTGTTGTATCATCTAGCGATCTTGTCATGATTTTTGTGACGAAATTTTGTGATTATAATTTTATTTTATTATTTTCCGTAATTATACTGCTTTATCATTTATTTGTTTTTTTAATTGTTGCGTGCTAACTTTAGCTGAGGGTTTTCTTCCCATTTAGTATTTTTTTTGCTGACCAGTATAGGTACCAGTGACGCTCCGACCGACGTTGCTGTTCGTGAGTGTGTCTCCACCGGTCGTGGCGCCCTTAAATACTTCAATGATCATAATTGTCATCGGAGGATACTCTAAATTTCTATCCCTGTACTGGAAGGTAAGTTCCCCGCACCCACGACCCACCGCGTTGACTATTTTCAGCTGGCCGGAGCAGGTGGCGTTTTAGGCGGCCGTTACAGTTTGTCTTACCGCAATTTGACGGGCCTACGATAATACACCTTATGGTGTCGGGAAGTATTCCATGCTTTTTAATTATTGAATTTTCACTTTTTTGATCTAAATTTATAATTTCTATTTTTATTGGTTGTTGTACCAATTTCATTTTAATGAATTTACAATTATTAATCTTTTTATCAGATCGACTTTGCAAATACAACTGAGGGAAAGTGTGAAATGTTTATTTTTATATAAGGTAATTTACAGATATCACTCAAAAACAATATTATATTTCAGTTTTGTTTTATTTCAACTTTTTAAAACACACAAAGTACATAAACAGAATAGCTGTTCCAAGACATATTGTTTTGTTTTAATTAAAAATAATATACAAAAAAATATAAAGTAACATAATAATTAAAAATAATATACAACAAAAAATTTAAAGTAACATAATACAATACATACATAGTAATAAAATGATTTAAACTCTAAATTTAATTTAAAATGACCCCAAGCTAACGTGTTGTTAGTGTTTGGTATAATATATCTTTTATCGTCTTCTGAGCTCAGACCGACTTTGTTAGTAGTCTGTACGATTACGTCGTATTTAACAGATCTAAACACACACATCTGACACATCAAACGTTCTCCGGTTTTCAAACAAGTCAAATAATCGTCAATATCTAATTTTTCGACAGCGTTTGATTTAATACCTTTTACTCTCTTCTTGCATTCATTTTTATCGCCAAACAAACGAAAACAGTACATTTTGGAGCGTAAACCTACAAACTCGGCTATCAGTTGCGAATCGGTTTCAAATTTAAATTTACCCAGTACTTTTTTGTTTACCAACGGCAGTTTGTATGCATTATCTGCGGGAAAGTTTGATGTGTCAAATAAATCAAGATCGGCTTTTATGTCTTCGTAAACGTCGTCGGTCAGAACTTCTAATAAAAAACTATCTGTATCAGTATATAATAAATTAACGTTGAATTTCACCTTTAAATAGTTATAAAAAAAATCATACATTAAACACTTTGATAAATCGAGGACTGCAGCACCGATATAATTCGGTTTGTTATACACTATACTGAGTTTTTTCATCTGTACTGCAGCAAAATCTTCGTTAAAAATGGTAATTGAGTGGAAATTTGGGTGGCTTATCAATGATTCTGCTCCCCGCTTTTTACCGCTATGTTCCCATTTTGTTACTAAACTCACGTTTACGCGTTTCTCTACCGATTCAATAGATTTGCCGTAACAGGCGTTATTTTTTAATTTGTAAACATCTTTCTCAAAATCACATTCGGCATTTGCGCGTAACTGTGTGTTTCGGTCAATGTAAGTTTTTAAAAATGTTGACTAGGCAAATTGCAACACTGTGTATTTTTGTTATAATCAAACCGTGTTCCAGACACTGTTTGAGATATCTAAAGTGAAGAATATACAATTTTTTATCATCTAAAGAGGTTATTAATTTTTTTTGTTTTGAGTTTGAATGCGGAGGAGTCAGTTTTTCAGCGCAAAACGGAAAATCATTGTGTAAGTCGTGTAAATCTGATGGATATTCTAAATCAACTTCAATGAAATAACCAATTTCACCTTTATCGGGTATATTCATAACATTAAAATTTTGAATTTCGATTTCATCGAGCCACCTAAAACCACCTATTGGCAGGGGTTGAGACATTGCATAACCATACTGGTTGTTGGCGTCTAAATATATGATAAACGAGGACTGCTTATTCGGATCGTACTGATTTGTCATATATTTGTTATTGGCCACGCAATGTCGCTTAACGCATTGCGATATTCCACCGCGCAAAGACTTGCGAATAAAATGTATCATGTCTATGTCGGTCATCAGTTCTAGCTCTACTCGAGTGTATTTCTACATTGCATCCCACGACAACCCGGGAATCGTGTAATAGCAAGCGGGATCCAGTTGGTAAGTTGCAAGCTCTACCTTGCGAAATTTTTCAAAAATATCGCAAAGAAGCAGCACGTCTGTTTTCAAATAATTATTTGATTAATCGAGCAATGTTTTACACTTGAAAACAGACCATACTGTTTTAGCTTGCTTATATTCCTCCTCCGTAATGTTTTCATCTTTCAGATGAGAATAAAATGATTCTATGGGCGGTAGTTCCTTTTCGTTCAAAACTTCGAACGAAGTGATGTATTCGTATGGGAAAATACCTTTGTCCGTGACTAATTGAAACTTATCTACATCTGAATATTGTTTTTTTAGTTCGACAAAATCGTCTTCTTTCAACGTTTTTGACAGTGTACTTAAACTGAACGAAAGAAAACGAAACGAATCTAAAAATCTGATTTCGATGCATCTTTTATTTTTAAATTGTTCGAGCTTATTTTCATCATCATGATCATCAGACAAAGGAAATTTCGCACTGAACGAGATGTATTTTTCTTTATTTATAGGTATTACCGAAATGTCATCGCACACCGAAGCCAACTGTTTTATGAACAGATGGCTGTCAAAATTACTTAAATTGTGAAAAAATACCGGAATAAATTTTGGAATTTTATAATTTAAATTGCAGATGCTATGTGCATATCCGCGAGGTTCTCCCGTCAAATGACAGTGATCCAAAACAATCGAAGCGCTCTCTTCATCGGTAAAACTTCTCTCACAGATATGACATTCATCTTTGTGCAATCTTTGAATTTCTTCAATTGTGAGTTTTCGTAAAGGAACTACAGTGTTTAAAATTTTATAAATTTTTTCCGAGTCCGACATGAGACTTTGAATAAATTTTATAGTGCAGTCGTCACCGTTGAAGACTTTGAATTGAGACAGTGAATCATCGTAACTACATTTAACATAGTATGCAAAACTATGCGGAATGTGTTGTTTCAAAGACATTGTAAACGACTGATTAGGGTTAGGCATTGCTGTGTTCACAGGTTTTAATACAGTTTCTGAATCAGCATATATTACAAAAGGTAATAATTCTTTTCGTTCATAATTTTTAAATTTTATAATATTGCCGGGACTTTCTTGACCTAATCGATCTTTTTTTAACTCTGAACTAGGCAAATTTACCCTTACCTTCCCACAGTCTTGTTCACAGTGTCGTTGAAGCAATTTTTCACTACCAAAATACGTCAAACAAAAATCACAAATGAATTTTTTATGTGCATTTGAATTTAGCTGAGATGACACTAATTTCGATAAATTACATATCCAAACGTAATGATTGTTGTTTGATGTATCATCATTTAAGTACAATAAATTAACATGATTGTTTCGTTTTTTTTGAGTGCAATATAAGGGTCCTATTAAGTTGCATTGTTCGTCTAAACCAAAAACGTTCACGCTTACAAATTGATTCTGTTCTTCAAACTGTTTAATATTTTTTAATTTCACATGAAAATCAAGTTTATCGAAATTCAACACTTCGTTATAATGAGGATACGACCCAACACGCGTAGGATTTTTATTTGTATTTCGTACCGAACGCAGCGCACTAACGACTGCCCAAGCAAAACATGCATTGTCTTGATTACGCACGTTAATGACTGCTTTCTTAGATTTTATTTTTTTTGGTAATTCAATGAATGACGAAGCACGTAGTGGATCTTCATAAGATTTACTTCAACGTGTGAGATTTTTTGAAGACACCACCCAGAATCCCGCTCTTGAAACTCGTCAGCTTTTTTTATAATTTTATATTTAAAATCGTTTAAAACTGCATCGATATCAGTGGTGACATTAAAAATAATGTTTTTAGAATTAAAGGATTTTAATTCACTTGTTATTTCATCTTTTTTTAATATAAAATAATAAGCAAAAAGTTCCAAATTACATTTTACCGTTGTATGTTTTTCAATTTGTGTTTTTATTAAGTTTTTCACTGCCTCTCTGTTCTTGTCAAAAAAATCATTTATGCTCAGTTCACTACTCTCTATATTTAAATTGTTTACTTTATAAGAAATTATTCGTTTTTTAAAAGCAGTATGCGCTACTTCTATGTTCTCGTAGTGTGGAACAAAAGATTTTTTTTTATGCTGATTACTCCTAATATGAGAGACAAACGAAACAGCCGGCACTTCAACGCCACAGAACTCACATAAGCGGGTGTTGTTGTTGTTGTTGTTTAATTTTTGTCTTTTTTTATCAGATGATGAGGTTGATGGTTCAACTTCATCAACTGACCGCTTCATGTTATCTGAGCTGTTTGAAGGATTTACAGCGACTGGACTGGAAACTGTTTCTGTAGGCTTATTTAAATTATGAGAGTCAGTCAAATGCTTTTTTAAATTGTCAGGTCGCGATACGTATAATCCACATACAATACATTCGTGTAGACCATCCTTTAAATTGACAGCGTGAACTTTTTCATGTCTATTTTTATTATAAAGTTTTGTAAAGACTTTTTTACAAATACTACACTCAAACATTTTGTAATGGAAACTAACGGATATTAAATTATAATTAAAAATACAACGTTTTTTTATTCACTCAAAGGATGAGGATATCTCTAAATTGGTGTATCCTATTACTATTTTGTTTTTCACTCAAAGGTTTAGGATATCTCTAAACCGGTATATCTCAACACTACTCTTATTTTAAATATTATTATTCCAAATGAATAATGTAGTGAAAATTTTACCTTTATACATAATATGTGTTGAATGTGGCGTCAATATATCTCTGGGATAGATCAGATGCTGCTCTGTTTCAATTCGAAATCTGTCTCCAAATTCAGTTTTTTGGATGGAACATTTCCTTGGGTAATGCAATTATTTTTGTAAATTGTTTTGTTGATGTGTTCAACGCAAAATTTCTTAAAGAGTCAGTACTAGAAAACAAAAAGATATTTAGACATTAATAAAAAATATTCAGTCGCCTTAGTGCTACTACTACGTACTATTCTTTAATATAGTAAATAAATACATACCAACACACCTTCAATTAAACATTTCTTGATAACACAATTAACGCAAATCTTTGACTGTTAATTCAAAGTCAAATTTCTTGGCTTTATATAGGTAGCAACTTAACCTGTATGTTTTAAGAGGAACTATATTCTCTTTTATAATATTTACATGAATGAAAACAAATATTTGACGAGATTAATTTATTGCACATCTTGTATTATGTTATGTTATTACTGCAGTTTGTATGTGTATGCAAATCTACAGCTTCCGTATAAATAAAAAACCTTGAAAACATGAATGCAAACTGACGCTTCCGTACAATTAAAGACACTTAAAAACATGACCTATTTTTTGAGATGACAAATTGAGACAAAATGAAATACCGCCCGACCCCCCGCCGCAACGCAGCTCGACGACTCCGCCGGTAGCCATTTTACAAAATGAACGCTGATAGGTGAAACGCAGCAGCGTGGCTAGGCAACAAAATGGCCGCTGATAGGTGTAGCAATTTATTAGTAATCAAATTAACGCAGCTGCGTGGCTACGCATTTCCCACACGCAACAAAATGGACGCTGATAGGTGTACGAATTTATTAGTGATCAAATTAATGCAGCTGCGTAGCTACGCAGGTCTCACACGCAACAAAATGGACGCTGATAGGAGTAGGAATTCCTATGTGTAACAGGAACTGCGCCTTTCATACTACTTCGGCTCTATTGTGCGTTTTCCATTCGATTTACACTAAGAAATTCAACTTTGAATCATTTTTGCAACGTTAAATGAGGCTCAATAATAAAATCTTTTTTCGAAGTTATTAACTGCAAATTTCGCTTATATACGGTAAAAAAATGGTTTTTACCTTTGACAAGCAAATTAGCATTAAAAAAAATTCGAATTGATAAAATCAAATCAAATTTTTAAAATATTAAAATTTTTAAAATTTCTAACATGATTTTTTTTACGTTTTATATTTGTTTTAAGACTTAAAATTTTTTAAAATTTTTTTAAAAATTTTTCTGTTTTTAAAAATTCATAAAAATTATTAAAATTTTTAAAATTTTTTACATGATTTTCTCAACGTTTATGATGTTTTAAAACTTTTAAAATTTTTAAATTTTTAAAAAAAGTTTTAAAAAATTTAAAAATTTTAAAAGTCTTAAAACATCCTAAAACGTCGAGAAAATCATTTAAAAATTTTTAAAATATTTAATAATTTTTATGAACTTTTAATAAACATTTGGAAAAATTTTTAAAAGAAATTAAAAAAATTTCAAAATTTTAAAAGTCTTAAAACATCCTAAAACGTAAAAAAAATCATGTTTAAAATGTTAAATATTTAATTATTTTAACAATTTTAAAAAACCATTTTTGAAATTAATATTTTTATTTGACTTGCAAAAAAATTTTTCTTTAATAAATCGGCTTTATTTTGCGTTTTCCAATCGATTTACACTAATAAATTCAACTTTGAAGCATTTTTGCACCGTTAAATGAGATTCAATAATATAATCTTATTTCGAAGTTATTTACTGGAAATTACGTTTAAATACGGTAAAAACTTGATTTAAACGTTTGACATGTAAATTTGCATTGAAAAAAACTCGTATTAATATATGAATTTTCAAAAATTAGAAAAATTTTTAAAAATAATTTTTAAAATTTTAAAATTTTTAAAGACTTAAAAAATCCAAAAACGTTAAAAAAATCATGTTAAAAATTTTGTAGAAATATTAATAATTTTAAAATTTTAAAAAATCATTTTTAAAATTAATATTTTTACTTGACTTGCAAAAAAAATTTTTTTTCATAAATCGGCTCTATTTTGCGTTTTCCAATCGATTTAGACTAAGAATTTCAACTTTGAAGCATTTTTGCAACGTTAAATGAGGTTCAATATTAAAATCTTTTTTCGAAGTTATTAACTGCAAATTTCGTTTATATACGGTAAAAAAATGGTTTTTACCTTTGACAAGCAAATTAGCATTGAAAATAATTCGAATTGATAAAATCAAGTTTTTACCGTATTTAAACGTAATTTTCAGTAAATAACTTCCAAAAAAGATTTTATTATTGAACCTCATTTAACGGTGCAAAAATGCTTCAAAGTTGAATTTCTTAGTGTAAATCGATTGGAAAACGCAAAATAAAGCCGATTTATTAAAAAAAATTTTTTTGCAAGTCAAATAAAAATAATAATTTTAAAAATGATTTTTTAAAATTTTTAAAATATTAAAATTTTTAAAATTTCTAACATGATTTTTTTTACGTTTTAGGATGTTTTAAGACTTTTAAAACTTTAAAATTTTTAAAAATTTTTTGAAAAATTTTTCTAAGTTTTTAAAAATTCATAAAAATTATTAAAAATTTTAAAAGATTTTTACATGATTTTCTCAACGTTTTAAGATGTTTTAAGACTTTTAAAATTTTAAAATTTAAAAAAAAAATTTTTAAAAATTTAAAAATTTTAAAAGTCTTAAAACATCCTAAAACGTCGAGAAAATCATTTAAAAATTTTTTAAATTTTCAATTAATAATTTTTATGAATTTTTAAAAACTTGGAAAATTTTTAAAAGAAATTTAAAAAAATTTAAAATTTTAAAAGTCTTAAAACATTCTAAAACGTAAAAAAAATCATTTAAAAATGTTAAAAATTTTAATAATTTAAAAATTTTAAAAAATCATTTTTTAATAAATCGGCTTTATTTTGCGTTTTCGAATGGATTTACACTAAGAAATTCAACTTTGAAGCATTTTTGCAACGTTAAATGAGGTTCAATAATAAAACCTTTTTTCAAAGTTATTAACTGCAAATTTCTCAACTTTTAACACTTTTAAAATTTTAAAATTTTTAAAAATTTTTTTAAAAATTTAAAAATTTTAAAAGTCTTAAAACGTCCTAAAACGTCGAGAAAATCATTTAAAAATTTTAAAAATTTTTTATAATTTTTATGAATTTTTAAAAACTTGGAAAAATTTTTAAAAGAAATTTAAAAAATTTAAAAATTTTAAAAGTCTTAAAACGTAAAAAAAATCATGTTAAAAATGTTAAAAATTTTAATATTTTAAAAATTTTAAAAAATCATTTTTAAAATTAATATATTTATTTGACTTGCAAAAAAATTTTTCTTTAATAAATCGGCTTTATTTTGCGTTTTTCAATCGATTTACACTAAGAAATTCAACTTTGAAGCATTTTTGCACCGTTAAATGAGATTCAATAATATAATCTTATTTCGAAGTTTTTTACTGGAAATTACGTTTAAATACGGTAAAAACTTGATTTAAACGCTTGACATGTAAATTTGCACTGAAAAAAACTCGTGTTAATATATGAATTTTTAAAACTTAGAAGAATTTTTAAAAATAATTTTTAAAACTTAGAAAAATTTTTAAAAATAATTTTTAAAATTTAAAAATTTTTAAAGACTTAAAATATCCTAAAACGTTAAGAAAATCATGTTAAGAATTTTATAAAAATATTAATAATTTAAAAATTTTAAAAAATCATTTTTTAAATTAATTTTTTTACTTGACTTGCAAAAAAAATTTTTTTTAATAAATCGGCTTTATTTTGCGTTTTCCAATCGATTTACACTAAGAAATTCAACTTAAAAGCATTTTTGCAACGTTAAATGAGGTTCAATAATAAAATCTTTTTTCGAAGTTATTAACTGCAAATTTAGTTTAATTACGGTAAAAAAATGGTTTTTACCTTTGACAAGCAAATTAGCATTCAACAAAATTCGAATTGATAAAATCAAGTTTTTACCGTATTAAAAAGTAATTTTCATTAAATAACTTCCAAATAAGATTTTATTATTGAACCTCATTTAACGGTGCAAAAATTCTTCAAAGTTGAATTTCTTAGTGTAAATCGATTCGAAAACGCAAAATAAAGCCGATTTATTAAAAAAAAATTTTTTTGCAAGTCAAATAAAAATAATAATTTTAAAAATGATTTTTTAAAATTTTTAAAATATTAAAATTTTTAACATTTTTAACATGATTTTTTTTACGTTTTAGAATGTTTTAAGACTTTTAAAATTTTAAAAATTTTTAAATTTCTTTTAAAAATTTTTCCAAGTTTTTAAAAATTCATAAAAATTATTAAAAATTTTAAAAATTTTTAAACGATTTTCTCGACGTTTTTAGATGTTTTAAGACTTTAAAATTTTTAAAAATTTTTTTTAAAAATTTAAAAATTTTAAAAGTCTTAAAACATCCTAAAACGTAAAAAAAATCATGTTAAAAATTTTAAGAATTTTAGTATTTTAAAAATTTTAAAAAATCATTTTTAAAATTATTATTTTTATTTGACTTGCAAAAAAATTTTTTTTTTAATAAATCGGCTTTATATTGCGTTTTCCAATCGATTTACACTAAGAAATTCAACTTTTAAGCATTTTTGCACCGTTAAATGAGGTTCAATAATAAAATCTTTTTTGGAATTTATTTACTGAAAATTACGTTTAAATACGGTAAAAACTTGATTTTATTAATTCGAATTTTTTTCAATTCTAATTTGCTTGTCAAAGGTAAAAACCATTTTTTTACCGTATATAAACGAAATTTGCAGCTAATAACTTCGAAAAAAATTTTATTATTGAACCTCATTTAACGTAGCAAAAATGCTTCAAAGTTGAATTTCTTAGTGTAAATCGATTGGAAAACGCAAAATAAAGCCGATTTAATAGAAAAAATTTTTTTTGCAAGTCAAGTAAAAATATTAATTTTAAAAATGATTTTTTAAAATTTTTAAATTATTAATATTTTTATAAAATTCTTAACATGATTTTTTTTCCGTTTTAGGATGTTATAAGTCTTTAAAAATTTTAAAAATTATTTTTAAAAATTTTTCTAAGTTTTAAAAACTAATTTTAAAAATTTTTTTAAGTTTTGAAAATTCATATGTTAATACGAGTTTTTTTCAATGCAAATTTACATGTCAAACGTTTAAATCAAGTTTTTACCGTATTTAAACGAAATAAGATTATATAATTGAATCTCATTTAACGGTGCAAAAATGCTTCAAAGTGAATTTCTTAGTGTAAATCGATTGGAAAACGCAAAATAAAGCCGATTTATTAAAGAAAAATTTTTTTGCAAGTCAAATAAAAATATTAATTTTAAAAATGATTTTTTAAAATTTTTAAAATATTAAAATTTTTAACATTTTTAACATGATTTTTTTTACGTTTTAGAATGATTTAAGACTATTAAAATTTTTAAATTTCTTTTAAAAATTTTTCCAAATTTTTAAAAATTCATAAAAATTATTAAAAATTTTTCCAAATTTTTAAAAATTATTAAAAATTTTTAAAAATTTTAAATGATTTTTCTCAACGTTTTAGAATGTTTTAAAACTTTTAAAATTTTAAAATTTTTAAAATTTTTTTTTTAAAATTTAAAATTTTTAAAAGTCTTACAACATCCTAAAACGTTGAGAAAATCATGTAAAAATCTTTTAAAATTTTTATGAATTTTTATGAATTTTTAAAAACAGAAAAATTTTTAAAAAAATGTTTAAAAGTCTTAAAACATCCTAAAACGTAAAAAAAATCATGTTAGAAATTTTAAGAATTTTAATATTTTAAAAATTTAAAAAAATCATTTTTAATATTATTATTTTTATTTGACTTGCAAAAAATTTTTTTTTTTTAAATCGGCTTTATTTTGCGTTTTCCACTCGATTTACACTAAGAAATTCAACTTTTAAGAATTTATGCACCGTTAAATGAGGTTCAATAATAAAATCTTTTTTGGAAGTTATTTACTGAAAATTACGTTTAAATACGGTAAAAACTTGATTTTATCAATTCGAATTTTTTTCAATGCTAATTTGCTTGTCAAAGGTAAAAAACATTTTTTTACCGTATATAAACGAAATTTGCAGTTAATAACTTCGAAAAAAGATTTTATTATTGAACCTCATTTAACGTTGCAAAAATGCCTCAAAGTTGAATTTCTTAGTGTAAATCGATTGGAAAACGCAAAATAAAGCCGATTATAAAAAAAAATTTTTTTGCAAGTCAAGTAAATATATTATTTTTAAAAATGATTTTTTAAAATTTTAAAATTATTAATATTTTTATAAAATTCTTAACATGATTTTTTTAAAGTTTTAAGATGTTTTAAGTCTTTAAAAATTATTTTTAAAAATTTTTCTAAGTTTCAAAAACTATTTTTAAAAATTTTTCTAAGTTTTGGAAATTCATATATTAATTCGAGTTTTTTTCAATGCAAATTTACATGTCTAACGTTTAAATCAAATTTTTACCGTATTTAAACGTAATTTCCAGTAAATAACTTCGAAATAAAATTATATTATTGAATCTCATTTAAAGGTGCAAAAATGCTTCAAAGTTGAATTTCTTAGTGTAAATCGATTGGAAAACGCAAAATAAAGCCGATTTATTAAAGAAAAATTTTTTTGCAAGTCAAATAAAAATATTAATTTTAAAAATGATTTTTTAAAATTTTTAAAATATTAAAATTTTTAACATTTTTAACATGATTTTTTTTACGTTTTAGAATGTTTTAAGACTTTTAAAATTTTAAAATTTTTTAAATTTCTTTTAAAATTTTTCCAAGTTTTTAAAAATTCATAAAAATTATTAAAAATTTTGAAAATTTTTAAACGATTTTCTCGACGTTTTAGGATGTTTTAAGACTTTAAAATTTTAAAAATTTTAAAAATTTTTTTTAAAAATTTTGAAATTTTTTTAAAAATTTAAAAATTTTAAAAGTCTTAAAACATCCTAAAACGTTGAGAAAATCATGTAAAAAATTTAAAAATTTTAATATTTTTTATGAATTTTAAAACTAAGAAAAATTTTTAAAAAAAAATTTTTAAAATTTCAAAAGTCTTAAAACATCCTAAAACGTTGAGAAAATCATGTAAAAATCTTTTAAAATTTTTAATAATTTTTATGAATTTTTAAAAACTTAGAAAAATTTTTTAAAAAAATTTTAAAAATTTTAAAATTTTAAAAGTCTTAGAACATCCTAAAACGTAAAAAAAATCATGTTAGAAATTTTAAGAATTTTAATATTTTAAAAATTTTAAAAAAGCATTTTTAAAATTATTATTTTTATTTGACTTGCAAAAAAATTCTTTTTTAATAAATCGGCTTTATTTTGCGTTTTCCAATCGATTTACACTAAGAAATTCAACTTTGAAGCATTTTGCACCGTTAAATGAGGTTCAATAATAAAATCTTTTTTGGAATTTATTTACTGAAAATTACGTTTAAATACGGTAAAAACTTGATTTTATCAATTCGAATTTTTTTCAATGCTAATTTGCTTGTCAAAAGCAAAAACCATTTTTTTACCGTATATAAACGAAATTTGCAGCTAATAACTTCGAAAAAAGATTTTATTATTGAACCTTATTTAACGTTGCAAAAATGCTTCAAAGTTGAATTTCTTAGTGTAAATCGATTGGAAAACGCAAAATAAAGCCGATTTATTAAAAAAAATTTTTTTTGCAAGTTAAGCAAAAATATTAATTTTAAAAATGATATTTTAAAATTTTTAAATTATTAATATTTTTATAAAATTCTTAACATGATTTTTTTAACGTTTTAGGATGTTTTAAGTCTTTAAAAATTTAAAAATTTTAAAAATTATTTTTAAAAATTTTTCTAAGTTTTAAAAATTTTTATATTAATACGAGTTTTTTTCAATGCAAATTTACATGTCAAACGTTTAATTCAAGTTTTTACCGTATTTAAACGTAATTTCCAGTAAATAACTTCGAAATAAGATTATATTATTGATTCTCATTTAACGGTGTAAAAATGCTTCAAAGTTGAATTTCTTAGCGTAAATCTATTGGAAAACGCAAAATAAAGCCGATTTATTATAGAAAAATTTTTTGCAAGTCAAATAAAAATATAAATTTTAAAAATGATTTTTTAAAATTTTTAAAATAATAAAATTTTTAGCATTTTGACATGATTTTTTTTACGTTTTAGAATGTTTTAAGACTTAAAATTTTTAAATTTTTAAAAATTTTTTTTAAAAATTTAAAAATTTTAAAAGTCTTAAAACATCCTAAAACGTTGAGAAAATCATGTAAAAAATTTTAAAAATTTTAATAATTTTTATGAATTTTAAAACTTAGAAAAATTTAAAAAAAAAAATTTTTTAATTTTAAAAGTCTTAAAACATCCTAAAACGTTGAGAAAATCATCTAAAAATCTTTTAAAATTTTTAATAATTTTTATGAATTTTTAAAAACCGAGAAAAATTTTTAAAAAAAATTTTTAAAATTTTAAAATTTTAAAAATCTTAAAACATCCTAAAACGTAAAAAAAATCATGTTAGAAATCTTAAGAATTTTAATATTTTAAAAATTTTAAAAAATCATTTTTAAAATTATTATTTTTATTTGACTTGAAAAAAATTTTTTTTTTTTTAAATCGGCTTTATTTTGCGTTTTCCAATCGATTTACACTAAGAAATTCAACTTTGAAGCATTTTTGCACCGTTAAATGAGGTTCAATATTAAAATCTTTTTTGGAATTTATTTACTGAAAATTACGTTTAAATACGGTAAAAACTTGATTTTATCAATTCGAATTTTTTTCAATGCTAATTTGCTTGTCAAAGGTAAAAACCATTTTTTTACCGTATATATACGAAATTTGCAGCTTATAACTTCGAAAAAAGATTTTATTATTGAACCTCATTTAACGTTGCAAAAATGCTTCAAAGTTGAATTTCTTAGTGTAAATCGATTGGAAAACGCAAATTAAAGTCGATTTATTAAAAAAAAATTTTTTTTGCAAGTCAAGTAAAAATATTAATTTTAAAATGTGTTGAGAAATTAGCTCAGTTTTAAAATATCTATTTTTGCAATATTTTGTGTAACTAATTTCTAAATTAATATGGTTGCTACAGTTTCAATCGACTGTGTTGAGTTGTTGATTTTGTGTGTGTGTCAAATAATTTTCAAAAATATTCAGTAACTAATCTTATTCTAATTAACTAAAATACGCTAATTGGACTATAAAACAAATTCTGTAATTATGAAATAATAGTTTTAAGTGTTTGTTTCTTATTTTTAATAAAAGTGTAGTTTACAATTATTGACTTGTCTCCTTCACCAAAAACCAGATAAAAATAGTTTTTTGGTACTTTACGCTACATTATTGGTCCTTCGAGAGCCGGATTTGGTGAAGTGAGAGTGGAAACGTCAATCGTGAATTGTGAGTTTTGTGGAAGCTTGCTGACCGTGTGCTGCCGCATTGCTGAGCACCTTTTGGACGTTGTGCTACGGTGGTGGTCAACTGACTTTTATGTGTAGGCTTCCACGATCGCGTGTGCATTCTCTTAGTAAACTTAAACTATTCTATTGTTCCTTTTTCTTTTGGTGATAACTCACCGTGTCTAGTGAGTTATTTTCTTGCGCTTGTACTGCTTACTGTAAACATTTTCTGACGCTGTGTGAGTGACTATTTTCCTTTTCACTTTCACTGTATCGTCGACATTTAAATTATACCTAAACCTATTTATTCATCATCATGGCCAACAAGGTAGAACAGCGCTTAAGCTTGCAGCAGCAACGTCTCACTGCTATCATAAACATAGCGGCGGAAGGAAAGGCTGGAACTTTTGCATCTATCACCAAATACTCACTAGCATTCAAACTGGAGATCTTGGACAAGACCTGGCAGTCTTTCCAGGAGACGCACGTCAATCTTTTCGAGTCAAAGGCCGAAGGGCTACTGGAAGGTGACTACGTGAAGAAAGACCTCTACAACGAGTGCTTAAGACACTACCAAGAAGCCAGGGTGACACTTCTGGAGCGCAAAGAGGAGCTTGAAGCGCAACGGGACGTGCCTACTGGTGCCTCTCTTTTGGATGCTTCATTCGTTCAGCAGGGTAACTCGCTGCTTCAGAAGCTCCCTGAAGTCCAACTTCCGACCTTCAGTGGAGAACATCTCGAATGGAAACCTTTTTCGCAATTATTCGTCTCTCTTGTCGGCTCTAACGAGGCTCTCACTCCTGTGGTGAAGATGCACTATTGTAAAACCTATAACCCTCTACGGTTATAGTTTATTTTGATTTTGATTTAGAACTGATCTTTTTACGGATCAGAGTAGCGTGTGCCACCAACCGAGCAGTAGTTTCTCAAAAATGATGGGTTCTTGTCTTAACAAAGCTGTTCGGTGATCTTTGTTAGACAGTATTTTTAATCTGTGCAACCAGGGTCTTATATAATACAATAAAACAATTCATATAAAATTTAACAAAGATAGTAAAAATGTTTATTTATCAAGTTATATAATAAAAAAAAATACAAGTTAACGATCTGACCTTTTAGTTACATCTTCCGAGAAGAGATCTTGTTAATTATCTGTCAGCCTTCCATCATCCAGAAATAGATAGTATTCCTTTGTTCCTTATCCCTGCTTGTGTTCCATAAGTAACCAAACTCTTAAATTATCTGTCTATCCTTTAGAAGAACACTCACAATTTCTAATTCATTGCACTAATGTATGATTGAGAATAAAATTTTAAACAACTTGGCCGCTAAAGTTAATTTACTGCGGATGACTTTTTATTTTTATTAGATAAATCTTTTTAAATACCGCATAATATTTACTCTCCGTACTAATGGTTACGGAACCAAGTTTTATGGGTAGGTTACGACATTCCACTGAACTCGTATTAACTCGAACGGTTTCGGTAACCATTTTATTTATAACCGCGAGTACCTTTTTGTTTATTTATTTATCACTATTTGACTTTTTTATATACTTCTAACTAATTAAATTAGCAATTTTAACACCTATCAACACTTAACCCGTTCAACTTCTCTCACTCACTTCTCTTCATCAACCTTCATAACCAACTCTCATCAGAATATCTGTTCAACTCCCCTTTTACTTTTGCTTTTTCGCCCTATATATTAACTCTATCCCTTCCTATGTTTACTTCAAGGCTTGGTTACTTATTATCAAGCTTCTAGAACAAACTTCCATTAGCTGTTCAGAGTGGAAATTCTCCAGGAATAACATACGTTCTCTTTCAACGAAAACAGAGTGAATTTGATATTATAATTTAATCTTTTGAATGCATTTTTAAACAGCATATTATATTATATTATGCGTTTCTCAAAAACTTTAGTGCCTCTTACTCTAATATTACATTTCTGATAATAATTTAATAACATCTTAACGGGTCAAAAGTCAATTAATTACTTTAACTTATCACCGTCTGAGAATGCATTTTGTAAGAATAGAACTTGTAAATAAATTCCATCACGTTGTTATACATTGTGCCATGTCCAAATTCGACGTAAAAGCGGGGTAAATCATCCTGGAATGCTCTCGAGAAGTTTTAGAAAAACCCCGAAACACAGTAACGACTTTTCGAAAATCTTGCTTGTCTAGTGTGAATCCGCCTTTAAAAAGGTACTGCGATAAAAACGACGTGACGTCAGGTTGACTAGTGTACGGCTGAAAACGAACTACAACAGAAATAAACACGACTGGGACATATGATGTCTATGAGTGCAAGGCGATACATACTATTTTTATTGTGTGTGTAAGGGAGAACGTTGAGGAAAAATACGGAATAGTTTCGTAAGCATTGGCCTGTCGATAGACGAGGTCTGGCGACCGTATCAGGCACATCGGTCTGTAAAACAATTAAAATAAACTGATTGAATATCTGGCGAATAAAATACTTTTTATTTTGGGATTTTGGAGTTGGATTTGTGCTTTTCGTTTTGGAGCTATATTGTTTTTGGTTTGGAGTTTGGATTCTGCGTTGTTTCCTGCTTCGATTCCTGTATTGATCGACCTTCCTAGTTTTCCTAATTCCCGAAAATTGATTTATTTTCCGTATTTCCATTGTTGGATTATTGTATTCGATTTAGTTAGCTTACCGTGCAACATTAACCATAAAGGCGCCAAGCGCTTCTCCTAGTAGGGATTATAAGTTGCTGCTTTTGGATTTCCGTGTGGTTGTGTTGATTCTGGAATACGGGAGTAATTTAATTTATTCCAGAAATTTTGAAGATTGTGCAATTATTCCGAAATTTTTAATATTCGCTAACATAAGTGACGACGCATAAAGTATCCCAGAATATTATCAAGTGTTTATCCCGGTGGGATAGATATGGTACTACAATATATCCCGAAAATATTAAAGGATCAAATCTAATATTTTATGAACATTTTACATTTCTGAATGTCGACCACTTTGAGTAGTACTGGGTAAATTTTAGATATTTACGTCAGAATTAAAATGATTAATGTTGCGTCGATTGTATTCCTGTAGGATTTCTTGCACTACATTGGGAATTTTATGGAATATTTTGAATCTTATTATGAATTAAGTTTGAATTCCACGTCGCCGGTCTCGCGATTTTAAAGTGTTTATGTCTCTCGTATGCTATGTATTTTCTTTTCAGGCTCCGGAATTTCTGTACAGGCCCGGATTAAGTGTGAAATAATTGTTAAAAATTAATTATGTGAAATTCGTTATCGTTCCGTATCGATTAATTATTTATGAAGAGTTTTTGTTGAGAATTTCGCTATTGTTAGGTTATCGTTTCACTATCGCTCGCTAACGTCACGCTACGTTTTGCGATTGAATAAGTAGGTTGTTGTGAGGCTTCGAGGCCTATTGAATTAGGAATTTTGTCTCGATTGTTGGAAGTTCCGTGAGGCCTGTGATTACAGTGCCGCTTTTATTTTTTGGTATCTCGAATACTGTGTGTCCCGATATTGTGTTCGGAATCTATCGTTTTGTTAGTATTTTAGGTTAAGTTATCGTGTGGTTTTGGCCTTTGAAATCACCTCGGATTTGTTTCTGTTTATCTCGCTAAGGAAGTAACAGCGTTAGGCCTGGGATTAATATAACTGTGATTGTGGGTCTGGACTCTGTTCCGGAATATTTTTCGGATCTCTTTTGGCCAACGTGGTTATCCTTTTTTGAATTATCCCTAACTGTGACCACTCTCTACGTCTCAGTTTGGACGACCTGAGACTTACGCAGTGTGGCCCTATAAGTTCTGGCGCCGTTTGATCTCTCGGTCGGTATCTGGCCCACTAAGTAATCTTCCAACGAGGTCCGTCTCTGGTTAGGTGATACTAGTGTAGAGGTGACTTTAAATTTGAATTAAATTATTTTGACGCACGATTCATTGTGTTCGTTCACTTTTTGTGTTGTCCTAAGTGTCGAGTGGTAGGTGGTTGGGTTTTTTATTGCCCATTAAGGGCTTTTCCTGTATTTAAATTTTAGAGGCTGCTTCCCAAAACAAGTGCGATCGTAACTAGATAATAATTTTTGTTTTCCGACCCATGACCCCGCGCCGTCGGTAGCTAGCCGCGCAACCGATTCAATTCGGGTCTTTTGAAGCAAAAGCCATTGCTATAACATGTTCGTTAAAAATTTTAGGGATGAACTAATCCAAAACGAACCAGTTCGTTACATTCCATCCTCCTTAAGAAGAAAGCATTGCTCTGAAGGATCAAAGCTTTCTTTAAACAAAACAAAATTTTTATCTATTGTTCTGGATTTAGTAAAACTTCCTTAATTTTTCTTATTTAAATAATAATAATAAAAACTGCAAGCATAACCATAAATCAAACAAAAATAATCTCATATAATATTGTTTACCTATTCTACACATATAGTTATCAACTTACGATCTACAGAGAAGAGGGTTGTTCAGACAGATCTGACTTATCACGACACCTGCTGCTCACTTCAGGAGTAGGAGACTTTGAATTATAACAATAGTCTCGGACTCAACCTCAGGACCAACTGGTGAAGCGGCATGACAAAATCCCCTGAACCCTTGATAATAACTTCATTCTCTTTAAAAAAAAATTAACTTTATCCTATTCAATACATTTTAATTTGAAAAGATACACACATAATAATCATTTACTTTTCGGCCATCTATCTTTGAACAGATTGTATATTATTCTTTCTTAATCTCTTTTGTTTTTCTTATATATGAGCATAAGTTACCAATTGTTATCAGACTATGCGTTCATGTGCGTATCTTTCCTTCTTAGCAATTATAATCCACCTATTTTATAAAATAATAAAGAAAATAAAAATAGATATCTTTAATCCAGTCTGAACTTTCCTTCAACTATTCTAGTTGTTCATCGGTTAGTTTATTAGAATTAAAAAAAAAAACTAATCACAAAGATTATATTATCATATTAATAGTATCGCCTCCAGCGATCTATCACTACATAGCTATTTCTAATATTTTTTAGTCTCTTTCACAACACTTGATCATTCCCTCCATTAACACCTGTACAGAGTAAAAATTTTTTCAAACAAAAAAAAAAATGCTTTACCGTTATCTTCTTTAACAAATTCTCAGTTCTCGCTCGTCTTCATGGCTCAGGTTATATAAATGTCTAGTTATTCTCACTTCTAAATGTTCAGTGAGGCGTTTAGAAGCTATTGCCAAAGTTTCGTCGACGACCAACACAACTACCCTCTTTTTTAAGAAGTCAGCGTTGTTAACACAAAAAAATCTGAATACCAAATCCTCATTTGAGGTTAAATCAACTGCAACATGAACTAGATACCCACTAATATATGTAAAATAATCTTCATTTGCTAGATTGAAAACAGATTTTATTGTATTTGAATGGTCGGCAATGACATGTTCGGCTGCAATAGCGAATTTGTCATACCATCCGCATCCCTCTTTAGGACAGTTTATTGACCTTAAAGAGCAATGTTTCACATGGTTGTCCATTGCTCTTAGAGTTCCAATGAAAACGCATCCTTCATTAAGGCATTTAATGTTAGTTAATTTTTCATTATGCAACTGTAATTCCCGATTTTTCCATTGCCTTTCAGATCTACAGAATGGACATCTTTTAACTTTTCTATCACAGTCTGTACAAATGTTATGTCCGTTTTCACAGATTGTGGGGTGCCACAAATAATACAAGCATACATTGCATACTTCCATTTTTACCACACACGAAAATACCCTCACGGTAAATTGTTTTTTTTTTTTTCAATATAAGTTCATAGAAGAACAAAAATGTTTCTTTTATTTTAGCTTTTCAGAACAAAAAATATTTCTTTTATTTTAACTTTACTTTTTTTTTTCGCATTAATCTACACATTGACACATCGAAATTCGAATTGTTTTTATATTTCGACTTTGACCTGGGCCTTCAACCAAAAAATCTAATAGTGAGGACCAGTACATTCAGTTTATAAACTGATATGATAAAGGTGCTACCTCTACTATTGTAATTGTTTCTATACTTCATTATGTTTATCATTGTACATCTATACAGATATCATAGTTACTAACACTCTTACACTTCTATTAACTCACTGCGTTTTTATCGTTTTCCGCTAGCGTAGCCTTGATGATGTGTATTCATATGATATTTTGACCATATGTATGTCAGTCAACTGCAAGGTCTTTGGGGTTGGTGATGATCAACTCAATGCTTAGATTGCCCTTCGCCGAACTTCATTATTTGACGTGTCAGGCGCCATTCTCAAAGGTTTTTTTATTTCATGAAACATATAATTCCATTTGGTCAATATCAATTATTTCTCTTATAAACTAAATATAACTTCTTATGGACAGTTATTTCTTAAATCTATTGGTAAACTATAATTTACGTTATGTTCTAACAAGTTACTAGATATAACAATGGTAACAAAATTAAAAAGAAATGTCCTTAATCCAATACTTATACACATTTCATATATTGGAAAAAATATTATTACTTGGATTCTACTAGCCAACTTTGATTGACTGTTGTTGGTATTTCAACCTTTGGGTATAGTTGTTTGACCTCTTTTTTCTCATCTATATCAACGACTACTTTTTCTAAATCAATTTTTTTATTTTCTGTTTCTTTATCTGTTTTATGTGCTTGGTGAACACTATACATTGTTACGTATCTAGCAAGGCGCCTACTAATTTAATACTCCAACCAAAAATATCGTATAATAATAAACCATGTATTAAAGTATCTACCACGAATTTTATAGTTTTTCCCACCATATATAACCCAATTATACTAAAGGTTAACCTTCCGACAAAAGTTGTCCATTCCCACATTTTATTTATCCATGACATAACTATCTTTTCATCTAATAAATTCCCAAAATTTGTTCCTTGACGATCTGTTACAAGACCAGTCATACTTCGGGTTAATATACCTGTTACTGCTTGTTTTTCACCCGGTAAAAATATATGTTCTTGTAATTGTATCATGTCTTCTTGACTGTATAAACCTCCCTTGAACAATTTACTTGGACTTACATAACGCCATTTATTATTATTATTTGGTTCAATTACTTGTGGTGATAATATTTCATGTATACCATTAATTATTTTATACCATTTATTTTCTAACATGTATGCTGAATACAAAAATGGATTACATCCAATTTCATTTGCAAACTTTTGTAAAATATGATTTCTAGGGGTCATGAAATACGTAGCATTATCATAAAAAACAGGGACTTCATGATAACATCGATCAGATTTTTTTTAACGTTACTTCTACAGGTAAACATTCTAAAATATGAACAACCTCTCCATAGTTAAATGCTGTAAAACCTGGCTTCAGCATCTTTGTATATGCAAACTCAGCTGGGGATACTATCGCTAATGTTTGTAAATTTTTCAGTACTTGTTGTTCCAACATACAACGTTGAGATACTACGTCCACGTATAAGTTTGATATCTGTGCTCTCAAATGTCGTTCAACAAAAACAATTTTCGCGTTCACATATGCTGTAGGATCTAAATTAAATATATTTCTTTTTCCAGACTTGAAATAAAATAATCCGTTTATGGACGGTTTAATTATAAAAAACTTTGGATGGTCGGTTTCATAAGCCGTTTGCCCACATATCAAAGTAGGTTTAGCAATCGGCATAGCAAAAACTGTATCACCTTCATTTACTGAATAGATGACTATTCCTGATTCTAAGTTATTTATTTTAATTGGTGTGATTCTATCAGCTTCACCCTCGTATAACACTGAATATTTTGTTTTTGTACATTGATTAATATCTACATGTTCCCAATACGAATGTCCATACCTCGAATCTATGCAAAACTTTTCTTTATATGGACATGTGATACCATCGGATAAATAAATTTGATTGTTATTTGTATTTACTACGGCATACCTTTCTTGAAGGGTAATTGCGACTGCTGCTTGTACCACTACATCTTGCCAACTTCCTTTTTGATCTTCATAATCGACACCTTGACAAGTCCCGTCAAGATTTAATTTTCCTGCCATAACGATGCTTGAGTGTATCGTTCCATTGGTAATGAGTTCGTTTATGTTTTTTCCATAGAAATCCATTAACAGATGTTCGTCGTGCATTTGTCTGCATCGCTCTTCCGTCATCGGGTATATATACGTCATTAGTCCATTCAATACCGCCAAACTGTGCGAATGCATTCCACAATGCGTAATTAATCGTTGTATATTAATTTTACATTGGATTACTTTTACTGTTTCTAAGTCGTTAATTTGAAGTAACTGGATCTTTTCTGTAGTAGTAATTACATTATCAGTTGGTGCGTTGCATTTTCCTATATCTGTTAAACTAAATGTCGTTATATTCATTTGCTGATTTTGGCAATCATATGCTATTAAAGCGTTTGCGACTGACGCACATATAACAAGTAATGTTATTAATTTCATCTTGATTAAATTTTTCAATCCGGATCTGTATAACAAAAAAATAAATTTCTGCCTCTCTTGTTTCTTCTTTTTTCGAATCTTTCACCTAGAAAGAAGGGAAAAAAAACAGAGAGGGTTAGATAATTCTTGACTTTTTCATACATTTGTACTAAGCCAGTGTAAGAAATATTTTATTTGAAAACTATACTTTGGCGAGGGGTAAATATCTGCCCAAAATTGTGTACACCATAAATCCTTTTTGGCAAATAAATCCTTATAAATCCATATAAATCCCCAATAAATCCCTTTAAGTTCAATAAATCCTCATAAATCCTAATAAATCCTCGTAAATCCTCATAAATCCTCATAAATCCTCGTAAATCCTCGTAAATCCTCATAAATCCTCATAAATCCTCGTAAATCCTCATAAATCCTCATAAATCCCCATAAGTCATCGAATGTATAAACAATAACAAAACTGCGTTAATTAGAAGTTTCATGAAATTTTCCGCAAGTGGTGGCCGCCATCTTGAATTTAAGAGATGAAATCATGTATCTTGGTAAATACTGCTTGTACGTGAAAAAATATTGTTACAAAAATTGTTAAGGAGGATCTATCCAACAACTTCTGTTTAAATTTTTTTTGAAATTTCTTATTATTCAAAAGTTATAAATTCTCAAAAATGACACTGTTGGGGGTGGAAACGGTTTTTTCGATTTTACAACAAAACGGTCAATCGGGGCGAAAAATGGTTATAACAAAAGTTGTAGCTTTTGAGTTTCTCTACAATATACATGTGTTCAACATTTTTTTTGCTTGCTTGGTGCGAATATAGAGGGCGCCAAAAATCGACCGTCGCCAATATTTTTGAAAAACTCAAAAGCTACAACTTTTGTTATAACCATTTTTCGCCCCGATTGACCGTTTTGTTGTAAAATTGAAAAAACCGTTTCCACCCCCAACAGTGTCATTTTCGAGAATTTATAACTTTTGAATAAGAAATTTCAAAAAATTTTCCAAACAGAAGTTGTTGGATACATCCTCCTTAATAATTTTTGTAATAGTAATTTTTCACGTACAAGCAGTATTTACCAAGATAAATGATTTCATCCCTTAAATTCAAGATGGCGGCCACCCCTTGCGGAATCCGAGGGGGAAAACTTGGCTGGAATGTTCTAGTGGCACCCCCTATCTACTGCTTAGTTTGGGCGCTATACGGCCCTGAAGTTACAATTTTATAGCGCCCAAACTAAGCAATTTTGTAAGATGGTAAGTTTGCTTAAATCGGCTTATTTTGGTCTCAGGAACATGTGGTAGGCGTGTGTTAAGTGTCTTTGAGCCGGTTTATGCGGTCGGGCAAATTAAAAAATGTTACGCGCACGCGCATAACATTATTTGATTTAATTCTTCTGTAAATCCTCGATAAATCCTCGATAAATCCTCAATAAATCCTCATAAATCCCCATAAATCCCCATAAATCCTCATAAATCCTCATAAATCCTTATAAATCCTCATAAATCCTTATAAATCCTCATAAATCCTCGTAATTCCTTCACGCTGTACACCATAAATCCTCAGATATTTACCCCTCGTACTTTGGTTTAAATTCATTATCCGTTTTATTCTTGAGGTTTCTTTTACAAGCGTCATTCCTTTTTATAATTTGTTGTGACAACTAGCGTACTATATCTTTATATTTTCAATGATCCTTTTCTAGTCATCGGTTTATCACACACGGTCTGTTGTTACGTATTGTTTACTGCTCCACCTGCTTGTCGTTATCTTATCTTTCATGGTCGAACCAAACAGTGCAAGTGTACCAGTGCAAGATTGCATCTTTATTTATTTATTTATTTATTTATTTATTTATTTATATAAATAACCTTCAAACAGGCCAAGGCCTAATGTTATTGTTTTCCAAGTTCAATTCTGGTTTATTCATAATACTCCATTGATTATAATTAATCTATCTTCATTCATAATTATTTAAAACTTATCTTTAAAATATTTATTACTGGCGTTTAACCGTTGGTTTATATACATTAATTCTATACTGTACCTGTCATCTTGTTATTACCTACTTTTTCTTTCTTCTAAACAATTTAGGTAAAATCCATGGGTGTTTATCTGCTTTCCCATGACTTCTCGTTTTATAGCGCGGTTCTGGAACAATTATTTCTTCGTTTCTGATAGCTGGTTCTTCAATATTCACTTCGCCATCAGTATTACTCTCCTGCTGTTCATTTGTAATGTGTGTTGTTTCTGACGGAACCCTTTCATGTCCAAGTTCGCTTGGCACTAATTCTTCTGTTTCCCAAGGGAATAGAGGTTCTTCCAAATATGGTTCTTGATAATCATCCTGTTCTATATTATGGTCATTTTCTTCATCGTCTTGTCGTTCATAACACTTCTTTAATCTATTCACGTGTACTATTTGTTCTTTCTTATTTACGACGTCACGAATTCTAAATGTAACTGGCCCTTTTTGTTCAATCACTTCGAACGGCCCTATCCATGGTTTCCTTAACTTCTTTGATAATCCAATGTTTGCACTGCAATCTTCAAGATAAACTAGATCGTCTACTGTAATTTCAACTGGTTTTGTATTTTTATTATATTGCCGATTTCTTTGCTCAGATGATTTTTTTAAATTTTTTCTTACGTTTTCAAAGGCATTTTCTAACCTATACGTCATTTCGGATGCATAATTCTCATCATAATCGTACCTTTGTCTTTTTGGTTGGAAAATTTCGTCGTTCGGTAACTGCATTTCTCTACCGTGAGTTAGAAAATATGGTGTTTCTCCTGTCGACGAATGTACGGACCCACGATATGCCATAAGGGCATAGGGTAACCATTCATCCCAATCTTTCTGCGCTGGTTGAATATAATGTGCTAATATATCTTTTAAAACCCTATGTGACCTTTCTATCATGCCGTTGCTCTGGGGTCTATACGCGCTAGTTTGTATCTTATTAATGCCTAATATTTTGCAAATTTCCCGCATTAATTCTGAAGTAAAATTCGCTCCTTGATCTGTCAATAATTTTTTTGGTGTTCCATGTCGACAAATAATTTTCGTTACAAATGCTTTGGCGATTGTTGACGCTCGTTGATCAGGTAAAGGTATCGCTTCCAAGTATTTTGTGAAATAATCCTGACATGTTAAAATATATTTATTTCCGTTATCCGTCACAACAAGTGGACCTACAATATCCATTGCCCATAATTCCATAGGATTGTCTATTTGAGTAAATGGCTGTAATGGCGCTTTTTTACTATTTGTTGCTTTACGTTGATTACAGGCGATACAACTCTGTATATATATTTTTATATCTTTTACCATAGTCGGCCACCATGCGTATTTTTTCACTAATTTTATAGTTTTGTCGACTCCTTGATGTCCAATATAGGGTGGATCATGATATTCATAAATAAATTTGTTGATTAATTTTTTTGGTAATACAAGTTGCTTAATTTCTTCGTTTTCCTTGTTATACTTGAATAAAATACCATCTTCATCCAAAAGAAATTGTTCTGTTCTTTCACCATTTCTGATTTCTTCCATTATTTTATTGACTTCGTTATCTAATTCCTGATCTTTTTTAATCATTTCGCGATCCCATACAGGAACATATGTCACCGTCGCTACTTGTGTAGGTATTCTACTTAATGCATCTGCATTGCTATGTTTACGTCCTGGTTTGTAAACAACTTCGTAATCGTATTCAGATAGTAACTGAGCCCATCTGGCTAACCTTGACGTTGGATCTTTCAATGAAAGCAGCCACTTAAGCGACCTATGATCCGTGATAATTGTAAATTTATGTCCGTATAAATAACATCGGAAGTGTTTTATTCCCCATACAACTGCTAGGCATTCCTGTTCTGTCACGCTGTAATTCTTTTCTGCAGTTGTCTACTCGAATAAGCTATGGGTTTTTCATTTCCATCAACAAGTTGGCTTAATATTACTCCTAAAGCTGTACCTGAGGCATCCGTCGATAGAATAAATGGTAGTTCAAAATTTGGATACGTCAATACAGGTGGTTGACATAATTTTTCTTTTAAATATTTAAACGCTTGGTTCGTATTTTCTGTTCACTGATACTTTTCACCTTTTTTTGTTAACTTCGTTAATGGGATAGCATGATGTGCAAATTCAGGTATGAACCGTCGATAAAATCCTACCAATCCCAAAAATCCTCTGACTTCTTTCACATTTCTAGGGATGGGATATTCTTCTACTGTTCTTAGCTTTTCAGGGTCGGGTTTCACTCCTTGTGCAGATATTAAATGTTCTAAGTATTTAGTTTCCGTTTTCATAAATTGACATTTAGATGGTTTTAATTTCAAATTGGCTTCGCGTAATCGTTTAAAGACTGTTTCTAACTTTTCTAAATGTGTCGAAAAGTTATTACTAAAGATTACAATATCATCGAGATACACTAAGCATGTTTCTCCTGTCAATCCAGACAAAACCGAATACATTAATCGTTGAAACGTACTAGGCGAATTGGCCAAACCGAAAGGCATGCGCTTACATTCATAGTGTCCATCTGGTGTGGAAAATGCTGTTTTCTCTTGATCTTCAGGTTGAACTTCAACTTGCCAATAGCCACTTGCTAAGTCTAGGGTTGTGAAAAATTTTGCATTGGCCAGCTGATCAATCGTTTCCTGTAAGTTGGGTAGTGGAAAATAATCTCGTTTAGTAATCGTATTCAGTGCGCGATAGTCAATGCACACTCTTATTTTATTTTCTCCTTCAGCCGCCTTTTTTGCTACCATTACTACCGGTGCTGACCACGGCGATTTCGATTCGGTGATTACTCCTTGATCTAACATTTCTGCTACTTGTTTCTTCAGTTCTTGTCGTTGTGAGTATGTTATTCTGTACGGTGCTTTTGTTATTGGGAGTTCGGTTTCCGTAATAATTCTATGTTTCACGTTATGAGTACATCCTAATTTAGCATTATTTGTCATAAATATATCTTCATAATCTTCGAGTAATTCTTGTAAACTCTCCTTTTGTTCTTCTTCCAGGTGATCCATCTGGAAATAATCCTTTAGTGCTTTTTCTCTCTTTGTTGTGTCAACTACACTTATTATTGATTCTTTTCGTTCGTACTTAAAATTTTCTTCACTTTTTAAATCTATTAACTCGCTATGTCCTATAACTGTATTCTTGGGTATCCTGACAATTTCATTAGATATGTTCATAAGTTGAACTGGAATTGTTTTTTCTGCTTTTGTTACAACTCTTCCTACTAATAAACCATGTATTTTAACATCAGCTGGTTCTATCAGTGTGTCGCAATCCGGTTTCGAGACACGCTGACTTCCTGAAACTAGACACCATGTTCTTGGTGGAATCTCAAGTTGTTGTTTAAGGGTGACTGAACAGCTACCAACTGCCCTATCCCCATCATCAATTATCGTTGGTAGCGATAATGATGACACAACCGTTTCCCCATCCTTGGTATCATTGTTTATATTTTTCTCAACCGCTAATATTTTCTTTTCAGCTTTCGAATTTTCTTCGTCTATGTTAAACCTTACTACTTTCTTTATTGGCGTTTTATTTTCTTCCTTTAAAACATTTGGTTCTCTCTTTTGTTTATTATAATTCTTCATTTCTTTCTTTTTCTTTATTCTACTTTCTCGCTTGGGCGAATAGCCTTCTTTCATAATGCTTCCAGTCGCATTATCTCTACATAATACATCATTATCTCTGATTCTTTTATCTTCATTATTTATTCGTTTCTCATCTGTTTGGATCCCAGTACTTCTTGTTTGTACTGTTTGTGTACTTATATCTCTTTTAATAATTTTTTTCTCTAAGTGTCCTTTTCTATCTTTCTTTCTTGCGCAAATTACATTGAAAGTCAATTCAACGCTTTCTTTATCCACAACTCTTTCAACAGAAAACCGATCTATTTGTTCAATGAGTCGTAATTTATAAACTTTTCCTTGAACTTCTAAGGTCTGTTTCCTATAATTTATTATGGCTCCAACGGCATTCAAGAAATCCATTCCTAACAGCCCGTCAGCGCGAATTGGTATTGTATCGGGTACAATTACACTTTCAAACTGATGACTGCCTCCAAGTTGAAATTCCACTGTAGTGATTCCCAAATTGTGGAGTGGTGTTCCTGAAATACCTTGAAGTATAATATCTTGTCTAACTTGATATAAATCCCCTTCCGATTCTACTATCCATTCTTTTAAGATAGTAACTGCTGATCCAGTATCTACCATTAGATTAACCCACTTGCCATTGACCTGTATGTGAATAATGCAAAAGGCATCTGTCGGAGTACTGAAATTTAAATTTGCTGCTTTTATTCGTTTCGGGGGCCTTCGTCTCGGGGAGCAGACGTCGGCCTCACTTCGTTTAAATTTGTATCTTTCCTGTAACGTGGTGGTTCTTGCCATGTTCCTTTATTGAAGTTTCTCTGGTTTGAATTTCTTTGACAATTTCTTGCTATATGTCCTCGTCCTTGACATTTATAACACACTATCACTTTAGGTAATCGACAATCTCGAGCTATGTGAGCTTCTTTTTCACAGTTAAAACATTTAAATGGTTGCCTCGTTATTGGTTGACTATTTTTCTCCTGTTTCTTTTGTTCGTGTTGTACTACATATGTATCCTTTTTGTATTGTGGCGACATCATCTCATAGCTGGACTCTACGCCCAGGGATAATTCTAAAACTTGTTCAAAAGTATTTGTTGGATTCTTCTGTAAATCTACAATCATTAATCTTGCTTTCTCTGGTGAGATGCCCTTCTGAAATTGCATCTTTTAATCCTTTTCATGTCTTTTGTGAACCGCGTTCTTCTCTCCCGGTGTGTTCAGATCTATGTAACTTAAATTCTCTTCCAATAATTGCCTACCGACTACTTTTAGTCTTGTAGCAAATTCTTCGATGGTCTCTCTAGGTCTTTGGGTACATCTCGCAAAATGAACGTATGCTTGTCCTGGTATAACTTTTCGTGTGTATCTCTTTGTTATTGTCCTTTTAAATTCCTCAAAAGTACAATCATCCGTATTAAGGGCATATTCAGTTTCAAGGAAACGGAAAGCATCTCCGCTTATCTGGCATCGTGCAATCGATAATGTTTGTTCCTGTGTCCATGCGTCGATCTTCGCCCGTTGTGCAAGTTTAGCGAAAAATTCTCGGACATTCTCATAGCGTTTTCCTGAAAATTGTGGTAATCCCTCTAGTGATTGACCTATTGTTCGTTCTTGCATTACGTACCTAGGTTGTTGTATGGTACCTGACGCTGTGTTAGTTTGGTCGTTTGCGTTTGCAGAGGTCGATGCGGGGGTATTAGTATACATGTTTAATTTATTTGTCAGACACTAAAAAATTTTATTATTGTGGGTTGCCTCGGGGTTGCCCCTTTTTTTTTTTTTTAAATGACAAAACAGTATTCACTATTATCCACACAAATATCAAGATTATATTCATTCAATCCTGGTTTCACCAAATAATGACAACAAGATAAGAGAAAGAAAACAAACTCAATTACCTATAAACATTTGCAATTTAATCTTCTGTAAAACCGATTAGCCTTTTATTATTTATTTTTTTTTTGAATTTGAAGTTGCTATAATTAAATAGAGCAGTGTGATCCTTGAAAACAGTGTAGAAATTGTCGTAAGTGAGCACTTCCTTGGCACATAGGATCAATAAAAGCAATACTGATTAATTCAAATTTGCATTTAATAACAAACGTTTCGGTATTCTTCATACCATCTTCAGAGTCTACAAGAAAAATTATAATGTTGATACAATGGTTGTATGTAAACGTGGGTGAGAATATTTAATAGGTGAAAAACAATTATTTTGTGGAAATAAAGTTAAAATTAACAAAAATTGAAATATGTTTTTTATCTTACCAAAATGCTGTCAATGTCTTTCAGTATTTTGTTTGATCGGTCAATGAACATGGTGTTGACATTGTTGGTTTTTTTTAAATAAAAACTCATAAAAATTGTTGAAAGTAAAATGTAGTTTCACTGATAAAATTGGAAATAAAATCTATGTTCACCTCTAATTAATATCCGTTATACTGAAAGTTGAGAGTAGTGAAAACGAAAAAACAGCAATTTGATAGGATTTAACAGAGACAATTATGTAAAAGGTTATAATAAATCGATTAAGTTACTATATATATGGGACAAATTCTCAATATCTGTACGTTTGTTGACGCTATTTTTAAATTTTTTAATAAATACCATTTCTAAGAATATCCGTTTGAAATAGTTGGATTCTTTAATTAATATGCTCGTATTGTTGAAATCAAACTCATGATTGTTGTTGTAACTATGTTGTACTAGCGATGTTAGATTGGAATTGGGATAAAAGTATTTTTTAAATTTTTTTAGGTCATAATTATGTAAAATTATTGTAAAAATCATAACTCCATAAATAAAAACTTCTTTTTCAAACTTAAAAACAAAAATGAAAAACTACAAAACTCGGAATTAGTCTATAAAATCGATTGCAAGAATTGTGATGCTACATATGTTGGTCAAACTTCTCAATATCTGTCCTTACGATTAAAACAACATAATTATGACCTAAAAAAATTTTAAAAATACTTTTATCCCAATTCCAATCTAACATCGCTAGTACAACATAGTTACAACAACAATCATGAGTTTGATTTCAACAATACGAGCATATTAATTAAAGAATCCAACTATTTCAAACGGATATTCTTAGAAATGGTATTTATTAAAAAATTTAAAAATAGCGTCAACAAACGTACAGATATTGAGAATTTGTCCCATATATATAGTAACTTAATCGATTTATTATAACCTTTTACATAATAATTGTCTCTGTTAAATCCTATCAAATTGCTGTTTTTCGTTTTCACTACTCTCAACTTTCAGTATAACGGATATTAATTAGAGGTGAACATAGATTTTATTTCCAATTTTATCAGTGAAACTACATTTTACTTTTAACAATTTTTATGAGTTTTTATTTGAAAAAAACCAACAATGTCAACACCATGTTCATTAACCGATTAAACAAAATACTGAAAGAAATTGATAGCATTTTGGTAAGATAAAAAACATATTTCAATTTTTGTTAATTTTAACTTTATTTCCACAAAATAATTGTTTCTCACCATATAAATATTCTCACCCACGTTTACATACAACCATTGTATCAACATTATAATTTTTCTTGTAGACTCTGAAGATGGTATGAAGAATACCGAAACGTTAGTTATTAAACGCAAATTTTGAATTAATCAGTATTGCTTTTATTGATCCTATGTGCCAAGGAAGTGCTAACTTCCGACAATTTCTACACTGTTTTCAAGGATCACACTGCTCTATTTAATTATAGCAACTTCAAATTCAATATTACTGGCTATCGACGACTTCATCATTACACAACATGGGTTTCTTCAATTATATATCTAGAAAATTCGGACAACATATTATAAAAAATGACTTAAAATCCTTTACAAACACCAATAAAAAATTAATATCCCTCTATAATAGACGTTATTTTTTATTACAATGCAGAAGAAAAGAACTAATTCCGAAGTTTATTTCACACAATTTAAAAAGTTTACATAATCAAATTATGGGCAATCACCCATTTCGTAATAATTATTTCCTTTTTTTAAAAAATTTACAACGCCAAATATTAAATAAAGAAATTACTTTAGTTCATTGGCATATAAGAAATTATAAAAAGATTTTATCTAGTTTGGAAAATAAGTTAAACTTTCACCTCCCCAAAAAACTATTTGACGAATTTAAATCAAAACAATCTGAAATATTTAAACGTATTGATAAACAACATAACTCTGATATCCAAAGAAAACTCCAAAAATTGTTTGAAAATCAAAAACTGCCACAAACTACATCTTCCTGGGTAAAAAATTTTTCTTCCACAAACATACCTACTGAAGTTAATAATATCCTCAGCCTTGGACCAAATTTTAACTTACCATATCCTAACCGTAAAAAACTACCTATTTTAGAAACCTTAACTGACACAGAATACATAATTAACAACTTGAACGTACAAACTGAACAAAAAGATAAATACAGGTTTCACATTAGTAACATTATTACTAAATTTTACAGTAACTTTAACCAAAAAACAGTAAATAACAAGTTCATAACCAAACAAGATATTGCACTTACGAAAAATTTTATCAAAAACAATCCAGACATTTTAATCTTAAAATCTGACAAAGGCAATACAGCAGTGATTATGGACAAAACAGAATTTGATTTAAAAGCTGAAATTTTACTTACAGACACTTCTACTTATGTAAAATTAGGAAAAAACCCAACTAATACAATTCAAACCAAATGCAATAATTTAATCCAACATTTAACTAAAACTCACAATATAAATCCAGAACTAGCAATGAAACTCAAATGCCACAATAGCACAACCCCTAAAATTTATTTTTTACCTAAAATTCACAAACCAGATTTACCATTACGCCCGATTGTCTCTTGTATAGGTACCGCAACATATAATCTGTCAAAATTCTTATGTTCACTCTTACAACACGCTTTTATAAAAGACCAGTATTATGTTAAAAATTCATTTGATCTTGCAATAGAATTACAGACCACAACTTTACCTCATAATTATATTTTAGCATCTCTAGACGTCAAAAATATGTTTACCAACTTACCAACTGACCTAGCATTAGAACAAATTGCTGATAAATGGCAATTGATTGAACCACACACAAATTTGGAAAAAAACCAATTTATTAAATTAGTAGAATTTTGTATAAACTCTGGGTATTTCGTTTACAAAGATCAATTTTTTAAACAAATCAAAGGTTTAGCTATGGGCAATTGTTTAAGTCCAATAGTCAGCGACATAGTAATGAGTGCTTTACAAAATAAACTTATTCCTACATTACCCTATAAAATAATCTTATACAAAAGATACGTAGACGATGTGCTAATAGCAATTCCTAATGATAAATTAGATGTTACTCTTAAAATCTTCAACTCATATCACCCAGACATTCAGTTTACACTTGAAACCGAAAATAACAATTATATTCCATTTTTAGATATAAAAGTTATTCGTACACTAGACAACTCTATTTTGACAGACTGGTACCTCAAACCTACCCACTCAGGCAGATATTTGAATTTTTTCTCTGATAGTCCGTTTCAATACAAAGTTAATGTAATAAAAAACCTCATATACCGATCAACACACATCTCTAGTCCACAATTTCACAAAAAAACCCTGGAAACAATAAAACAATTTCTATTAAAAAATAACTATCCGTCCTCATTAATCAATACAATTACTAATAAAACTAAGATTCGTAACATCAACAACAACAATAATAACACTAACAATGGTAACACTAACAATAATAAAAATAAACTACACACCTACTACTCTATTCCATACATCCCTATATTATCCGAGAAAATAAAAAATATATTCAAATCAGAAGATGTTCAAATTTCTTGTAAAAATCATAACTCTATAAATAAAAACTTCTTTTCCAAACTTAAAAACAAAAATGAAAAACTACAAAACTCGGAATTAGTCTATAAAATCGATTGCAAGAATTGTGATGCTACATATGTTGGTCAAACTTCTCAATATCTGTCCTTACGATTAAAACAACATAATTATGACCTAAAAAAATTTAAAAAATACTTTTATCCCAATTCCAATCTAACATCGCTAGTACAACATAGTTACAACAACAATCATGAGTTTGATTTCAACAATACGAGCATATTAATTAAAGAATCCAACTATTTCAAACGGATATTCTTAGAAATGGTATTTATTAAAAAATTTAAAAATAGCGTCAACAAACGTACAGATATTGAGAATTTGTCCCATATATATAGTAACTTAATCGATTTATTATAACCTTTTACATAATAATGTCTCTGTTAAATCCTATCAAATTGCTGTTTTTTCGTTTTCACTACTCTCAACTTTCAGTATAACGGATATTAATTAGAGGTGAACATAGATTTTATTTCCAATTTTATCAGTGAAACTACATTTTACTTTTAACAATTTTTATGAGTTTTTATTTATAAAAAAAACCAACAATGTCAACACCATGTTCATTAACCGATCAAACAAAATACTGAAAGAAATTGACAGCATTTTGGTAAGATAAAAAACATATTTCAATTTTGGTTAATTTTAACTTTATTTCCACAAAATAATTGTTTTTCACCATATAAATATTCTCACCCACGTTTACATACAACCATTGTATCAACATTATAATTTTTCTTGTAGACTCTGAAGATGGTATGAAGAATACCGAAACGTTAGTTATTAAATGCAAATTTTGAATTAATCAGTATTGCTTTTATTGATCCTATGTGCCAAGGAAGTGCTCACTTCCGACAATTTCTACATTTATTATTTATGTTAACACCATAAAACAGTAAACACAATTGTATATTTCTCAACATGTATCAGATATCAAAAACAGAAATGTTATTAATTTTTAAACAAAAACTTTCCGCAACTGTTCTAAGTACCAACATCGTTTCTCAAAGTTTTTCTTATTTAAACCCTTTTCTTGCACAAGTTAAAAATTTTTAGATGATATTTCTTATCTATTTAGCATTTAATAAAGACATTAAAAACAATTTATAAAGTATCAATTCAAGTTTAATCTTAACAAAAACAAAATTTTTTTTTTTTTTTCAAAAAAAAAACAAATTTAAAAAAACAAATCTTTTCAAAAACAAATCAAAATTAAATCAAAATCATTCTTTCAAAAACAAATCTCAATTAAATCAAAATCATTCTTTCAAAAACAAATCTCACCGCTGTACCACCAATTGTAAAACCTATAACCCTCTACGGTTATAGTTTATTTTGATTTTGATTTAGAACTGATCTTTTTACGGATCAGAGTAGCGTGTGCCACCAACCGAGCAGTAGTTTCTCAAAAATGATGGGTTCTTGTCTTAACAAAGCTGTTCGGTGATCTTTGTTAGACAGTATTTTTAATCTGTGCAACCAGGGTCTTATATAATACAATAAAACAATTCATATAAAAATTAACAAAGATAGTAAAAATGTTTATTTATCAAGTTATATAAAAAAAAAAA
>CM077521.1:23148623-23234532 GCA_039654895.1 Mongoloraphidia duomilia | reverse complement strand
CAGTGATTGTTCCTCCAGAGCATTCATCTATTCCGCATGAAGAAGCACCAGGTCTTTCGCTTACTGTTGCTGTAGATACAGATACTAATCCTTTCTGTTCGCTGATAGCACGTTGTTCTTCTCTATCTTTTATTCTTCGAGTTACTGCCATTTGCCTACGTACTATCACTCGTTTCAGAAATGTGCAACAATCTTCGCTGACCACTCCGCTCTCTACTGCTGACCTGGAATCCGCTAGACTTCTATTAGTCAAGAGTATACAAAGTATATACTTCGCTGAGGAGATCAAAACTCTAAAAAAAGGTATTCTATGCTCGAGATCGCATCATCTTACTAAGTTGACACCATTTATCGACTCTCAAGGTATTCTGAGACTAGGAGGACGTCTAAAACATTCTCTACTGGATCCAGAACAGAAGCATCCAGCCATTCTACCTCGAGATTCTCCTCTGTCTGAGCGATTAATAACTGAAGCTCATTTAAAGACACTTCATGGTGGCACTCAGTTAACACTCTCTTATCTGAGAAGATCGTATTGGATTATTGGTGGTCGCGCTCCAGTACGATCCTATATTCTTCGTTGCGTTACATGTACCAGACATCGAGGTCAACGAGCACAACAGCTTATGGGACAACTGCCCTCTACCAGAGTAACACCTTCACGTGCCTTTCTCTACACCGGCGTAGACTATGCTTGCCCGATTATACTAAAGACTTGGAAGGGACGTGGCTCTAAAACACACAAGGGTTGGATCGCAGTTTTTGTCTGTTTTTCTACTTCAGCTGTTTACTTGGAGGTCGTTACCGACTACTCTGCCGACACTTTTCTAGCAGCGTACAGGAGGTTCTCTAGTCGACGAGGTATCTGCCATACTCTTTATAGTGATTGTGGTACCAATTTCTGTGGGGCAGATTCAACTCTAAAAAATCTCTTCAGAGCAGGATCAAAAGAACTTGGAGAACTTTCTGCTATTCTCTCTGCTATTCTCTCGGAACCAACTGGGTGTTTAATCCTCCTGGAGCTCCACACTTTGGAGGCAAATGGGAGGCAGCAGTTAAGTCGACTAAATTCCATCTACAGCGAGTCATAGGTGATACTCTCTTAATCTACGAGGAAATGACTACTCTTCTAAACCAAGTGGAGGCCGTTCTCAACTCTCGACCTATGGCGCCTCTTTTTGAAGATCCTGAAGACATGGCAGTTCTTACTCCAGGCCATTTTCTAATTGGTGAAGCTCTTACTTCTATTCCAGCTCCTTCTCTGAGTGAAGTTCCTCTAGCGAGACTCTCTAGATGGCAGTTAATTCAACAGAAGCTTGAACACTTTTGGAACAGATGGTCCTCCGAATGCATACACCGCTACCAGTCAATATCTAAGTGGCATCACGCTTCACATGAGATCAAGGTTGGTTCTATGGTGCTAGTCACAGACGAAAGGTTTCCTTCAACAAAATGGCCTCTCGCTCGAGTGATTTCTTTACATCCTGATGCTGATGGACTCACCCGAGTAGTTTCCCTAAAGACATCAACCACTACACTTACCAGACCAATCTTCAAGATCTGCATATTACCAGTTGCCGTCTCTACCGATCCTTTTGCCAACTCTGTTGCCAAAGGGGGGGAGAATGTTGAGAAATTAGCTGAGTTTTAAAATATCTATTTTTGCAATATTTTGTGTAACTAATTTCTAAATTAATATGGTTGCTACAGTTTCAATCGACTGTGTTGAGTTGTTGATTTTGTGTGTGTGTCAAATAATTTTCAAAAATATTCAGTAACTAATCTTATTCTAATTAACTAAAATACGCTAAATGGACTATAAAACATATTCTGTATTTATGAAATAATAGTTTTAAGTGTTTGTTTCTTATTTTTAATAAAAGTGTAGTTTACAATTATTGACTTGTCTCCTTCACCAAAAACCAGATAAAAAAAGTTTTTTGGTACCTACGCTACAAAATGATTTTTTAAAATTTTTAAATTATTAATATTTTTATAAAATTCTTAACATGATTTTTTAAACGTTTTAGGATGTTTTAAGTCTTTAAAAATTTAAAAATTATTTTTAAATTTTTTCTAAGTTTTAAAAATTATTTTTAAAATTTTTTCTAAGTTTTGAAAATTCATATATTAATACGAGTTTTTTTCAATGCAAATTTACATGTCAAACGTTTAAATCAAGTTTTTACCGTATTTAAACGTAATTTCCAGTAAATAACTTCGAAATAAGATTATATTATTGAATCTCATTTAACGGTGCAAAAATGCTTCAAAGTTGAATTTCTTAGTGTAAATCGATTGGAAAACGCAAAATTAAGCCGATTTATTAAAAAAAAATTTTTTTGCAAGTCAAATAAAAATATTAATTTTAAAAATGATTTTTTAAAATTTTTAAAATATTAAAATTTTTAACACTTTTAACATGATTTTTTTTACGTTTTAGAATGTTTTAAGACTTTTAAAATTTTTTAATTTTTTAAATTTCTTTTAAAAATTTTTCCAAGTTTTTAAAAATTCATAAAAATTATTAAAAATTTTTAAAATTTTTAAATGATTTTCTCGACGTTTTAGGATGTTTTAAGACTTTTAAAATTTTAAAATTTTTAAAAATTTTTTATAAAAATTTTAAAATTTTAAAAGTCTTAAAACATCCTAAAACGTTGAGAAAATCATGTAAAAAATTTTAAAAATTTTAATAATTTTTATGAATTTTAAAACTTGGAAAAATTTAAAAAAAAAAAATTTTAAAAATTTTAAAAGTCTTAAAACATCTTAAAACGTTGAGAAAATCATGTAATAATCTTTTAAAATTTTTAATAATTTTTATGAATTTTTAAAAACTTAGAAAATTTTTTAAAAAAAATTTTAAAAATTTTAAAATTTTAAAAGTCTTAAAACAACCTAAAACGTAATAAAAATCATGTTAGAAATTTTAAGAATTTTAATATTTTAAAAATTTTAAAAAATCAATTTTAAAATTATTATTTTTATTTGACTTGCAAAAAAATTTTTTTTTAATAAATCGGCTTTATTTTGCATTTTCCAATCGATTTACACTAAGAAATTTAACTTTGAAGAATTTTTGCACCGTTAAATGAGGTTCAATGATAAAATCTTTTTTGGAAGTTATTTACTGAAAATTACGTTTAAATACGGTAAAAACTTGATTTTATCAATTCGAATTTTTTTCAATGCTAATTTGCTTGTCAAAGGTGTGGTGGAATAATTTTTATGCTGTCGGCGATTACAAATTATAACTGAATTTGAATATTCCGATTTTAATCAGCATAAAGATAGGGTTGGGTTCCCCACATTAAGATAACTTTGGATGTTTACTCGTCCAAAGTGTTGAAAGAAAGGGGTGGATCAACGATTGAGGGTCCTTGTTATCGAGACAAAGTGAAATTTGTTTTCTACAAAAGGTTATACTTTAACGAAGTTCACTGTTCTAATGTTAACAGTGAAAGGCGCTTAATTGAACAAAAATGTCTTAGTTTGATTCGAACAATCTTCACTAAACTTAGTAAGATCCAAAGGTTCTCATCAATTAATTCATTCATACATGAAAAAAAACAATTTTATGTATCTTTAACAATCATAATATATTAACTTGCTATAAATTTAACCAGAATTTTACAAATCACAGAACATTACTGCATTAACAATTTACAAAAGTTAACACATTAAAACGTTGAAAACCGCTGAAGAGCATTACAATTTACAAATCTCTATCTGTATCAAAATCTTAGATTGGTACTGAACAATTTTTATCAATTATAAAGATGCACAATTAGAGTTAATATGTAGACCCAGTGTATTAGAAAGAGAACAAATAACGATAGGTTACTGACAAAGTAGTTAATATAGAATAATGAGTTAAAAACCGATAATATAAATCTGTCAAGCTGTCTGTTAAAGTGATAGTTAGTAGTCCGTGATGGTGTAAATATGGTTAACAAAATGAAGCGAAACAGACGTCAAAGAAAGGTGTAGTCACGTCTGATAAGTCAAAAAACCACTACAGGATTATAAGAATGTTAAATGTTAATAAGGAACCGAAGGAAACTCAAATTCAGTTATTTGAGTAATTCAGTTATCTTGTTAATTGTTAATATGCTATTTTCTATGACCATTAAGTGTTAACATAGGTAAGGAAATAATTCGCAGGAACTACCGTCTGTGGTCGCTGTCAATAAGAAGATTGTCCATAAAAAAAATATATAACTTAAGTGAAAAAAGAATTAATAGGATGTCTACCGAAATTATAATAAGCGGTAGGCAACCAAAGTTACATGAAAATTAATCAATAATAGTGCTATCTCTTTATAAACACACTAGATCACAATAGAAACCAAAATTAGTTGATAATAATGAAAAATTACCTTAGTTAAACACAGGTGAGAATAACCCATCTGTGACATAAGTAAATAGACAGATGATTTTTACACGTTAAAATTATCGATCAAAAGAACAGTACAATCTTATTTCAATTAATTAATTAACAAATTCCACCAATTCGTAAAGATTGATGAAATACCAAATTGGTGATAATTCATTCCACTATGCATTGGTTTGTTAAGGCCATATTATTTTGATTATCAAATCGCTTGTGCGAATCAAAATATATTTGATTTATTTTATGATAAGTTCAATTCTGTTAAAATACAACTATGCCATGAATTGATTGTATATGATTGGCAAAATGTATCCAGATTTTATTCCACAATTATTATCATACACGTGGTCGGTGTATTGTTAAAATACAACACCGATCAATAGGTTATATTAAAATATTACATTTCATACATTAAATTTTATTAATAGTTAAACGAAATATCGAAAATAACGCTGATGACAGCATTAATTATTTATTTTATTTTTAGGAAACTTTTTATTCTAAAATGGCAAACGCCATGTTGCAAACTCATGCTTCAAAATTTTCACACAAACATTCATTCATCACTTATCTTTATTCTAATTAATTTACAAATATCTACTTAGCTGTATTTGATTAATTGAAGATAATTAAGGCTCTGGGGAACTCCGATGGGCGATAATTATCTATAAAACCCCAGCGCGTTACGAGATATGTGATTCCGTCTCGGCGACACTAGCTGCCAGACGTGGGTCAAACGACTAGAAAGAATCGACATCAAGCCGATCACAAGAGGCACTTGGCAATGATAATGTACGTCGCACCGGAATTAAAACGAGCGCGCAACCATAGAGTATGAATATAAATTAGCATTGGCAACCTTAGATAAAGAAAATTGTCTGTTGTCATGAATTGTTCCATGACAAAGGTAAAAACCATTTTTTACCGTATATAAACGAAATTTGCAGCTAATAACTTCGAAAAAAGATTTTATGATTGAACCTCATTTAACGTTGCAAAAATGCTTCAAAGTTGAATTTCTTAGTGTAAATCGATTGGAAAACGCAAAATAAAGCCGATTTATTAAAAAAAAATTTTCTTGCAAGTCAAGTAAAAATATTAATTAAAAAAATGATTTTTTAAAATTTTAAAATTATTAATATTTTTATAAAATTCTTAACATGATTTTTTAAACGTTTTAGGATGTTTTAAGTCTTTAAAAATTTAAAAATTTTAAAAATTATTTTTAAAAATTTTTCTAAGTTTTAAAAATTATTTTTAAAAATTTTTCTAAGTTTTGAAAATTCATATATTAATACGAGTTTTTTTCAATGCAAATTTACATGTAAAACGTTTAAATCAAGTTTTTACCGTATTTAAACGTAATTTCCAATAAATAACTTCGAAATAAGATTATATTATTGAATCTCATTTAACGGTGCAAAAATGCTTCAAAGTTGAATTTCTTAGTGTAAATCGATTGGAAAACGCAAAATAAAGCCGATTTATTAAAGAAAAATTTTTTTGCAAGTCAAATAAAAATATTAATTTTAAAAATGATTTTTTAAAATTTTTAAAATATTAAAATTTTTAACATTTTTAACATGATTTTTTTTACGTTTTAGAATGTTTTAAGACTTTTAAAATTTTTAAATTTTTTAAATTTCTTTTAAAAATTTTTCCAAGTTTTTAAAAATTCATAAAAATTATTAAAAATTATAAAAATTTTTAAATGATTTTCTCGACGTTTTAGGATGTTTTAAGACTTTTAAAATTTTAAAATTTTTAAAATTTTTTTTTAAAATTTAAAAATTTTGAAAGTCTTAAAACATCCTAAAACGTTGAGAAAATCATGTAAAAATCTTTCAAAATTTTTAATAATTTTTTTGAATTTTTAAAAACTTAGAAAAAGTTTTAAAAAAGATTTTAAAAATTTAAAAATTTTAAAAGTCTTAAAACATCCTAAAACGTTAAAAAAATCATGTTAAGAATTTAAAAAAAATATTATTAATTTAAAAATTTTAAAAAATCATTTTTAAAATTAATATTTTTACTTGACTTGCAAAAAAAATTTTTTTTAATAAATCGGCTTTATTTTGCGTTTTCCAATCGATTTACACTAAGAAATTCAACTCTGAAGCATTTCTGCAACGTTAAATGAGGTTCAATAGTAAAAACTTTTTTCGAAGTTATTAGCTGCAAATTTCGTTTATATACGGAAAAAAATGGTTTTTACCTTTGACAAGCAAATTAGCATTGAAAAAAATTCGAATTGATAATATTAAGTTTTTACCGTATTTAAACGTAATTTTCAGTAAATAATTTCCAAAAAAGATTTTATTATTGAACCACATTTAACGCTGCAAAAATGCTTCAAAGTTGAATTTCTTAGTGTAAATCGATTGGAAAATGCAAGATAAAGCCGATTTATTAAAAAAAAAATTTTTTGCAAGTCAAATAAAAATAATAATTTAAAAAATGATTTTTTAAAATTTTTAAAATATTAAAATTCTTAAAATTTCTAGCATGATTTTTTTTACGTATTAGGATGTTTTAAGATATTTAAAATTTTAAAATTTTTAAAATTTTTTTTAAAAATTTTTCAGTTTTTAAAAATTTATAAAAATTATTAAAAATTTTAAAAGATTTTTACATGATTTTCTCAACGTTTTAGGATGTTTTAAGACTTTTAAAATTTTTAAATTTTAAAAAAAAAATTTTAAAAGTCTTAAAACATCCTAAAACGTCGAGAAAATCATTTAAAAATTTTTAAAATTTTTAATAATTTTTATGAATTTTTAAAAACTGAAAAATTTTTAAAAGAAATTTAAAAAATTTTAAAAGTCTTAAAACATTCTAAAACGTAAAAAAAATCATGTTAAAAATGTTAAAAATTTTAATATTTTAAAAACTTTAAAAAATCATTTTTAAAATTAATATTTTTTTTGACTTGCAAAAAAATTTTTCTTTAATAAATCGGCTTTATTTTGCGTTTTCCAATCGATTTACACTAAGAAATTCAACTTTGAAGCATTTTTGCACCGTTAAATGAGATTCAATAATATAATCTTATTTCGAAGTTATTCACTGGAAATTACGTTTTAATACGGTAAAAACTTGATTTAAACGTTTGACATGTAAATTTGCATTGAAAAGAACTCGTATTAATATATGAATTTTCTAAAATTAGAAAAATTTTTAAATATAATTTTTTAAACTTAGAAAAATTTTCAAAAATAATTTTTAAAATTTTTAAATTTTTAAAGACTTAAAACATCCTAAAACGTTAAAAAAATCATGTTAAGAATTTTATAAAAATATTAATAATTTAAAAATTTTAAAAAATCATTTTTAAAATTAATATTTTTACTTGACTTGCAAAAAAAATTTTTTTTAATAAATCGGCTTTTTTTGCGTTTTCCAATCGATTTACACTAAGAAATTCAACTTTGAAGCATTTTTGCAACGTTAAATGAGGTTCAATCATAAAATCTTTTTTCGAAGTTATTAGCTGCAAATTTCGTTTATATACGGTAAAAAAATGGTTTTTACCTTTGACAAGCAAATTAGCATAGAAAAAAATTCGAATTGATAAAATCAAGTTTTTACCGTATTTAAACGTAATTTTCAGTAAATAACTTCCAAAAAAGATTTTATCATTGAACCTCATTTAACGGTGCAAAAATTCTTCAAAGTTTGAATTTCTTAGTGTAAATCGATTGTAAAACGCAAAATAAAGCCGATTTATTAAAAAAAAATTTTTTTGCAAGTCAAATAAAAATAATAATTTTAAAATTAATTTTTTAAATTTTTTAAAATATTAAAATTCTTAAAATTTCTAACATGATTTTTTTTACGTTTTAGGTTGTTTTAAGACTTTTAAAATTTTAAATTTTTTAAAATTTTTTTTAAAAATTTTTCTAAGTTTTTAAAAATTCATAAAAATTATTAAAATTTTTAAAAGATTTTTACATGATTTTCTCAACGTTTTAAGATATTTTAAGACTTTTAAAATTTTTAAAATTTTTTTTTTAAAAATTTTTCTAAGTTTTAAAATCCATAAAAATTATTAAAATTTTAAAATTTTTACATGATTTTCTCAACGTTTTAGGATGTTTTAAGACTTTTAAAATTTTAAAATTTTTATAAAAAATTTTTAAGAAATTTAAAAATTTTAAAAGTCTTAAAACATCCTAAAACGTCGAGAAAATCATTTAAAAATTTTAAAAATTTTTATGAATTTTTAAAAACTTGATTTAAACGTTTGACATGTAAATTTGCATTGAAAAAAACTCGTATTAATATATGAATTTTCAAAACTTAGAAAAATTTTTAAAAATAGTTTTTAAAACTTAGAAAAAATTTTAAAAATAATTTTTAAAATTTTTAAATTTTTAAAGACTTAAAACATTATAAAACGTTTAAAAAACCATGTTAAGAATTTTATAAAAATATTAATAATTTAAAAATTTTAAAAAATCATTTTGTAGCGTAAAGTACCAAAAAACTATTTTTATTTGGTTTTTGGTGAAGGAGACAAGTCAATAATTGTAAACTACACTTTTATTAAAAATAAGAAACAAACACTTAAAACTATTATTTCATAAATACAGAATATGTTTTATAGTCCATTTAGCGTATTTTAGTTAATTAGAATAAGATTAGTTACTGAATATTTTTGAAAATTATTTGACACACACACAAAATCAACAACTCAACACAGTCGATTGAAACTGTAGCAACCATATAAATTTAGAAATTAGTTACACAAAATATTGCAAAAATAGCGCCTTTCACTGTTAACATTAGAACAGTGAACTTCGTTAAAGTATAACCTTTTGTAGAAAACAAATTTCACTTTGTCTCGATAACAAGGACCCTCAATCGTTGATCCACCCCTTTCTTTCAACACTTTGGACGAGTAAACATCCAAAGTTATCTTAATGTGGGGAACCCAACCCTATCTTTATGCTGATTAAAATCGGAATATTCAAATTCAGTTATAATTTGTAATCGCCGACAGCATAAAAATTATTCCACCACACCTTTGACAAGCAAATTAGCATTGAAAAAAATTCGAATTGATAAAATCAAGTTTTTACCGTATTTAAACGTAATTTTCAGTAAATAACTTCCAAAAAAGATTTTATCATTGAACCTCATTTAACGGTGCAAAAATTCTTCAAAGTTAAATTTCTTAGTGTAAATCGATTGGAAAATGCAAAATAAAGCCGATTTATTAAAAAAAAATTTTTTTGCAAGTCAAATAAAAATAATAATTTTAAAATTGATTTTTTAAAATTTTTAAAATATTAAAATTCTTAAAATTTCTAACATGATTTTTATTACGTTTTAGGTTGTTTTAAGACTTTTAAAATTTTAAAATTTTTAAAATTTTTTTTAAAAAATTTTCTAAGTTTTTAAAAATTCATAAAAATTATTAAAAATTTTAAAAGATTATTACATGATTTTCTCAACGTTTTAAGATGTTTTAAGACTTTTAAAATTTTTAAAATTTTTTTTTTTTAAATTTTTCCAAGTTTTAAAATTCATAAAAATTATTAAAATTTTTAAAATTTTTTACATGATTTTCTCAACGTTTTAGGATGTTTTAAGACTTTTAAAATTTTAAAATTTTTATAAAAAATTTTTAAAAATTTTAAAATTTTAAAAGTCTTAAAACATCCTAAAACGTCGAGAAAATCATTTAAAAATTTTAAAAATTTTTAATAATTTTTATGAATTTTTAAAAACTTGGAAAAATTTTTAAAAGAAATTTAAAAAATTAAAAAATTTTAAAAGTCTTAAAACATTCTAAAACGTAAAAAAAATCATGTTAAAAGTGTTAAAAATTTTAATATTTTAAAAATTTTAAAAAATCATTTTTAAAATTAATATTTTTATTTGACTTGCAAAAAAATTTTTTTTTAATAAATCGGCTTAATTTTGCGTTTTCCAATCGATTTACACTAAGAAATTCAACTTTGAAGCATTTTTGCACCGTTAAATGAGATTCAATAATATAATCTTATTTCGAAGTTATTTACTGGAAATTACGTTTAAATACGGTAAAAACTTGATTTAAACGTTTGACATGTAAATTTGCATTGAAAAAAACTCGTATTAATATATGAATTTTCAAAACTTAGAAAAAATTTTAAAAATAATTTTTAAAACTTAGAAAAAATTTAAAAATAATTTTTAAATTTTTAAAGACTTAAAACATCCTAAAACGTTTAAAAAATCATGTTAAGAATTTTATAAAAATATTAATAATTTAAAAATTTTAAAAAATCATTTTGTAGCGTAGGTACCAAAAAACTTTTTTTATCTGGTTTTTGGTGAAGGAGACAAGTCAATAATTGTAAACTACACTTTTATTAAAAATAAGAAACAAACACTTAAAACTATTATTTCATAAATACAGAATATGTTTTATAGTCCATTTAGCGTATTTTAGTTAATTAGAATAAGATTAGTTACTGAATATTTTTGAAAATTATTTGACACACACACAAAATCAACAACTCAACACAGTCGATTGAAACTGTAGCAACCATATTAATTTAGAAATTAGTTACACAAAATATTGCAAAAATAGATATTTTAAAACTCAGCTAATTTCTCAACATTCTCCCCCCCTTTGGCAACAGAGTTGGCAAAAGGATCGGTAGAGACGGCAACTGGTAATATGCAGATCTTGGAGATTGGTCTGGTAAGTGTAGTGGCTGATGTCTTTAGAGTAACTACTCGGGTGAGTCCATCAGCATCAGGATGTAAAGAAATCACTCGAGCGAGAGGCTATTTTGTTGAAGGAAACCTTTCGTCTGTGACTAGCACCATAGAACCAACCTTGATCTCATGTGAAGCGTGATGCCACTTAGATATTGACTGGTAGCGGTGTATGCATTCGGAGGACCATCTGTTCCAAAAGTGTTCAAGCTTCTGTTGAATTAACTGCCATCTAGAGAGTCTCGCTAGAGGAACTTCACTCAGAGAAGGAGCTGGAATAGAAGTAAGAGCTTCACCAATTAGAAAATTGCCTGGAGTAAGAACTGCCATGTCTTCAGGATCTTCAAAAAGAGGCGCCATAGGTCGAGAGTTGAGAACGGCCTCCACTTGGTTTAGAAGAGTAGTCATTTCCTCGTAGGTTAAGAGAGTATCACCTATGACTCGCTGTAGATGGAATTTAATCGACTTAACTGCTGCCTCCCATTTGCCTCCAAAGTGTGGAGCTCCAGGAGGATTAAACACCCAGTTGGTTCCGAGAGAATAGCAGAGAGAATAGCAGAAAGTTCTCCAAGTTCTTTTGATCCTGCTCTGAAGAGATTTTTTAGAGTTGAATCTGCCCCACAGAAATTGGTACCACAATCACTATAAAGAGTATGGCAGATACCTCGTCGACTAGAGAACCTCCTGTACGCTGCTAGAAAAGTGTCGGCAGAGTAGTCGGTAACGACCTCCAAGTGAACAGCTGAAGTAGAAAAACAGACAAAAACTGCGATCCAACCCTTGTGTGTTTTAGAGCCACGTCCCTTCCAAGTCTTTAGTATAATCGGGCCAGCATAGTCTACGCCGGTGTAGAGAAAGGCACGTGAAGGTGTTACTCTGGTAGAGGGCAGTTGTCCCATAAGCTGTTGTGCTCGTTGACCTCGATGTCTGGTACATGTAACGCAACGAAGAATATAGGATCGTACTGGAGCGCGACCACCAATAATCCAATACGATCTTCTCAGATAAGAGAGTGTTAACTGAGTGCCACCATGAAGTGTCTTTAAATGAGCTTCAGTTATTAATCGCTCAGACAGAGGAGAATCTCGAGGTAGAATGGCTGGATGCTTCTGTTCTGGATCCAGTAGAGAATGTTTTAGACGTCCTCCTAGTCTCAGAATACCTTGAGAGTCGATAAATGGTGTCAACTTAGTAAGATGATGCGATCTCGAGCATAGAATAACTTTTTTTAGAGTTTTGATCTCCTCAGCGAAGTATATACTTTGTATACTCTTGACTAATAGAAGTCTAGCGGATTCCAGGTCAGCAGTAGAGAGCGGAGTGGTCAGCGAAGATTGTTGCACATTTCTGAAACGAGTGATAGCACGTAGGCAAATGGCAGTAACTCGAAGAATAGAAGATAGAGAAGAAAGACGTGCTATCAGCGAACAGAAAGGATTAGTATCTGTATCTACAGCAACAGTAAGCGAAAGACCTGGTGCTTCTTCATGCGGAATAGATGAATGCTCTGGAGGAACAATCACTGGCCAATGATCACGAGAATAAATCAACCATGGTGGGCCATGCCACCATAGAGAACGATCTTGTAGTTTTAAAGACGTCAGACCTCTGGATGCACAGTCAGCAGGGTTTTGCTTGCCTGAGACGAACAACCAGTTGGCCAGAGGTTGTAGATGTTGAATTTTCTTCACCTTGTTGCGCACATATTCCTTCCAACGAGATGGATGACTTTTAATCCACGTCAGAGTGACTGACGAATCAGTCCACAGATAAGTAGGGGCGGCTTCTAATTCAAGAGTCTTCTTTACATGGAGAGTGAGCTCGGAGAGGATAGCTGCAGCTGAAAGTTCCAGTCGTGGAATTGTGAGTGTCTTTAGAGGTGCTACCTTAGTTTTGGCAGCTACAAAGGAAACTGTAGAGATACCTTCAGAAGAAGTAGATTTGAGATAAACTACTGCAGCCATAGCGAGTTGTGAGGCGTCAGCGAAGCCGTGAATCTCTATAGTAGATGATTGAGTAAGATGCAACCATCGAGGAATTTCCAACTCCGAGAGGTAATTGAGATCTTCTCGGAAGAGTTTCCACTTGTGTGAAAGAGTTGGGGAAAGAGGTTCGTCCCATCCAAGTTTCTCCAACCAGAGTTCCTGTAGCAGCATCTTGGCTCGTACTATTACAGGGGCTAAAAAACCCAGAGGGTCAAATAAGCGGGCTGTTTCAGAGAGAATAGAGCGCTTAGTAAAAGTATTTTCATCAGAAACAGTATAAGAGAACTTGAACTTGTCTTGTGCTGGATGCCACGTTAAACCTAACACCTTGATGTTAGAGTCCTCAAAGGTGATAGCTTCCTCAGATGAGCGCGTAGCTGTAGACACAAGAGAGAGAAGGTCTGCTGAGTTGCTAGCCCACTTGGCAAGAGGAAAACCACCAGAGTTGCATATATCGATGAGTTGGTGAACGATCTCAGACGCTTCTTGAAGAGTGTCGGCTCCACCGTAAATGTCATCGACATATCTGCCTTTGGTTAGAGGAGTCACAGCGAGAGGGAAATTATGGCCTTCATCTTTAACTAACTGTAGAATTGTCCTAACAGCTAGGAAAGGTGCGCAGCGAGTACCGTAGGTAACCGTGGTGAGTTGATACGGAACGACTCGATGTTGTTTATCAACCCAGAGAATGCGCTGCAGGTCCCAGTCTAGAGGGTGAACTAAAATCTGGCGAAACATCTTAGTGATATCAGTTGCGAATACGTAGCGGTGACGACGAGCATAGAGGAGAACACTAGAGAGATCAATTTGGATCTTTGGACCAGAATGAAAGATGTCGTTCAGCGAAACTCCTGAAGAGGTGTTACTTGAGCCATTAAACACAACTCTCAATTTCGTGGTTGTACTCTGCTTCTTTAGCACACCATGGTGTGGTAGATAAAAGACAGGTGTGGAGTTTGAAACAATAGAAGGTGCTAATTTCATGTGATCAAGCTGCTCATACTCACTCATTAAGTCGGTGTATAGAAGATTGAGAGCGGGGTTAGCAGAGAGACGTTTTAGTGCACGCTGAAAACAATGGTTAGCAGTAGAGAATGTATCGCCTAGTTGTACGGCAGAGGACTTTAAGGGGAGGCGTACAACGTAGCGTCCAGAGGCTTCTCGTAAGTGAGTTTTGCAAAAATGCGCTTCACATTCTTCTTCATCAGGACTGAGAAATTCAATTGCAGAATATGGCAGCTCTTCCTGTTCCCAAAACTTGGAGAGAAGTGCATAAATGTCCCGAATTTCATTGTCGGCATTAGCGTGAAACCCATAGTGACTATTGTCGGGTATATGAGCGCTCGTAGTGTTAACTGCACCGAAAATAGTCCAACCAAACAGGGTTGACTGAGCTATTGGAGAATCGCTGGTGCCCTTGATAATCTCAGCGTTGATAATGAGTCCAGTTGGTGCTGCACCCAGTACTAAATCAACAGGCCCAGAAGAGAGAAAGTCAGGATCTGCAAGTTGCAATCCTTCAAGATGAGGCCAATGAGGATCTTTTAGAGAAAAAGATGGTAGATGGGCAGTCAGTACAGAGAGAACATACGCCTGAACCAAAATTTTATTGTTAGAGTAGAGAGATTGAAGCTCGAGCTGACATACTCCACGAGTATGACTAGATGGAATGTTACCAATACCACGAAGAGAGATTGCCGCTGGTTGACGAGAGAGTTTAAGTTTCTTGAGGAATGATGCTGAGACAAAAGACAGCTCAGAGCCTTGATCAATGAGTGCCCTTGCTTGTAGAGAATAACCTTGGAGAAATGTAACGAGAACTCGACATGTAGCAAGTAGCACTAGAGGTTTAGAAAGTGTACCTTGAGCGAGAGCACTGGTATTTAGAGATAGTCATTGTTTTGGTTCAGTTTCGGGGAAGAATGATTTTTGTGTCGCGACAGACTCACTAGATCTTGATTTAGTGTGCTGCTGAACTGATGTTGATTGAGCGGACTTCTTAAAATGAGAACGGTCCAGATGAATCGACGTATGATGAAGTTGTCCACACTTCTGACAGGCTTTCTTAGTCTTGCAATCAGCGACAAGATGTCTCCCCAAGCAATTGAAGCAGAGACGATATTGTTTCACTAGCTCAACTCGTTGGTCAGGCGTCTTGGCTCGATAAGTTGGGCAGAAGAGAACATAATGCTGCTCAGAGCAAATTGCACACAATCCTGGAGCATCAGTTGAAGCAGACGTTGATGAGAGATGTACAGAAGAGGAAAACTTTGAAGAGGATGTTCTTAAGTTAGCGGTAGCTTTGTAAACTGGAGAACTACGAGGTGGAGAAGATTCAATACTGATTTCCATATGGTCTCTGGCTCGAGCCCGTCCAGTGAGGAAAATCTTCAACGATTCAAAGGAGGGAAACTCAGTAGAGGAGCCAAGCTTGTTCTCCCAGCTCTCTCGAAGGCCATCATCTAACTTACTGACAGTTAGATGCACCAACATCGCATCCCACGGATCAATAGTAGAGGATAGAGCTTTGATTGCGTCAAGGTTTTTAGTTGTTGTCGTGAGCAGTTCGTTCAACTCTCTGGATGATCATGGGTCGATTTTTTTTGTGACGATCAGTTGGTCAAAATGAGCGGACAGCAGCAGACGAGGGTTGTCGTAGCGTGACACAAGTAAATCCCAAGCAGTAGCAAATGCTTCTCCAGTTATCGGTAGGTTCGCAATTATATCTGCTGCGGTACCTTTCAATTGAGTTTTGAGATAGTGCATCTTCACCACAGGAGTGAGAGCCTCGTTAGAGTCGACAAGAGAGACGAATAATTGCGAAAAAGGTTTCCATTCGAGATGTTCTCCACTGAAGGTCGGAAGCTGGACTACAGGGAGCTTCTGAAGCAGCGAGTTCCCCTGCTGAACGAATGAAGCATCCAAAAGAGAGGCACCAGTAGGCACGTCCCGTTGCGCTTCAAGCTCCTCTTTGCGCTCCAGAAGTGTCACCCTGGCTTCTTGGTAGTGTCTTAAGCACTCGTTGTAGAGGTCTTTCTTCACGTAGTTACCTTCCAGTAGCCCTTCGGCCTTTGACTCGAAAAGATTGACGTGCGTCTCCTGGAAAGACTGCCAGGTCTTGTCCAAGATCTCCACTTTGAATGCTAGTGAGTATTTGGTGATAGATGCAAAAGTTCCGGCCTTTCCTTCCGCCGCTATGTTTATGATAGTAGTGAGACGTTGCTGCTGCAAGCTTAAGCGCTGTTCTACCTTGTTGGCCATGATGATTAATAAATAGGTTTAGGTATAATTTAAATGTCGACGATACAGTGAAAGTGAAAAGGAAAATAGTCACTCACACAGCGTCAGAAAATGTTTACAGTAAGCAGTACAAGCGCAAGAAAATAACTCACTAGACACGGTGAGTTTACACCAAAAGAATAAATTATAATTTAAAAAAACTAAAAAACACGCTTTAATGAACTGAAAAGTAAAAAATAATTAATTTAATTGTAAAAAAGCGTGGGGTAGTATGAAAATATGATACAAAGCACCCCACGTTTTTATACAATAAAATTAATTATTTTTTACTTTTTAGTTCATTAAAGCGTGTTTTTTAGTTTTTTTAAATTATAATTTATTTTTGCTTTTTAGTCCTGGAGATCCTGGTCAGGATAATGGGACAAACTTATGGAATTATTGTATTGTAATCGGTCCTTGATAAGTGTGCAAAGTTTCAGTTCAATCTGAAGTTTTTTGCTTTTTTTTTTTTTAGTCCTGGAGATCCTGGTCAGGATAATGGGACAAATTTATTGAATTATTGTATTGTCGTCGGTCCTTGATAAGTGTGCAAAGTTTAAACTAAATCTGACCGTTCAAAGTTGGTCAAAATCAAGTTCAAAGAAGTCGGTTACAAACTGACAAACACACAAGCCCGCAAACATACAGGTGAAGCTAATATAAGCGTGTTAAAAAGGAACAATAGAATAGTTTAAGTTTACTAAGAGAATGCACACGCGATCGTGGAAGCCTACACATAAAAGTCAGTTGACCACCACCGCAGCACAACGTCCAAAAGGTGCTCAGCAATGCGGCAGCACACGGTCAGCAAGCTTCCACAAAACTCACAATTCACGATTGACGTTTCCACTCTCACTTCACCAAATCCGGCTCTCGAAGGACCAATAATGTAGCCAAACAAAAAACTATTTTTATCTGGTTTTTGGTGAAGGAGACAAGTCAATAAATGTAAACTACACTTTTATTAAAAATAAGAAACAAACACTTAAAATTATTATTTCATAAATACAGAATATGTTTTATAGTCCATTTAGCGTATTTTAGTTAATTAGAATAAGATTAGTTACTGAATATTTTTGAAAATTATTTGACACACACACAAAATCAACAACTCAACACAGTCGATTGAAACTGTAGCAAGCATATTAATTTAGAAATTACTTACACAAAATATTGCAAAAATAGATATTTTAAATCTCAGCTAATTTCTCAACACATTTTAAAATTAATATTTTTACTTGACTTGCAAAAAAATTCTTTTTTAATAAATCGGCTTTATTTTGCGTTTTCCAATCGATTTACACTAAGAAATTCAACTTTGAAGCATTTTTGCAACGTTAAATGAGGTTCAATAATAAAATCTTTTTTCGAAGTTATTAACTGCAAATTTCGTTTATATACGGTAAAAAAAATGTTTTTACCTTTGACAAGCAAATTGGCATTGAAAAAAATTCGAATTGATAAAATCAAGTTTTTACCGTATTTAAACGTAATTTTCAGTAAATAAATTCCAAAAAGATTTTATTATTGAACCTCATTTAACGGTGCAAAAATGCTTCAAAGTTGAATTTCTTAGTGTAAATCGATTGGAAAACGCAAAATAAAGCTGATTTATTAAAAAAAAATTTTTTTGCAAGTCAAATAAAAATAATGATTTTTTAAAATTTTTAAAATATTAAAACTCTTAAAATTTCTAACATGATTTTTTTTACGTTTTACGATGTTTTAAGACTTTTAAAATTTTAAAATTTTTAAAATTTTTTTTAAAAATTTTTCTAAGATTTTAAAAACTCATAAAAATTATTAAAAATTTTCAAAGATTTTTACATGATTTTCTCAACGTTTTTGGATGTTTTAAGACTTTTAAAATTTAAAAAATTTTTTTTTAAAAATTTTTCTAAGTTTTAAAATTCATAAAAATTATTAAAATTTTTAAAATTTCTTACATGATTTTCTCAACGTTTTAGAATGTTTTAAGACTTTTAAAATTTTAAAATTTTTACAAAAAATTTTTAAAAATTTTAAAATTTTAAAAGTCTTAAAACATCCTAAAACGTCGAGAAAATCATTTAAAAATTTTTAAAATTTTTAATAATTTTTATGAATTTTTAAAAACTTGGAAAAATTTTTAAAAGAAATTTAATAAATTTAAAAATTTTAAAAGTTTTAAAACATTCTAAAACGTAAAAAAAATCATGTTAAAAATGTTAAAAATTTTTAAAAATTTTAAAAAATCATATTTAAAATTAATATTTTTATTTGACTTGCAAAAAAATTTTTTATTTTGCGTTTTCCAATCGATTTACACTAAGAAATTCAACTTTGAAGCATTTTTGCACCGTTAAATGAGATTCAATAATATAATCTTATTTCGAAGTTATTTACTGGAAATTACGTTTAAATACGGTAAAAACTTGATTTAAACGTTTGACATGTAAATTTGCATTGAAAAAAACTCGTATTAATATATGAATTTTCAAAACTTAGAAAAAATTTTAAAAATAATTTTTAAAAATTAGAAAAATTTTTAAAAATAGTTTTTAAAATTTTAAAATTTTTAATGACTTAAAACATCCTAAAACGTTAAAAAAATCATGTTAAGAATTTTATAAAAATATTAATAATTTAAAAATTTTAAATAATCATTTTTAAAATTAATATTTTTACTTGACGTGCAAAAAAAATTTTTTTTATTAAATCGGCTTTATTTTGCGTTTTCCAATCGATTTACACTAAGAAATTCAACTTTGAAGCATTTTTGCAACGTTAAATGAGGTTCAATAATAAAATCTTTTTTCGAAGTTATTAACTGCAAATTTCGTTTATATAAATGCTTCAAAGTTGAATTTCTTAGTGTAAATCGATTGGAAAACGCAAAATAAAGCCGATTTATTAAAAAAAAATTTTTTTGCAAGTCAAATAAAAAAATAATGATTTTAAAAATGATTTTTAAAATTTTTAACATATTAAAATTTTTAAAAATTCTAACATGGTTTCTTTTACGTTTTAGGATGTTTTAAGACTTTAAAAATTTTTAAATTTTTAAAAGTTTTTTTAAAAATTTTTCTAAGTTTTTAAAAATTCATAAAAATTTTGAAACATTTTTACATGATTTTCTCAACGTTTTAGGATGTTTTAAGACTTTTAAAATTAAAAAAAATATTTTTTTAAAATTTTTCTAAGTTTTAAAAGTCATAAAAATTATTAAAATATTTAAAATTTTTTACATGATTTTCTCAACGTTTTAGGATGTTTTAAGACTTTGAAAATTTTAAAAATTTTTTTTTTAAATTTTTCTAAGTTCTAAAATTCATAAAAATTATTAAAATTTTTAAAATTTTTTACATGATTTTCTCAACGTTTTAGGATGTTTTAAGACTTTTAAAATTTTTAAATTTTTAAAAAAATTTTTTTAAATTTTAAAAGTCTTAAAACGTCCTAAAACGTCGAGAAAATCATTTAAAAATTTTTAAAATTTTTTATAATTTTTATATATTTTTAAAAACTTGGAAAAATTTTTAGAAGAAATTTAAAAAATTTTAAAAGTCTTAAAACATCCTAAAACGTAAAAAAAATCATTTTAAAAATGTTAAAAATTTTAATATTTTAAAAATTTTAAGAAATCATTTTTAAAATTAATATTTTTATTTGACTTGCAAAAAAATTTTTATTAAATAAATCGGCTTTATTTTGCGTTTTCCAATCGATTTACACTCAGAAATTCAACTTTGAAGCATTTTTGCACCGTTAAATGAGATTCAATAATATAATCTTATTTCGAAGTTATTTACTGGAAATTACGTTTAAATACGGTAAAAACTTGATTTAAACGTTTGACATGTAAATTTGCATTGAAAAAAACTCGTATTAATATATGAATTTTCAAAACTTAGAAAAATTTTTAAAAATAATTTTTAAAACTTAGAAAAATTTTTAAAAATAATTTTTAAAATTTTTAAATTTTTAAATACTTAAAACATCCTAAAACGTTAAAAAAATCATGTTAAAAATTTTATAAAAATATTAATAATTTAAAAATTTTTAAAAATCATTTTTAAAATTAATATTTTTATGGACTTGCAAAAAAAATTTCTTTTAATAAATCGGCTTTATTTTGCGTTTTCCAATCGATTTACACTAAGAAATTCAACTTTGAAGCATTTTTGCAACGTTAAATGAGGTTCAATAATAAAATCTTTTTTCGAAGTTATTAACTGCAAATTTCGTTTATATAAATGCTTCAAAGTTGAATTTCTTAGTGTAAATCGATTGGAAAACGCAAAATAAAGCCGATTTATTAAAAAAAATTTTTTTTGCAAGTCAAATATGTTAAAATAAAGATAAAATTTTAATTCGTACTTCCCGGGCTTTTGTCATATTTATAATTATGTATAATTTTCTAACTTTGAACTATGTTGACTAACTATTATGAGATTATAAATCTGTTTGCTTTTTATAAACTGAACACTGTTGAATTTTGTTAACTAAACGACGTGCTCGCTAACCTGTTTTTTTAATAAACGAATCAAATCAATTGTATAAATTTATTACTGTTTTTCTTCACAGACATTCCACATCATATCCAAATTTATCAGGTTCTGGGCCCAGGCACAACTGTAACGTGTGAAAAACAGTATTAAAAGTGAATAGACTTTTTAAGGTTAAACAAGATTGCCGACCACGTGTTTTCAAGCAAAATGAGTTACAGTAATTTAGTGAGTTCTACTAGAATAGAAATGTTAACGAAAGATAATTACGACTCATGGTGTGTTCAGGCTGAAGCGTTATTAATCAAAAACGATGGATGGAGTTATGTCAATGGTAAAACTCCGAAACCTGTTTCTACAAATGAACCAGCGACAGCCGCAGAACAAAGTGTTATAGATCAGTGGTTAATTGCTGATAGTAAAGCGAAGGCTGACTTAATCTTGTCTATTACTCCAAGTATTGCTAAACGGGTTGGCAAATTAGAGACGTCTCGTAGCGTTTGGTTGAAGTTGAAAGAAACGTTTGCGTCAACTGGTCCAATAATGAAAGCTACTCTCTTACATACACTCACTTTATCAAAAATGTCTGAAGGAGATGATGTTCATGAACATTTGAATGTTTTCTTCGATACTGTTTCGAAACTTGAGGCAATGGATATAGACATAAATGAAGAGCTTTTAACAACATTATTACTCAACAGTCTTCCTGACAGCTATGACAATTTTTCTGGTAACATGAGATGTCGTGATAAACTACCAAATCCTGATGAGTGTAAAATAAAAATTCTAGAAGAAATTGAGAGAAGGAAGTCAAGGACCAAGCGTGATGAACAGGCGATGTTGGCTGCTAAAAGGTATTATTCAAATAAAAATACTAATGATAAGCCTTCTTATAGTCACAATGACGACTCAAAGGGAAAAAGGTTCCCGTTCAGATGTAGTAGATGTGGTGAAGTTGGGCATAAGCCTGCTGATTGTCCACTGCGTCAGGATCAAGGACAAAAAGAAGTGCCGAACCAAACTGAACAACAGTTCAGACGCCAAAATCGAAACAATAATCGAGATAAAGCTAACTTAAGCGAAGAATCATTTCTAGCTGAGGCTGTAAAACTTGAGAGTGCTTTTCAAGTTGAAGATAAAAGACATGTACTAACGAGATGGTGCTTGGATAGTGGCAGTACGTCCCATTTATGTAAAGAGGAATCGTTGTTTACATCATGGGTTCCGGCTGATCGAGCTAAGTTGAATCTGGCATGCAATTCTTCAGCAGATGTACGGGCGAAGGGAACAGTTCGTCTTCCCGTATCAGACGGACAAACCTCAAGGTCAATAAATTTAGAGAGCACCTTGTTCGTTCCTGATCTGCGTGTGAATTTGTTGTCTGTAGCAAAGATCACCAACAAAGGATATGATGTCACGTTCAAACAGAAAGAAGCAGTGGTTAAGGATGGTTCGGGTGAAGTAAGCGTAATAGCTGATAGGAAAGGCGACCTTTACTACATCAGAGAACCTACTGAGTCAGTCCACGTAGCTACTTGTGTCTCCAAGCAGGATCTAAGTGACATGCAGACATGGCATGAAAAGATGGGACATCTGAATGCAAATGATTTACAAAAGATTGGTGAAAAACTTCCGTTTTGCTCATTCAATTCTGAAGTTGAATTTAAGAATGCTGTTGGAGGCTCTGAGAGTCATGTATGGAAGGAAGCAATTCTTACCGAAATGAAGAGTCTCATAAAAAACAAAGCATGGGAGTTAGTAGTTCCTCCCAAGGACAGAAATATTGTTGGATGTAGGTATGTCCTTATGAAAAAGAATGATCCAGATGGACATTTTCAGAAACGAAAAGCTAGATTGGTCGCTCAAGGCTTTACGCAAGAAGCTCAAGTTGATTACAACGGAACATTTGCGCCAGTTGCTCGACTTGCCTCCATAAGACTACTACTAGCTTTAGCAGTTAAAAATGACATGATCGTTGAACAGATTGACATCACAACTGCTTTTCTAAATGGTCCACTGAATGAAGAAATCTACATGAAGAAACCACCTCTAATGAAAGAAACTCTTGAAGAGATTATTAGAAGCGAGCCACCTGATAGCGAGATCAGAAGAATTTCGTGTCAAATGCTGAGGAAAATTAATCAAGATGTTGTATGCTTGCTCAAGAGTGCTCTATATGGATTGAAGCAGGCTGGACTACAATGGAACATCGAGGTTAATAATGTTCTAACTCGATTGGGTCTTAAACGGTCTGAATCAGACCCCTGCATATACTTTTCTCAGACGGTTGACAAGATGTTATTGTTGTCCGTATATGTTGATGATTTTTTGATCGCTTCTCAAGATGTTAAGTGGATCGCATATATTAAACAACAAATATCAACTTACTTTGATGTGAAAGATCTGGGTAGAGTTATATATTGTCTCGGACTTGAGATTCATCAAAGCTCAGGGCTCATTACTGTGAAGCAATCAGGCTAAATCAGAGAGATAATTAAGGCCTTTAACATGCAAGACGCCAATTCGGTTACTACACCATTGGAAATGGGAACAAAGGCATTTAAAGGTGAAGGAGAAGAGGAAAGTTTGAAAACAATTCCGTACCGTGAACTTGTTGGAGCCCTAATGTACGCTGCTGTGGCTACCAGGCCAGACATTTCTTATGCTGTGAGTTTTCTAGCACAATTCAATCATTGTTACACTCTTCAGCACTGGAAAATCGCTAAGAGAATAGTTAGATACCTGATTGGTACACAAGAAGTTGGATTAGAATATCGAAAATCATCAGAAAACATCAAGGGATATGTTGATGCCGACTGGGGCGGTTGTTTAATGGATAGAAAGTCCTATACCGGGTATGCTTTTACCTTGAGTGGAGCAGCTATTAGCTGGAAGGCCCAAAAACAAAAAACAGTTGCCCTTTCCTCCACCGAAGCGGAGTACATGGGATTGACAGAAGCTGTGAAGGAGGCTGTGTATTTGTCGAACTTCATGAGCGAACTAGGCCTAAAAAATTTAACGAATATAATTGTCTATAACGATAATCAAGGAGCAAGGCTTCTCGCTGAAAATCGTGTTTTCCATAACAGAACGAAGCACATTGACATACGATATCACTTCATCCTAAATGTTTTAAAAAATAAGAAAATTCAACTTGATTATCTTAACACCAATGAAATTGATAGCTGATATATTAACGAAAGCTGTCCCTGGACCAAAACATCAGCTGTGTTCTCGTGGACTTGGATTAAAAATAATTTAGTAACGTACTCATTGAGGGGGTGTGTTAAAATAAAGATAAAATTTCAATTCGTTCTTCCCGGGCTTTTGTCATATTTATAATTATGTATAATTTCTAACTTTGAACTATGTTGCATAACTATTATGAGAGTATAAATCTGTTTGCTTTTATAAACTGAACACTGTTCAATTTTGTTAACTAAACGACGTGCTCGCTAACCTGTTTTTTTAATAAACGAATCAAATCAATTGTATAAATTTATTACTGTTTTTCTTCACCGACATTCCACATCATATCCAAAATTATCAAAATAAAAATAATGATTTTAAAAATGATTTTTAAAATTTTTAACATATTAAAATTTTTAAAATTTCTAACATGATTTTTTTTACGTTTTAGGATGTTTTAAGACTTTAAAAATTTTTTAATTTTCAAATTTTTTTTAAAATTTTTTCTAAATTTTTAAAAATTCATAAAAATTATTAAGATTTTAAAAAATTTTTACATGATTTTCTCAACGTTTTAGGATGTTTTAAGACTTTTAAAATTTTAAAAACTTTTTTTTAAAAATTTTTCTAAGTTCTAAAATTCATAAAAATTATTAAAATTTTTAGAATTTTTTACATGATTTTCTCAACGTTTTAGGATGTTTTAAGACATTTAAAATTTTTTAAATTTTTAAAAAAAATTTTTAAAAATTTTAAAATTTTAAAAGTCTTAAAACATCCTAAAACGTCGAGAAAATCATTTAAAAATTTTAAAAATTTTTTATAATTTTTATGAATTTTTAAAAACTTGGAAAAATTTTTAAAAGAAATTTAAAAAATTTTAAAATTTTAAAAGCCTTAAAACATCCTAAAACGTAAAATAAATCATTTTAAAAATGTTAAAAATTTTAATATTTTAAAGATTTTAAAAAATCATTTTTGAAATTAATATTTTTATTTGACTTGCAAAAAAATTTTTCTTAAATAAATCGGCTTTATTTTGCGTTTTCCAATCGATTTACACTCAGAAATTCAACTTTGAAGCATTTTTGCACCGTTAAATGAGATTCAATAATATAATCTTATTTCGAAGTTATTTACTGGAAATTACGTTTAAATACGGTAAAAACTTGATTTTAACGTTTCACATGTAAATTTGCATTGAAAAAAACTCGTATTAATATATAAATTTTCAAAACTTAGAAAAATTTTTAAAAATAATTTTTAAAATTTTAAAATTTTTAAAGACTTAAAACATCCTAAAACGTTAAAAAAATCATGTTAAAAATTTTATAAAAATTTAATAATTTAAAAATTTAAAAAAATCATTTTTAAAATTAATATTTTTATTGGACTTGCAAAAAAAATTTCTTTTAATAAATCGGCTTTATTTTGCGTTTTCCAATCGATTTACACTAAGAAATTCAACTTTGAAGCATTTTTGCAACGTTAATTGAGGTTCAATAATAAAATCTTTTTTCGAAGTTATTAACTGCAAATTTCGTTTATACAAATGCTTCAAAGTTGAATTTCTTAGTGTAAATCGATTGGAAAACGCAAAATAAAGCCGATTTATTAAAAAAAAATTTTTTTGCAAGTCAAACAAAAATAATGATTTTGTATGAATTAGAAAACGAAAAAACACAGTTAACGATTTGATATGTTTTATTCTTATATTATTTTAACAAAGATGAGATTTATTATACAAAAAATAACTGTCAAGTGAAAAAAGTATTATTATTTCAACAACTCATAATCATGGTTACCAAATATTATCTGTTAAATTTCAAATTGATAAAATTATCATTTTGCCTGAACATTCCTACCGCCAAGACAACTTTTGGAAGTTGGCGAAAGCTTTATACTCGATGATGTTCCATGATTAAGATTCTGGTGTCGATTATTCCACGGATGATGCTGGTATAGGGTGAAGACACAGCTTAATCATTGGACGCGTGAATGTCGATGTTTGTGTTTTGACGGTCACCACACGTACCAAACCGTCAGCTCCTGGTTTTACGTCGATAATTCGAGCGAGAGGCCACTTGGATGGAGGGTAGCGTTCGTCTGTGATTAATACGAGGGCACCGATTTTGATGTTTTCCATTCTGTTGTGCCACTTGGAGATACCTTGCAGACGTTGAAGGTATTCCGTCGACCAACGTTGCCAGAATGACTCGAACAACTGTCTTTGCAATTGCCATCTTGATAACCGTGCCTGCTTGATGTTGAGAAGGGATGGTTCAGGTACAGTGTTGAGCGCTGTTCCAATAAGGAAATGACCTGGAGTCAACGCGTCGACATCAGTCGGATCGTCGGATAATGGGCAAAGTGTTCGTGAGTTGAGTACTGCCTCTATTTGTATGAGTAGAGTAGAATATTCTTCATATGTCAATGTCGCGTCTCCGATAACTCGTTTGAGGTGAAACTTCACCAACTTGACTCCAGCCTCCCATTTTCCCCCGAAGTGTGGAGCTGATGGTGGATTGAATTTCCACTCAGTTCCGTCGTTCGCAAGAAGCTTGATTAGTCGTCCGAGTTCTTTTGATGACGCATGAAAGAGTTTGCGAAGCTCGGCATCTGCACCGACGAGGTTTGTTCCGCAATCCCTTGAGATGGTCGTACAGATTCCTCGGCGTCCAGTGAATCGTTTGTACGCCGCGATGAAGCCTTCTGTAGAGTAATCCGTCACCAGCTCCAGATGCACGGCCGATGTTGTGAAACATACGAAGAGAACAATATATCCCTTGTATATCTTCGCCGCTCGTCCTTTCCAAGTTTTCAAGGTGATTGGGCCTGCGTAATCCACGCCAGAGTGTGAAAATGGACGAGAAGGGATTGTGCGAGAAGGTGGTAATTGTCCCATCATCTGTTGAGCCATCACGGCTCGTTGACGAGCACATTTGACACATCGTAGGATGTATGATCGAACTGGAACGCGTCCGCCAATTATCCAGTACGATCGTCGCAGAGTCACAAGTGTCACTTGCGTCCCGCCATGAAACGTCGATAGATGAGTATCTCTGATGATAAGTGTTGTGAGAGACGACTCGCGAGGTAAGATGAGTGGATGCTTCGTATCAGGATCGAGGAGTGAATTGCGGAGCCGCCCGCCAAGTCGAAGCAATCCACCGTTATCCAAGAATGGCACCAATCTGATGAGTGGACTTGAGCGTGATAGAGTCGCGCCGTTTTCCAGTTGTCGGATCTCTTGTTTAAAGTAGGCCCATTGTGTCGCTTTGATCCAGAATAGTCGTGATGTCTCAATTTCGAGTGGAATGAGAGGTTCTAAGGTTGATTTTATGTTGCGTGTCTTCAATAGTGTGATTATTCGTTTGCAGATGGCTGTGATACGAAGCAAGCGGGTTAGATTTGAGTAGCGATCAATTAGACACCATAGAGGAGGTTCAACACGTTGGACTAATGCCACGACCTTCTTTCTTTCTTCGAGGTCTATTTCTCCATCAAGATGAGGAATAGTTGACGGCCAGAACCTGGAATGTTGCTTTAGCCAGGTAGGGCCTTTCCACCAGATATGATCTGGAGTCAGCTGGTGAGGGGAAATTCCACGTGAAGCACAATCAGCTGGATTGTCTTCACCTGGTACATGATGCCAGCGCGCATTAGGAAGAGTCTCTTGAACCACTGACACGCGATTTTTTACGAAGTCTTTCCACTGTGATGGGTTTCCCTTTATCCAATATAAGGTCACCGTTGAGTCTGTCCATAGATGGATCACGATGTCGTTGCTATTGATTACTTGTTGAATACGATAAACAAGACGCGCGAGTAATACTGCTGCCGTTAGTTCGAGTCGCGGTGTAGTTACACGAGCAATACGAACGTGTTTTTTCACCGTAGACGTATTTTTACGAGGAGCCACTTTTGTTTTGGCCGAAATGAGTGAGACGCGATCTTCATTACGTTTATTCATCACTCGCAAATAAACGACCGCACTGAGAGCGACATGTGATGCGTCCGAGAAACCGTGTAGCTCCACCGACAACATTGATAGCGATAGACCAACCCATCGCGGTATGGAGAAGGTTGATACGTACGATAATTGTTCGAGAAACTTTTTCCAACGAATCGCCAATGGTTCTGGAAGTGGTTCATCCCATTCCAGCCCAGTCGACCATAACTCTTGCATGAAAATCTTAGCGCGAACAATTACGGGTGATAGCCAACCGAGAGGGTCGAAACATTGCGCAATGCGAGAGAGTACAGAGCGTTTAGTCCACACTACCGTGTCCTTGTTTACAGGAGGAGTAAACACAAACGTATCTGTTTGTAATTGCCATGAAAGTCCAAGAGCGCGAAATACTGGCTCTTCTTGCAACGATAACGATGATATTTCAGCACGTCGCGATTCCGATATATCCACCAGTAATTCATTATCACTGGCGACCCATTGTTGCAACGTGAAACCTGCTGCCAGAAGAAGATTGTCGATCTGACAAATCTTCTCGCGTCCTTCTTCGATAGAGTATGCTCCAGAATGCATATTGTCAACATACGTTTCCTTGAGTATTGCGTCAATTGCTTTCGGAAATCGATGGCCTTCATCCTTCGTCAATTGTTGTAGAGTACGTATCGCTTGATAAGGTGCACTAGCCAATCCGTACGTTACAGTACATAATTGATATGATGAGACAGGAGCACTAGGAGTACGTCTCCAGAGAATACGTTGAAGGTCCCAATCATCAGAATGCACGCGAACTTGGCGGTACATCTTTTCGATGTCAGCTGAAAAGGCGTATGGATAATGCCTCCATCGTGTAATGACGTCAGATAAATCTTCGAGTATTTTCGGGCCGATGTGCAAACAGTCATTGAGCGATAAGCCACTGCGTGTGATCTGTGACCCGTTGAAGACAACGCGTAGCTTTGTCGTAGCGCTTGTCTCTTTCATCACTCCATGATGAGGTAGATAGAATACTCTTCTAGAGTCTTGAGGTTCGTCAGTCCCGAGCCGCATGTGCCCGAGCTTTTCATATTCCGTCAGGAATTTTTCATAAGCAACGTGGAATTTTGGTTCACGCAGGAATCTTGTCTCCATACGTGCAAGCATGCGAGACGCGCACTTCTCCGAGTCACTGAGATCTTCCATCGATCGTTTGAGCGGAAGCCTAACGATATAACGCCCCGTGGCGTCGCGAGAATGGGTCGAAATAAAGTGATTTTCGCATTCAACTTCATCTTGAGATAACTCTCCATGTGACGAAGGGAATGCTTCTTCCTGCAGCCAAAAGCGTTCCAACGATTCAAGTAACTCACGATCAGGAGAGCACTGATAGCTATGACCTACAGTGAGTTCGCGATGGACTCCAAGGGTATTACCAGACAGGATCCACCCGAGACGAGTCCTCTGAGCAATTGGAGCTGTGTCAGGGCCGTTGCGTACTCCTCCCTGAAGTACACGTTTGTAAACTTTAGCGCCGAAAACGATATCGATTTTCCCAGGTTTCGTGTAGCCTGGATCAGCCAATTGAAGACCACGAAGATGTGGCCACGTTCGAGATTATGCTTCTATAGATGGAAGATGTCCCGTGAGTTGCGGTAACACGAGCGTCCTAACTTCACACGAGAATGACGGCGTTATTTTCGATTTAACCGTCATGATGACTTCTCCGTTGGTCGCCCGAGATCCATCACTTCCCATGCCGACGATTGGGATTGATGATCGAGAACGAGGTAGTCGAAGTCTCTGCACAAACTCTTTTGTTACTAAAGATACTTCCGAACCTTGATCGAGTAAGGCCCTTGCTTCGACGTGTTCACCAGTCCGGGAAACCACTTGAACAAGGGCTGTTGCCAATATTACTGATTCAGTTGAGTTCGATAAACAATTAGCTTCGATGTTGACAGCAGCTGATGATGTACTAGGTTGATTTTGAGAAACAGCTGTCGTTGATAATAATTGCGTAAATGATTCACGATGGATAGACGTGTGATGTTGCGCTCCGCATTTCAAACACGTCTTCTTTGATTTACATTGTCGGAGTAGGTGAGGACCAAGGCAGTTGTAGCACAATTTCTTTTGTTGGATGATGTCCCTTCGTTGATTCACAGTTTTTGATTTGTACTCAGGGCACGCTGCAATATAATGTTCCGTTGACTCACAAGTAGAACATTTTTTCGAGAATGATGATTGGACTTCGGTGGTGTGATGAGATTTGTTCCCTGATTCGTTTTTCTTCGAGTTTGATGATTGAGGTAAGTTAGTATTTCGTTCGAACGCTTGTAATGCCCTCGCTCGACCTATGAGAAAGACTTCTAACTGTTTGTAGGTCGGTGGATCTGTACTGGCACCGATTTCTTTTTCCCACTCCATGATCGTTGTTGGATCGAGTTTACCAACTGTCATATACACCAACAAATCGCTCCACTCCACTACAGGTCGACGGAGAGCTTCAAGGGCATCGAGAGCCTGTTGTGTATCATTAAGAAGTTGTTCGATTTCAGCAGCTGATCCGCGTGTCACTGGTTTGGTTGAGAAGAGGACATTGAGATACGTATGGATGAGAATTCGTTGATTTTCATAATGATTGACCAAAGAATCCCAAGCCCGCTCGAAGTTTTCAGATGTGACCGCGATGTTCTTCAGTCTCATTGCCGCTGGACCCGTGAGACTCAGTTTGAGATATTGTAGCTTCTCAACGCACGTCAACGATGTATTGAGTCCAACCAATGATAAAAACAAGTCTTTATAGGCTACCCATTCGTTATAATCTCCGTTGAACTTCGGTAGATCCAATCGAGGGAGACGGCCAGAGTGTGCTGCTCGATCTAGATAATGTGGAGATATTGCGGATTGATTTACGAGCGCTAATCCATCTGTTGCTTCTGATGAATATAGTTCTTTACGGAGATCGCCCATTTCTGCTTGAGCATCAAGAAAAGCTTCTTCACATTGTGAGTACCAATCGTTTTTTAAGTATTGATGTGCCTTCAATTCTGTGCGTATTTCGTCATTTGCAGTTCCATAAATATCGCGTATAACGAGATGATTCTGTTGAAACTTGCCCCAATTTGTTTTCAGGCACTCTAAACGCGATTGTACACGGCTAATTGTAATCTTCTGTCTTTCAACATTCAGAAGGTTTGTAATAGCATGTTGAATACGTACGTACAACTCTTCTTGATGTTCGAATAAAGTTCGAAAATTCGACATAATATAAAATTTGATGCTGTATCCGGCTTTCGAAGAACCAAAAAATGTATGAATTAGAAAACGAAAAAACACAGTTAACGATTTGATATGTTTTATTCTTATATGATTTTAACAAAGATGAGATTTATTATACAAAAAATAACTGTCAAGTGAAAAAAGTATTATTATTTCAACAACTCATAATCATGGTTACCAAATATTATCTGTTAAATTTCAAATTGATAAAATTATCATTTTGCCTGAACAGATTTTAAAAATGATTTTTTAAAATTTTTAACATATTAAAATTTTTAAAATTTCTAACATGATTTTTTTTACGTTTTAGGATGTTTTAAGACTTTAAAATTTTTTAAATTTTTAAAATTTTTTTTAAAAATTTTTCTGTTTTTAAAAATTCATAAAAATTATTAAAATTTTTAAAATTTTTTACATGATTTTCTCAACGTTTTAGGATGTTTTAAGACTTTTAAAATTTTTGAATTTTTATAAAAAATTTTTAAAAATTTTAAAATTTTAAAAGTCTTAAAAAATCCTAAAACGTCGAGAAAATCATTTAAAAATCTTAAAATTTTTTTATAATTTTTATGAATTTTTAAAAACTTGGAAAAATTTTTAAAAGAAATTTAAAAAATTTTAAAATTTTAAAAGTCTTATTAAAACATCCTAAAACGTAAAAAAAATCATTTTAAAAATGTTAAAAATTTTAATATTTTAAAAATTTTAAAAAATCATTTTTAAAATTAATATTTATATTTGACTTGCAAAAAAATTTTTCTCAAATAAATCGGCTTTATTTTGCGTTTTCAAATCGATTTACACTCAGAAATTCAACTTTGAAGCATTTTTGCACCGTTAAATGAGATTCAATAATATAATCTTATTTCGAAGTTATTTACTGGAAATTACGTTTAAATACGGTAAAAACTTGATTTAAACGTTTGACATGTAAATTTGCATTGAAAAAAGCTCGTATTAATATATGAATTTTCAAAGCTTAGAAAAATTTTTAAAAATAATTTTTAAAACTTAGAAAAATTTTTAAAAATAATTTTTAAAATTTTTAAATTTTTAAAGACTTAAAACATCCTATAAAACGTTAAAAAAATCATGTTAAAAATTTTATAAAAATATTAATAATTTAAAAATTTTAAAAAATTATTTTTAAAATTAATATTTTTACTGGACTTGCAAAAAAAAATTCTTTTAATAAATCGGCTTTATTTTGCGTTTTCCAATCGATTTACACTAAGAAATTTAACTTTGAAGCATTTTTGCAACGTTAAATGAGGTTCAATAATAAAATCTTTTTTCGAAGTTATCAACGGCAAATTTCGTTTATATAAATGCTTTAAAATTGAATTTCTTAGTGTAAATCGATTGGAAAACGCAAAATAAAGCCGATTTATTAAAAAAAAATTTTTTGCAAGTCAAACAAAAATAATGATTTTAAAAATGATTTTTTAAAGTTTTTAACATAAAAATTTTTAAAATTTCTAACATGATTTTTTTTACGTTTTAGGATGTTTTAAGACTTTAAAAATTTTTAAATTTTTAAAATTTTTTTTAAAAATTTTTCTAAGTTTTTAAAAATTCATAAAAATTATTAAAAATTTAAAAAAATTTTTACATGATTTTCTTAACGTTTTAGGATGTTTTAAGACTTTTAAAATTAAAAAAATTTTTTTTTAAAAATTTTTCTAAGTTTTAAAATTCATAAAAATTATTAAAATTTTTAAAATTTTTTGCATGATTTTGTCAACGTTTTAGGATGTTTTAAGATTTTTAAAATTTTTAAATTTTTAATAAAAATTTTTAAAAATTTAAAAATTTTTAAAGGCTTAAAACATCCTAAAACGTCGAGAAAATCATTTAAAAATTTTTAAAATTTTTTATAATTTTTATGAATTTTTAAAAACTTGGAAAAATTTTTAAAAGAAATTTAAAAAATTTTAAAATTTTCAAAGCCTTAAAACATCCTAAAACGTGAAAAAAATCATTTTAAAAATGTTAAAAATTTTAATATTTTAAAAATTTTAAAAAATCATTTTTAAAATTAATATTTTTATTTGACTTGCAAAAAAAATTTTTCTTGAATAAATCGGCTTTATTTTGCGTTTTCCAATCGATTTACACTCAGAAATTCAACTTTAAAGCATTTTTGCACCGTTAAATGAGATTCAATAATGTAATCTTATCTCGAAGTTATTTACTGGAAATTACGTTTAAATACGGTAAAAACTTGATTTAAACGTTTGAAATGTAAATTTGCATTGAAAAAAGCTCGTATTAATATATGAATTTTCAAAACTTAGAAAAATTTTTAAAAATAATTTTTAAAACTTAGAAAAAATTTTAAAAATAATTTTTAAAATTTTAAAATTTTTAAAGACTTAAAACATCCTAAAACGTTAAAAAAATCATGTTAAAAATTTTATAAAAATATTAATAATTTAAAAATTTTAAAAAATCATTTTTAAAATTAATATTTTTACTGGACTTGCAAAAAAAATTTCTTTTAATAAATAGGCTTTATTTTGCGTTTTCCAATCGATTTACACTAAGAAATTCAACTTTGAAGCATTTTTGCAACATTAAATGAGGTTCAATAATAAAATCTTTTTTCGAAGTTATTAACTGCAAATTTCGTTTATATAAATGCTTCAAAGTTGAATTTCTTAGTGTAAATCGATTGGAAAACGCAAAATAAAGCCGATTTATTAAAAAAAAATTTTTTTGCAAATCAAATAAAAATAATGATTTTAAAAATGATTTTTAAAATTTTTAACATATTAAAATTTTTAAAATTTCTAACATGATTTTTTTTACGTTTTAGGATGTTTTAAGACTTTAAAAATGTTTAAATTTTTAGAATTTTTTTTAAAAATTTTTCTAAGTTTTTAAAAATTCATAAAAATTATTAAAAATTTTAAAAAATTTTTACATGATTTTCTCAACGTTTTAGGATGTTTTAAGACTTTTAAAATTTTAAAAACTTTTTTTTAAAAATTTTTCTTAGTTCTAAAATTCATAAAAATTATTAAAATTTTTAAAATTTTTTACATGATTTTCTCAACGGTTTAGGATGTTTTAAGACTTTTAAAATTTTTAAATTTTAAAAAAAAATTTTAAAAAATTTTAAAATTTTAAAAGTCTTAAAACATCCTAAAACGACGAGAAAATCATTTAAAAATATTTAAAATTTTTTATAATTTTTATGAATTTTTAAAAACTTGGAAAAATTTTTAAAAGAAATTTAAAAAATTTTAAAATTTTAAAAGTCTTAAAACATCCTAAAACGTAAAAAAAATCATTTTAAAAATGTTAAATATTTTAATATTTTAAAGATTTTAAAAAAACATTTTTAAAATTAATATTTTTATTTGACTTGCAAAAAAATTTTTGTTAAATAAATCGGCTTTATTTTGCGTTTTCCAATCGATTTACACTCAGACATTCAACTTTGAAGCATTTTTGCACCGTTAAATGAGATTCAATAATATAATCTTATTTCGAAGTTATTTACTGGAAATTACGTTTAAATACGGTAAAAACTTGATTTAAACGTTTGACATGTAAATTTGCATTGAAAAAAGCTCGTATTAATATATAAATTTTCCAAACTTAGAAAAATTTTTAAAAATAATTTTTAAAACTTGGAAAAATTTTTAAAAATAATTTTTAAAACTTGGAAAAATTTTTAAAAATAATTTTTAAAATTTTTAAATTTTTAAAGACTTAAAACATCCTAAAACGTTAAAAAAATCATGTTAAAAATTTTATAAAAATATTAATAATTTAAAAATTTTAAAAAATCATTTTTAAAATTAATATTTTAATTGGACTTGCAAAAAAAATTTCTTTTAATAAATCGGCTTTATTTTGCGTTTTCCAATCGATTTACACTAAGAAATTCAACTTTGAAGCATTTTTGCAACGTTAAATGAGGTTCAATAATAAAATCTTTTTTCGAAGTTATTAACTGCAAATTTCGTTTATATAAATGCTTCAAAGTTAAATTTCTTAGTGTAAATCGATTGGAAAACGCAAAATAAAGCCGATTTAATAAAATAAAATTTTTTTGCAAGTCAAATAAAAATAATGATTTTAAAAATGATTTTTAAAATTTTTAACATATTAAAATTTTTAATATTTCTAACATGATTTTTTTTACGTTTTAGGATGTTTTAAGACTTTAAAAATTTTAAAAATTTTTTTTAAAAATTTTTCTAAGTTTTTAAAATTCATAAATATTATTAAAAATTTTAAAAAATTTTTACATGATTTTCTCAACGATTTAGTATGTTTTAAGAATTTTAAAATTTTAAAAACTTTTTTTTTTAAATTTTTCTAAGTTCTAAAATTCATAAAAATTATTAAAATTTTTACATGTTTTTCTTGACGTTTTAGGATGTTTTAAGACTTTTAAAAAATTTTAAAATTTTAAAAGTTTTAAAACATCCTAAAACGTCGAGAAAATCATTTAAAAATTTTTAAAATTTTTTATAGTTTTTATGAATTTTTAAAAACTTGGAAAACTTTTTAAAAGAAATTTAAAAAATTTTAAAATTTTAAAAGTCTTAAAATTGCCTAAAACGTAAAAAAAATCATTTTAAAAATGTTAATAATTTTAATATTTTAAAGATTTTAAAAAATCATTTTTAAAATTAATATTTTTATTTGACTTGCAAAAAAATTTTTCTTAAATAAATCGTCTTTATTTTGCGTTTTCCAATCGATTTACACTCCGAAATTCAACTTTGAAGCATTTTTGCACCGTTAAATGAGATTCAATAATATAATCTTATTTCGAAGTTATTTACTGGAAATTACGTTTAAATACGGTAAAAACTTGATTTAAACGTTTGACATGTAAATTTGCATTGAAAAAAGCTCGTATTAATATATGAATTTTCAAAACAGAAAAATTTTTAAAAATAATTTTTAAAATTTTTAAATTTTTAAAGACTTAAAACATCCTAAAACGTTAAAAAAATCATGTTAAAAATTTTATAAAAATATTAATAATTTAAAAATTTTAAAATATCATTTTTAAAATTAATATTTTTATTGGACTTGCAAAAAAAATTCCTTTTAATAAATCGGCTTTATTTTGCGTCTTCCAATCGATTTACACTAAGAAATTCAACTTTGAAGCATTTTTGCAACGTTAAATGAGGTTCAATAATAAAATCTTTTTTCGGAGTTATTAACTGCAAATTTCGTTTATATAAATGCTTCAAAGTTTAATTTCTTAGTGTAAATCGATTGGAAAACGCAAAATAAAGCCGATTTATTAAAAAAAAATTTTTTTTGCAAGTCAAATAAAAATAATGATTTTAAAAATGATTTTTAAAATTTTTAACATATTAAAATGTTTAAAATTTCTAACATGATTTTTTTTACGTTTTAGGATGTTTTAAGACTTATAAAATTTTTTAAATTTTTAAAATTTTTTTTTAAAATTTTTCTGTTTTTAAAAATTTATAAAAATTATTAAAAATTTTAAAAAAATTTTACATGATTTTCTCAACGTTTTAGGATGTTTTAAGACTTTTAAAATTTAAAAAATTTTTTTTTAAAAATTTTTCTAAGCTTTAAAATTCATAAAAATTATTAAAATTTTTTACATGATTTTCTCAACGTTTTAGGATGTTTTAAGACTTTTAAAATTTTTAAATATTTAAAAAAAATTTTTACAAATTTAAAAATTTTAAAAGTCTTAAAACATCCTAAAACGTCGAGAAAATCATTTAAAAATTTTTAAAATTTTTTATAATTTTTATGAATTTTTAAAAACTTGGAAAAATTTTTAAAAGAAATTTAGAAAATTTTAAAATTTTAAAAGTCTTAAAATATCCTAAAACGTAAAAAAAATCATTTTAAAAATGTTAAAAATTTTAATATTTTAAAAATTTTAAAAAATCATTTTTAAAATTAATATTTTTATTTGACTTGCAAAAAAATTTTTCTTAAATAAATCGGCTTTATTTTGCGTTTTCCAATCGATTTACACTCAGAAATTCAACTTTGAAGCCGTTTTGCACCGTTAAATGAGATTCAATAATATAATCTTATTTCGAAGTTATTTACTGGAAATTACATTTAAATACGGTAAAAACTTGATTTAAACGTTTGACATGTAAATTTGCATTGAAAAAAGCTTGTATTAATATATGAATTTTCAAAACTTAGAAAAATTTTTAAAAATAATTTTTAAAATTTTAAAATTTTTAAAGACTTGAAACATCCTAAAACATTAAAAAAATCATGTTAAAAATTTTATAAAAATATTAATGATTTTAAAATTTTAAAAAATCATTTTTATTGGACTTGCAAAAAAAATTCTTTTAATAAATCGGCTTTATTTTGCGTTTTCCAATCGATTTACACTAAGAAATTCAAGTTTGAAGCATTTTTGCAACGTTAAATGAGGTTCAATAATAAAATCTTTTTTCGAAGTTATTTCACTGCAAATTTCGTTTATATAAATGCTTCAAAGTTGAATTTCTTAGTGTAAATCGATTGGAAAACGCAAAATAAAGCCGATTTATTAAAAAAAAATTTTTTTGCAAGTCAAATAAAAATAATGATTTTAAAAATGATTTTTGTTGAATTATTTTGATAGAAATGTTACTTATTCAAGTTTCAAAACGCAAGTGATTTTTATTTCAATAAACAGATTTTTAACAAAATTATTACATAACATCTTTTGATCGTTATTTAATAACTAACAATGTTATTACAAAATTAATTGAAATAGTAAGTACACTGCAAAAAATAAATTTCATAATTAATAAAATAATTTGTATTTTATAAACATAAGTTAATTCTTTTCATAAATTAAGCGGCGATGTTTTATCCAACAAACCCCCTCTCGACGCGTGTATCCTTTATTCCTAATCCTTGTAGGCATTTGTGATGACTCGGTCCACAGAGGCTTTTTGTCAGCACGTCAGCAATCATATCATTTGTTGGTAAGTATTCTACGTCAATGAGCCCTTTTTCATATATCTCTCTAATGTAGTGGTATCTCACGTCAATATGTTTGGTGCGTGAGTGATGAAGTGGATTCTTCATCAATTTTTGAGCTCCTTGACTGTCACAATACAATATTATTTCCTTTTTGTCATTTTTCAGGAATCCGATTTGTTTGAGAAAACTTCGTAGATAGATTGCTTCTTTAACAGATTCGGAGAGTGCCATGTATTCCGCTTCTACACTAGAAAGAGCTACACTCTTTTGTTTTCGTGATTCCCATGTTACAGCCGCTGCACCAAGTTTAAAAGCAAACCCGGTTTGAGAAGTTCTGTCGTCTACATTACTTGCCCAATCAGAGTCAACGAATCCCTCTAGAGTACTGTTTGCTTCATTGAATATTAATCCGTGATAACTTGTGCCTCCTAGATATCGAAGTACTCTTTTTGCAGCATGCCAATGTTCCATTGTTGGGTTGTTGTTGAAACGACTTAACATACTGACACTGTACGCTATGTCTGGTCTCGTTCCGACGGTCACATACATTAAAGCTCCAATTAATGATTGATAAGCCTGCGAAGTGATTTCTTGATTATTTTCGATTTCTGAATTTTTACTTAACTTTATTTTCGGTTCCAGGGGTGTATTTGACGGTTTTGCATCAATCATTCCGTAACGTTCCAGAACATCTTGAATGTATTTATGCTGTGTCATAATGACTAGGTTTTTGTTTAAATCCTGTTTGAATTCTATTCCCAGACAGTATTTCAATCGTCCAGGGTCCTTCATCTTGAAATTTTCGTTTAATTTTTCTTTAAGTTTTGTGAATTGCTCTGACTTATTCGTCGCTATAATAAGATCGTCAACGTATACTAATAAGAGTAGAGTACATTTACAATTTTTAAAGAAATAAAAGCATTTATCCGCATCCATACATTTTAGTCCCAGTTCCTCCAGAATTTGATTCAACTTAGCATACCATTGTCTACTTGCTTGTTTTAAGCCGTATAGTGATTTCTTCAATTTGTAAACCATATCTTTTTGACATTTTACTTCAAACCCTTCTGCTTGTTCCATATATAGGTCCTCTTCAAGGTCCCCGTTAATGAATGCCATCACCACATCTAACTGATACAGTTGAAGGTTCCATTGTACTGCCAGTGCTACCAGAATACGAATTGAGCTCATTCTTGCCACTGGTGCAACATTTTCTCGGTAGTCAATTCCAGGTTGCTGACTATAGCCTTTTGCAACTAATCTGGCTTTCCTTCTTTCAATGGTTCCATCCTCATTAAATTTTGTTCTTAAAACCCATCTGCAGCCAATTACAGATCTATTTTTTGGTCGCTCGACTAACTCCCAAGCATCATTCTTACTCAGCTCTTCAAATTCTGTTTTCATCGCCTGTCTCCATTCCTTAGCATTTGGACCAGCTAATGCTTCATCAACCCTTGGGCAGGTAATTTCCTCATAGGCCAACTGAGCTTGATATGAATAATGTCGTGCTTTTGAGTAAATTTTCTTTGGAGCTCCTGGCCTCCCTGTGCGTTCCAGCCTTGGTCTTCCTGGCCCCCTCTTGAAAATGACATTTTCAGGTTCAACTGCAGTGATAGACGGTTTCGAATTTTCATTTTCTTCAGCGCTACTTTCACTTTCTGAGTCTTCGGACTTAGATTCTTGGAGTTGTTTAAAAACTTCTGAATTATCTTCATCTCCAAGATCCTCTTCAAGACTTGTTTCTTGAACCTTCACTTCATCTATTTTTTCTTTAAGTATGTCATCTTCGAGTTCCAGAAAATTATTCTTAATTTCTTTTACACCTAAAACAGATTTCTCAATGAATTTTACATCCCTACCTTTGATGATTTTCTTGGATTCGTTGTCCCAAAGTCTGTATGCCTTTGATTCATCAGAATATCCAACAAAAATACATTCTTTGGATTTAGCTTTAAATTTATCCTTTCCAGGTGTTTTATCCAGTGCAAATGCTTTACAGCCGAAAATTTTGAAATGTGATACGTTTGGCTTCCTGCTAGACCAAACTTCATACGGCGTAGAACTGACAAGACTTTTAGATGGACATCTGTTCCGTAAATAGGCAGCAGTTGAGATTGCTTCTGCCCAAAAACTGACTTTCAGATCCGATTGTAGTAGCATGCATCTTGCCATTTCTACTAATGTTCGGTTCATTCGCTCTGCAACGCCGTTCTGTTGTGGAGTGTACGCCACGGTACGTTGCCGTTGTATTCCCCAGGTTTCAAGATCCTTGTTGAAATCTTCCGCACAGTATTCCAGGCCGTTATCCGTTCTGAGAACCTTTATTTTCCGTTCCTTTGAATTTTCTACAAGGGCCTTATACTTTTAAAAGCTTCTTTGACTTCAGATTTTGATTTTAGAAAATATACTTGAACCCATCTTGATTTATCATCAATAAAGGTTGCGAAATAACGTGCTCCACCAATGGATTGAGATCTCATAGGTCCACATACATCCGAATGGATTAGATCCAGTACATTGTTTGCTCTATTTAACGATGGCTTAAACGGCAAAACAGTTTGCTTCCCCTTGATGCAAACATCGCAGATTGATAGCTTGTCATTTGAGTTCATTGTAATGCCGGTTACCATCGACTTCGACATTAAAGCTTTCATGTCAGCTTCATTCAGGTGACCATAACGCCAGTGCCAACTCTCCAGCTGTCCCAACTCATCTTTTGCTGTCGATGCAATTTCTTGAATTGGTTTAATAAAATATAAATCATTTTTTCTCGATGCTACAGCTATCGTTTTCTTTTATTTATTTTTAATTATAGCTTGCTCTTCAGTGAATATGACTTCCTTTCCGCCAGTCACAGCCTTAGAGATAGACAGCAGATTTGTCTTTAAATTCGGTACGTATAATGTCTTTTCGAGTCTTATTGTACCAACATCAACTCCGTTTGGCACAGTAAGGCGAACAGTTCCAATTCCTTCGACTTCTGTTGTTTCATCGATCGCTAGTCTTACTTTTTGATTTGCCACTGGTTCCAGTGCGGAAAAATGATTTTTGTCATTGCACATGTGAGATGTGGCTCCACTATCAATACACCATTCGGTTTTCATCATGGTCGTCGCATTCAGTGCATCAGCAATTGATGCCTTGTGTACAATTTTCTGAACACAGGCAAACATTGCTTCCTCCTCGGTATTGCAAGCTTTATGTCTTTTGTCTGCTGCTTTTTTCCAGCAATCTGCAGCTTTATGACCGGGTTTTTTGCAGTAGTTGCACTTGTAGGTCTTCCTATTGAAAGTGGAACTATCATTGGTATCCGTACTTGAGTGTTCTTTATTAGTTTCAGACTTATTGACTTGATTACTGCGTGAATTTCTTTTAAATTTTGCGATTAATGCTTCCTGAGTCTCATGTCCCTTTCTCATTCCTTTTCTGGCCTCAGCTTCTTCCAACAGCTTGATTTTGAGAGCTTCCGGTGTTGGTAATGTGTCACGTGTTTCTATTGCACACCGAAAGTTTTCGTAGTTTCCAGGAATACTGTCCAACAAGAGAATTGCCAAGAGATCTTCTGCGACGTCTATTTTTATTTCAGCTAACTTGTCAACAGTCGTGAAAAATATATTTAGATGCTCAACCATGTCACCGTCTTCGGCCATCATTGTAAACAATAATTGTTTCAGAAGTGTTGCCTTTCTTGCCGGTCCCTTTGGCTGATAAATATCTTCCAGTTTTGTCCAGACTTCATGAGCTGTTTTGCAATGACGTACGTGACAAAGTTCCGAAGGATTTTTTAAAAATTTTTCTAAGTTCTAAAATTCATAAAAATTATTAAAATTTTTAAAATTTTTTACATGATTTTCTCAACGTTTTAGGATGTTTTAAGACTTTTAAAATTTTTAAATTTTTAAAAAAATTTTTAAAAATTTAAAAATTTTAAAAGTCTTAAAACATCCTAAAACGTCGAGAAAATCATTTAAAAATTTTTAAAATTTTTTATAATTTTTATGAATTTTTACAAACTTGGAAAAATTTTTAAAAGAAATTTAAAAAAGTTTTAAAGTTTTAAAGCATCCTAAAACGTAAAAAAAATCATTTTAAAAATGTTAAAAATTTTACTATTTTAAAGATTTTAAAAAATCATTTTTAAAATTAATATTTTTATTTGACTTGCAAAAAAATTTTTCTTAAATAAATCGGCTTTATTTTGCGTTTTCCAATCGATTTACACTCAGAAATTCAACTTTGAAGCATTTTTGCACCGTTAAATGAGATTCAATAATATAATCTTATTTCGAAGTTATTTACTGGAAATTACGTTAAAATACGGTAAAAACTTGATTTAAACGTTTGACATGTAATTTTGCATTGAAAAAAACTCGTATTAATATATGAATTTTCAAAACTTAGAAAAAATTTTAAAAATAATTTTTAAAACTTAGAAAAATTTTTTTAAAATTTTTAAATTTTTAAAGACTTAAAACATCCTAAAACGTTAAAAAAATCATGTTAAAAATTTTATAAAAATATTAATAATTTAAAAATTTTAAAAAATCATTTTTAAAAGTAATATTTTTACTAGACTTGCAAAAAAAATTTCTTTTAATAAATCGGCTTTATTTTGCGTTTTCCAATCGATTTACACTAAGAAATTCATTTTTGCAACGTTAAATGAGGTTCAATAATAAAATCTTTTTTCGAAGTTATTTACTGCAAATTTCGTTTATATAAATGCTTCAAAGTTGAATTTCTTAGTGTAAATCGATTGGAAAACGTAAAATAAAGCCGATTTATTAAAAAAAAAATGTTTTTCAAGTCATATAAAAATAATGATTTTAAAAATGATTTTTAAAATTTTTAACATATTAAAATTTTTAAAATTTCTAACATGATTTTTTTTACGTTTTAGGATGTTTTAAGACTAAGAATTTTTAAATTTTTAAAATTTTTTTTAAAAATTTTTCTGTTTTTAAAAATTCATAAAAATTATTAAAAATTTTAAAAAAATTTTACAAGATTTTCTCAACGTTTTAGGATGTTTTCAGACTTTTAAAATTTAAAAAAATTTTTTTTAAAAATTTTTCTAAGTTTTAAAATTCATAAAAATTATTAAAATTTTTAAAATTTTTTACATGATTTTCTCAACGTTTTAGGATGTTTTAAGACTTTTAAAATTTTAAAATTTTATAAAAAAAATTTTTAAAAATTTTAAAATTTTAAAAGTCTTAAAACATCCTAAAACGTCGAGAAAATCATTTAAAAATTTTAAAAATTTTTTATAATTTTTATGAATTTTTAAAAACTTGGAAAAAATTTTAAAAGAAATTTAAAAAATTTTTAAATTTTTAAAGTTTTAAAACATCCTAAAACGTAAAAAAAATCATTTTAAAAATGTTAAAAATTTTAATATTTTAAAGATTTTAAAAAATCATTTTTAAAATTAATATTTTTATTTGACTTGCAAAAAAATTTTTCTTAAATAAATCCACTTTATTTTGCGTTTTCCAATCGATTTACACTCAGAAATTCAACTTTGAAGCATTTTTGCACCGTTAAATGAGATTCAATAATATAATCTTATTTCGAAGTTATTTACTGGAAATTACGTTTAAAAACGGTAAAAACTTTATTTAAACGTTTGACATGTAAATTTGCATTGAAAAAAGCTCGTATTAATATATGAATTTTCAAAACTTAGAAAAAATTTTAAAAATAATTTTTAAAACTTAGAAAAATTTTTAAAAATAATTTTTAAAATTTTAAAATTTTTAAAGACTTAAAACATCCTAAAACGTTAAAAAAAATCATGTTAAAAATTTTATAAAAATATTAATAATTTAAAAATTTTAAAAAATCATTTTTAAAATTAATATTTTTACTGGACTTGCAAAAAAAATTTCTTTTTATAAATCGGCTTTATTTTGCGTTTTCCAATCGATTTACACTAAGAAATTCAACTTTGAAGCATTTTTGCAGCGTTAAATTAGGTTCAATAATAAAATCTTTTTTCGAAGTTATTAACTGAAAATTTCGTTTTTATAAATGCTTCAAAGTTGAATTTCTTAGTGTAAATCGATTGGAAAACGCAAAATAAAGCCGATTTATTAAAAAAAAATTTTTTTGCAAGTCAAATAAAAATAATGATTTTAAAAATGATTTTTAAAATTTTTAACATATTAAAATTTTTAAAATTTTTAACATGATTTTTTTTACGTTTTAGGATGTTTTAAGACTTTAAAAAATTTTAAATTTTTAAAATTTTTTTAAAAAATTTTTCTAAGTTTTTAAAAATTCATAAAAATTATTAAAAATTTTTAAAATTTTTACATGATTTTCTCAACGTTTTAGGATGTTTTAAGACTTAAAATTTTAAAAATTTTTCTGTTTTAAACTTCATAAAAATTATTAAAATTTTTAAAATTTTTTACATGATTTTCTCAACGTTTTAGGATGTTTTAAGACTTTTAAAATGTTTAAATTTTTAAAAAAAATTTTTAAAATTTTAAAAATTTTAAAAGTCTTAAAACATCCTAAAACGTCGAGATAATCATTTAAAAATTTTTTTAATTTTTTATAATTTTTATGAATTTTTAAAAACTTGGAAAAAATTTTAGAAGAAATTTAAGAAATTTTAATATTTTAAAAGTCTTAAAACATCCTAAAACGTAAAAAAAATCATTTTAAAAATGTTAAAAATTTTAAAATTTTAAAGATTTTAAAAAATCATTTTTAAAATTAATATGTTTATTTGACTTGCAAGAAAATTTTTCTTAAATAAATCGGCTTTATTTTGCGTTTTCCAATCGATTTACACTCAGAAATTCAACTTTGAAGCATTTTTGCACCGTTAAATGAGATTCAATAATATAATCTTATTTCGAAGTTATTTACTGGAAATTACGTTTAAATACGGTAAAAACTTTATTTAAACGTTTGACATGTAAATTTTCATTGAAAAAAGCTCGTATTAATATATGAATTTTCAAAACTTAGAAAAAATTTTAAAAATAATTTTTAAAACGTAGAAAAATTTTTAAAAATAATTTTTAAAATTTTAAAATTTTTAAAGACTTAAAACATCCCAAACGTTAAAAAAATCATGTTAAAAATTTTATAAAAATATTAATAATTTAAAAATTTTAAAAAATCATTTTTAAAATTAATATTTTTATTGGACTTGCAAAAAAAATTTCTTTTAATAAATCGGCTTTATTTTGCGTTTTCCAATCGATTTACACTAAGAAATTCAACTTTGAAGCATTTTTGCAACGTTAAATGAGGTTCAATAATAAAATCTTTTTTCGAAGTTATTAACTGCAAATTTCGTTTATATAAATGCTTCAAAGTTGAATTTCTTAGTGTAAATCGATTGGAAAACGCAAAATAAAGCCGATTTATTAAAAAAAAATTTTTTTGCAAGTCAAATAAAAATAATGATTTTAAAAATGATTTTTAAAATTTTTAACATATTAAAATTTTTAAAATTTCTAACATGATTTTTTTTACGTTTTAGGATGTTTTAAGACTTTTAAAATTTTAAAATTTTTAAAAAAAATTGTTAAAAATTTTAAAATTTTTAAAGTTTTAAAACATCCTAAAACGTCGAGAAAATCATTTAAAAATTTTAAAAATTTTTTATAATTTTTATGAGCTTTTAAAAACTTGGAAAAATTTTTAAAAGAAATTTTAAAAATTTAAAAATTTTAAAAGTCTTAAAACATCCTAAAACGTAAAAAAAATCATTTTAAAAATGTTAAAAGTTTTAATATTTTAAAGATTTTAAAAAATCATTTTTAAAATTAATATTTTTATTTGACTTGCAAAAAAATTTTTCTTAAATAAATCGGCTTTATTTTGCGTTTTCCAATCGATTTACACTCAGAAATTCAACTTTTTTTTTGAGGGCAAGGCAGTCATGAGGGGCGGTCGGATGACTGGGCTTACTGCCCTTCGGCGACCGGCGGTCATGGCTGCCAGTGGAAGAAACGCCTGTGCGTCGATTCTAAAGACCGTCCGTACGTGGCCTAAGGTCACATCCTGCCCGAGGTGCCCCTGCGCGGAATATGCCGGTGCGCTGAACTTCGTTCAGTGTCCGTCATCATTCTGAGCTAAATACGGCGGATCTAGAGAGGAAAACTCGATAAAACCCGCAATCCCAAGGTGGAAACAATCGTGCTGAAGAGATGGATGGCACTGCGTGAATGTGTCTCTAACGATGGACTCCGGATAACAGGCGACCTCCGGTTTCAATTAGCCTTCCGACGGTACTGCGGAGCTCTGCTGTCGGTGATGAATATTTCTCCAGCTACTCGTGGGAACAATGAATGAAGACACCAGTAATATTAATGAGGGTGGAGCACCTCTAAATGCACCAAATACCTCCGGGGTCAATGACCCCTTACCTAACGAAGACAACTTAAGTCTTCTAGGTGAAAATGAGGCGATGGAAATAGCCCTCCAAGACGAGGAAAATCTCCTTAAATCGCCAGGATCGACGGAGAAAATGGAATCGGGGAAATCAGAAGCCCCAGTCACTCCCAAAACAAAATTTTCTAGCGCGGCCAAAAAACGTTATAAATGGCTGATTAGCCAAGGCTATAGTGCTGATGAAGCACAGGCGATGGCGACTCGTCCCATCAAGGAGAGGACGGAGAAAGAGCTCCACAAGAGGACTCGCTCCGATAACTCTTCTCCGGGGGATAGTCTTCATCAAAACAAAAGGGTCAGGGCAGAGCCGGAGAATCCTTCCGCTAGGAAGCAAGTCATCCAGCCCAATCCCCTAGTTAAACCCAAACACACGTTCAAAGCGATTGCTGAGAGTGTGCGGGTGGGGATACTCCCTGTTGGATATCCGGAAGTGACGCTAAACACGGAACAAATAAAGTCCGTTCAGAGCGCCATTCTTCATAAAATTATTGAACAGAAACAGGGCTCAATTAAGCCGAAATTTCTAAGTTCATCAGAGCGTCCAGGGTGGCTTAACATGGCATGCGCTGATGAGATTACTGCAACGTGGCTCAAAGGCGTAATAAACACAATTAAGCCGTGGCCGGATGCAAATCTGAAGGCAGTTGCAGAGGATCAAATTCCTCGACCTCAGATTATGATAGGATACTTTCCTGACAGTTCCGAAGACCCCCCGGAATTGATCCTAGATTTTATCGAAGGTCAAAACGCAGGGCTTAATGTGAGCGAATGGAAAGTACTAAGAAAGGTACCAAAACCAAACAAAGTGACTGAGCTCACGCTCTCCGTAGATCTAAAATCCGCGGACCTACTAAAGAAAAATGACTATCTTATTAGTTACAAATTCACCACCGTTAGATTCAGGCTCAAGGGCGGGGCCAACAAACCCCAAACCTCAGCCAGTAGTCAACCCTCAGCTAATTTACAACCGTCGACCTCCAGTAGAGAGACCGATCTCCCCAGCACAAGCCAGAGTTCGAAGCCAAGTACGGCTCCATCAACATCTCAAGCTGGTATCCCGAAGGAGGAAATCAATAAAGATAGCGGGGCCATAAAACCTAACTCCCTCAAATCAGCAACCACTTTGAGGGCTGATAATGCTCCTCCAAAGCACAAGAGTTTTAGGAGGAAGAAATCGGGGCCTGAATCTGGCCCCAAAATAACGTAGCAATGGCCAACAGGCTAAGCTGCATCCAGATAAACCTCCACCATGCCAAAGCAGCGTCCGACGTACTTAGCAAGAGGTTTATCATGGAAAACATTGGCCTTGCGCTCATACAAGAGCCCTGGGCACTTCAAGGCCGAATCAAAGGACTTCCCACACATTCATGTAAGTTAATTTTCTCTAATGAACATGAACGCCCAAGAGCAGCTATGCTAATCAAAAAAAATCTAACTTTTTCGTCTCTATCGCAGTTTATCTCAAGGGATTTAACAGCCGCTGAAGTCGAGGTTCCCACTGCCGGAGGTAGCCAGAGAATTATATTTGCTTCTGCCTACTTCCCCGGTGAGGAGAAAACTACACCTCCATCGGAGCTTACAAGGCTCCTAGGCTACTGCAAGAGAAGGAAGATGCAACTAATTGTTGGATGTGATGCTAATGCACATCATGTGTCATGGGGCAGCACTAACACCAACACCAGAGGTGAGTATCTTTTAGATTTCATTCTCTCTTGTCATGGAACAATTCATGACAACAGACAATTTTCTTTATCTAAGGTTGCCAATGCTAATTTATATTCATACTCTATGGTTGCGCGCTCGTTTTAATTCCGGTGCGACGTAATTCATTATCATTGCCAAGTGCCTCTTGTGATCGCCTTGATGTCGATTCTTCCTAGTCGTTTGACCCACGTCTGGCAGCCAGTGTCGCCGAGACGGAATCACATATCTCGTAACGCGCTGGGGTTTTATAGATAATTATCGCCCATCGGAGTTCCCCAGAGCCTTAATTATCTTCAATCAATCAAATACAGCTAAGTAGATATTTGTAAATTAATTAGAATAAAGATAAGTGATGAATGAATGTTTGTGTGAAAATTTTGAAGCATGAGTTTGCAACATGGCGATCGCCATTTTAGAATAAAAAATTTCATAAAAATAAAATAAATAATTATTGCTGTCATCAGCGTTATTTCGATATTTCGTTTAACTATAAATAAAATTTAATATATGAAATTTAATATTTTTATATAACCTATTGATCGGTGTTGTATTTTAAGAATACACCGACCACGTGTATGATAATAATTGTGGAATAAAATCTGGATATATTTTGCCAATCATATACAATCAATTCATGGCATAGTTGTATTTTAACAGAATTGAATTTATCATAAAATTAATCAAATATATTTTGACTCGCACAAGCGATTTCATAAACGAAATAAGATGGCCTTAACAAACCTAAGCATAGTGGAATGAATTATCACCAATTTGGTATTTCATCAATCTTTACGAATTGGTGGAATTTGTTAATTAATTAATTGAAATAAGATTGCACTGTTCTTTTGATCGATAATTTTAACCTGTAAAAATCATCTGTCTATTTACTTATGTCACAGATGGGTTATTCTCACCTGTGTTTAACTAAGGTAATTTATTATTATTATCAACTAATTTTGGTTTCTATTGTGATCTAGTGTGTTTATAAAGAGATAGCACTATTATTGATTAATTTTCATGTAACTTTGGTTGCCTACCGCTTATTATAATTTCGGTAGACATCCTATTAATTCTTTTTTCACTTAAGTTATATATTTTTTTATGGACAATCTTCTTATTGACAGCGTACACAGACGGTAGTTCCTGCGAATTATCTCCTTACCTATGTTAACACTTAATGGTCATAGAAAATAGCATATTAACAATTAACAAGATAACTGAATTACTCAAATAAGTGAATTTGAGTTTCCTTCGGTTCCTTATTAACATTTAACATTCTTATAATCCTGTAGTGGTTTTTTGACTTATCAGACGTGACTACACCTTTCTTTGACGTCTGTTTCGCTTCATTTTGTTAACCATATTTACACCATCACGGACTACTAACTATCACTTTAACAGACAGCTTGACAGATTTATATTATCGGTTTTTAACTTATTATTCTTTATTAACTACTTTGTCAGTAACCTATCGTTATTTGTTCTCTTTCTAATACACTGGGTCTACATATTAACTCTAATTGTGCATCTTTATAATTGATAAAAATTGTTCAGTACCAATCTAAGATTTTGATACAGATAGAGATTTGTAAATTGTAATGCTCTTCAGCGGTTTTCAACGTTTTAATGTGTTGAGTTAAACAGGATGTCTGTTTAACTTTTGTAAATTGTTAATGCAGTAATGTTCTGTGATTTGTAAAATTCTTGTTAAATTTATAGCAAGTTAATATATTATGATTGTTAAAGATACATAAAATTGTTTTTTTTTCATGTATGAATGAATTAATTGATGAGAACCTTTGGATCTTACTAAGTTTAGTGAAGATTGTTCGAATCAATCTAAGACATTTTTGTTCAATTAAGCGCCTTTCACTGTTAACATTAGAACAGTGAACTTCGTTAAAGTATAACCTTTTGTAGAAAACAAATTTCACTTTGTCTCGATAACAAGGACCCTCAATCGTTGATCCACCCCTTTCTTTCAACACTTTGGACGAGTAAACATCCAAAGTTATCTTAATGTGGGGAACCCAACCCTATCTTTATGCTGATTAAAATCGGAATATTCAAATTCAGTTATAATTTGTAATCGCCGACAGCATAAAAATTATTCCACCACATAATAAATGGCGATCGTGACAGGACACAGTTGAGGACGATATTGTTGTTAATTTAATTGACAAATTGCGACAATCCTTTTATACGACGCGAAACCTGATTTGTTTTCTACCATGGCAGAAACACCTAATGGAACTAGAGCAAATTCCCCTACTTCGAGTATCGGAGAAGACGCTAATATAAATTCTTCTAGAACTGTTTTAGGTCAGACCACCGAGACGTTTGGAAGTCTGGACTGCAGTCGTTTATATCGCCTGAATGACGATGGGCGTCTGTTTCCGGTTACGATGGAACAAAGTCAACGGGTTAATGTGCAGACACACATCGATGCGACTGCAACTACATCCGTTCCTCAGACAACCTTTACAAATTCAAGAAGGTACGACACGTATCAAAATGCTCACCAATCTGAACCAAATCTAACTCAAGCGGATAGTGCACCGAGTGTACAGTACACGACTGTGAATCATCCGCATGTGAGATTCACCGATAACTTCGGAACACGGATGACCTCGGGGAGTCAACTTCCGGAATTTAACAGCCTAGCGGGTAACTATCACGCGAGAAGGACAGGTATGTCAACAAATTTTTCTAATGGCAATGGTTGGTTTAATCCGAACATTCCGAACATAAATCTTAATAATACGAATAACCAAAATCATATTAATTGGGAGAATCTACAAAATATTAACGGTATCGCCAATACTCCTTTCGTTAAAACTAGACAAATTCAGATTCAGCTTCCGAAATTTTCAGGAGAAAGTTCGGAGAATCCGGTAGAATTTATAGACAAATTAGAAGCATATCTAAGGTGTACTCAGATTCCACCTCACTTACAATTATATCAAGTAGAGCAGACCTTCGAAGGTTCAGCATACTTTTGGTTTGACGAGTTTAAACATATGTTTAGTAATTTTGAAACATTCAAGGGTATTTTTTTGGAGGAATTCTGGGATTTTAACAGACAGCAAAAGGTTCGTCTGGAACTTTACACTAACCATTATTCGTCAAGTAAAGGCCAAACTATGGCACAGTATCTATTGGAAAGCCATAAAAAATCTAAACAATTTTATCCGCCAATTGGTGAAATGGAGTTTATTATGATTATGAAAAGGCACTTCCCTATTCACATACAACGAGTTTTATTAACAGCACAATTATGCTCGTTCTTAGATTTCTATAAATTATTAAAAGAACTTGATGATGTAGAATCACAGCGTGGTCCTAGTTTTCAAAAAACGGGTCCGTACAAAACGTCTCAGGAGCATGTTCCTATAAATAACGAAAATACTACCCCAAAATTTAATAAAAATTCTTATGCTAAACCTCATATGATAAATGCAACAACAAATAAATATTCTACAGTTAAACCTTCCTCTCAAGTTCACTTCGTTGAAATGAATGTGGACGAGGAGGATTCATTCGAATTGGATCCAAAAAACTGGTTGGACCCCTGTCGAGACTCAGCCGCTGGACAGGGGAAAGATTAAATGTTAATTCCAGTATGGAAAATCTAAAAGTAAACTCTCTATTAACTTCTAATTTGAAAAGCGATGAGATGCCATACATCAAAATTAATATAGGTAAATTTCACACAGTTGCTCTTGTTGACACCGGAAGTCAAATTTCTGCTATTTCCAATGAAATGTGGGATAATATTTCTAAAACTTATCAGATTCCATTTATTCCGGTTAAGAGTTGTAGAATTGTTAGTGCTGTTGGTCAAAGGAGTTCGGCCATCAAAAAACAGGCATTTCTTAATGTGACCTGTAATTTAATTAATTTTGAGATAAAAGCTTTTGTCGTAGACGAATTAAAATGCAGTATTATTTTTGGTACTGATTTTTTGAACGAATACAATGCTCATATAAACTTTGATAATAGGGTTATACAATTTTATGTAGATAATCGCCTGTATACCGAGATTGACTTTCATAATATTGATGATAGGTCGTCTGATCTGGACCCTGGGGTTTCAGGTGGGATCTCGAACGGGGTTGATCATCACGAAAAAACCGATTTATGTAACAAAGATTCAAATTTAATTAAGTCAATGAAATTTTCAATAAATAGCCTCTCTGGATCTAATATGCTTTCGTGCGCCGATTCTGATTCCAGTATCGCGTCTTTAGATCCTAGTGATAAAAAGAGTAGTAAAATTGAGATACCGTGTGTTCGTGCAAATATGCATGGTCCACGACTATTCTCATCGACGAAAAAACCATTGTATGTCGGGCACGATGTACAAAATATTAATTTACCAGATTATAAGGTCAATGAACCTATATCTGGGAGTTGTAAATCTTCAGCTGTAAATTACAGTTTGAACGATTTAACCTTGATTCATGGCTTGCCCAGAATCACATCTTGTGGGTTGTCCGATACTTGTATCGGCAACAATAATAAAAACATTAATCATTCTATACTGAATGAACACGACGATTGGAATGTATATCCAGCTACATCTAGTTCTGGTGACGATTTCTCGATATCTGAGAAAAGGGGTCACGACGGCGAAGCTAGTTTTAGGGAGCGTATCTCTCCGCGAAAAGAAAAAGTGCAAAATTTACCTTGTGCTGCTCTCTCGGTTAGAGATCTCGACTTGGAATCCCGGCGTCATGAGATTCTTAATAAAGTAGAAAATTTAAATTTATCTCATGATCAAAAAGCGACGCTAAGTAAATTGATTCATGATTATCGTGATATCTTTAGTGAACAACCTGGTTTGGCCAATTGTTACACTCATGATTTAAATATATCCGATACCTCCGTATTCAGGGGTAATCTATATAATGTTCCGTACAAACTTAGAGACGCGGTTACCCATGAGGTTAAAAACATGCTGGATCAGGGAATCATTGCCAGAAAGAATACTGCATATATTAATCCTATTCACGTTGTCCCAAAAAAGGACGGTAATATCCGACTAGTACTAGACGCTAGACAACTCAATAAACGTATTGCTCCCGAAACTAACAAACCTGAAAACATTGAAACGGTTTTACAACGCTTTGAAGCAATAAAATTTATGTCGGTTTTTGATCTGACAAAAAGCTTCTGGCAAATCGGACTTAATCCGGATCACCAGAAATATACTGGATTTTTGGTGAATGGCAAATCATATGTTTTTCAGCGGGTTCCCTTCGGAATTTCAACAGCTACTTCTGCACTTATTTGTTGTTTGCATGAAGCCTTGGGGGATCTGATGCATTCTTTCGTGATTAATTATGTCGATGACGTGTTAGTAATTTCTAGTAGTTTTGAACAACATATAGATCATTTGTCTAAACTTTTTGATAGACTACGTAGCGCCAATTTAACGTTGAACTTTGATAAAAGTGTTTTTTGTTCTGAAAAAGTAAAATTTCTCGGGTACATAGTTACCACTAGTGGCATACACCCCGACGCTGATAGAATTATGGCTATTCAAAATTTTCCGGTTCCAAGAAACCGGAGGAACATTCAACAATTTTTGGGATTGTGTAATTTTGATAGACGATTTGTAAATAAATTTGCTGATGTTGCCAAACCTCTGTATGACATGCTGAAACAAAGTAAACTACCATTTCAGTGGTCGGAGGATAAAAATCGTGCCTTTAATGAATTAAAAAGAGCATTCACTAAAATTACTCTCTTACATCATCCTAAAATTGGTGCGGGATATTTTATCCAGACCGATGCCTCGCGTTATGCGATATCGGGCATACTATTTCAAATATGCGAAGACTCTTCGGTTAACATATTGGCCTTCTACAGTAAAATTTTACATCAGGCTCAGTTGAACTATTCTTCAGTTGAGAAAGAACTTTTAGCCATCGTGGAAGCGACTAATAAATGGCATAACTACATTTATGGGGAGAACATCACTGTTTATACTGATTGTCAAGCCCTCTCCTTCGTTCTTAACAAAGGAAAATTTTATAATATTCGTATCTTGAAATGGGTACTTAAATTACAAGGTTACAATATTGACATAAAATATTGTCCAGGAAAATCTAACTTAGCTGCAGATTGCTTATCGCGATATTTTCACCCCCATGATATTAGCGTAACTTCTAATGAAAATGAATTTCGTGTATTTGGTATTGTAAAGTTAGGTAATTTTAGTAATACTAATCCATGCAGTTGTATTTTTTCACAGGGTGTATTTGCTTCGCAGCGATGTGTGTCTGTACAATATAATATGTTCTACGATACGGTAAACGAATGTAACCATAACAATAATATATCCATTGAAATATTTTACAATGATACCTACGGCTGTATAGATCCCTTTAATCATGATAATATCCGTGAAGTTGATAATTCTGCAGTGCAGAACTCTGTTTTCATATTTGCAATTTTTCCAAAAGGAGATTTAAAAGAAATTTCTAAACTCATGACTCAATTAAAGGTTATGCAACAAGCTGATGAGATCTTAAGTCCAATTTATAATCGTCAAAAGACTGTAAATAATAATGATTCAGTCCTAGATTCTAATTCAACTTATATGATAAAAAATGATTATTTGTTTATATATGATACAAAGAAAAAATCTTGGAAATTGTGTGTTCCAAGCCAGATCGAGATGCGTTACATACGATTCTGGCACATATTCATGTGTCACCCTGGTGCGACTAAGCTTTACTTAGTCATGAATCCCGTTGTATCTATTAAGAATTTAAAAAATAAATCTATCGAATGTGTAAACTCATGTTGGCCATGTTTAACAGCCAAGCACCCCACTGCCACTCTGCATGGTGGTTTTTATTCTGTAATATCCTATAATAAAAACGATTTGTTATCTATCGATATTGTTGGTCCACTCGTGCGCTCAGCCGGAGGTACCACTGTAATTCTTGTGATACTTGATGTGTTCACGAAATACATCACGTTGTACGCCCTGCGTAGGGCAACTACCAAAACAATTTTAACTAAATTGAGATTGAATTACTTTCCAGAACATGGTGTCGCGAAAAGGATCCTATGCGACAACGCCTCCATTTTCCGTTCGAAGAAATTCAGTGAACCGCTGTCGGAACTTGGCGTTGAGGTTACGTATACCTGCCCTTACACTCCGAAGGCAAATCCCGTTGAGCGATACAACAAGCAAGTTGGCACCTTACTGCGACTGTACTGCAACGTTCAACATACGCTTTGGAGTCGCCTGTTACCAAAGGTGGCGTATGGGATGAATACGAATGTCAACCAATCGACCGGCGTTTCTCCGTTTGAATTGCAACACGACCGTAAACCCGATTTGTTCATGGTTAAACAAACCGATTTTCCACAACCCGTAGAGGACAACCTGACTGATCGAGAATCCATCAGAAGACGTTTAAGGCAGCTTGCCACAGAACGCCAGCAGTCTCATGAAGATACGAAGCCATCGGTGTCGTTTAGTCCAGGCGACATGGTATTTCTGCGCACGCACCCGCTGTCATCGGTGAATGATCGTCGGTCAAAGAAGCTGGATGTCCTGTTTACAGGTCCTTTTAGAATCAAATCAAAATTGAATGCAAATGTCTACTTACTAGAACATCCGAGTTCATCTCATGAACTAGGATATCATCATATTAATCAATTTAAACGTTTTAAAGGTCAATTGCCGCTAAGTTACGAGGTGGATATAAAAAAAATCCTTTGATGGGTAATATCAAAGAATTTTTTTTTCTCTTTTTTTTCTTGTCCGGGGAATATTGTCATGGAACAATTCATGACAACAGACAATTTTCTTTATCTAAGGTTGCCAATGCTAATTTATATTCATACTCTATGGTTGCGCGCTCGTTTTAATTCCGGTGCGACGTAATTCATTATCATTGCCAAGTGCCTCTTGTGATCGGCTTGATGTCGATTCTTCCTAGTCGTTTGACCCACGTCTGGCAGCCAGTGTCGCCGAGACGGAATCACATATCTCGTAACGCGCTGGGGTTTTATAGATAATTATCGCCCATCGGAGTTCCCCAGAGCCTTAATTATCTTCAATCAATCAAATACAGCTAAGTAGATATTTGTAAATTAATTAGAATAAAGATAAGTGATGAATGAATGTTTGTGTGAAAATTTTGAAGCATGAGTTTGCAACATGGCGATCGCCATTTTAGAATAAAAAATTTCATAAAAATAAAATAAATAATTACTGCTGTCATCAGCGTTATTTCGATATTTCGTTTAACTATAAATAAAATTTAATATATGAAATTTAATATTTTTATATAACCTATTGATCGGTGTTGTATTTTAAGAATACACCGACCACGTGTATGATAATAATTGTGGACTAAAATCTGGATATATTTTGCCAATCATATACAATCAATTCATGGCATAGTTGTATTTTAACAGAATTGAATTTATCATAAAATTAATCAAATATATTTTGACTCGCACAAGCGATTTCATAAACGAAATAAGATGGCCTTAACAAACCTAAGCATAGTGGAATGAATTATCACCAATTTGGTATTTCATCAATCTTTACGAATTGGTGGAATTTGTTAATTAATTAATTGAAATAAGATTGCACTGTTCTTTTGATCGATAATTTTAACCTGTAAAAATCATCTGTCTATTTACTTATGTCACAGATGGGTTATTCTCACCTGTGTTTAACTAAGGTAATTTATTATTATTATCAACTAATTTTGGTTTCTATTGTGATCTAGTGTGTTTATAAAGAGATAGCACTATTATTGATTAATTTTCATGTAACTTTGGTTGCCTACCGCTTATTATAATTTCGGTAGACATCCTATTAATTCTTTTTTCACTTAAGTTATATATTTTTTTATGGACAATCTTCTTATTGACAGCGACCACAGACGGTAGTTCCTGCGAATTATCTCCTTACCTATGTTAACACTTAATGGTCATAGAAAATAGCATATTAACAATTAACAAGATAACTGAATTACTCAAATAAGTGAATTTGAGTTTCCTTCGGTTCCTTATTAACATTTAACATTCTTATAATCCTGTAGTGGTTTTTTGACTTATCAGACGTGACTACACCTTTCTTTGACGTCTGTTTCGCTTCATTTTGTTAACCATATTTACACCATCACGGACTACTAACTATCACTTTAACAGACAGCTTGACAGATTTATATTATCGGTTTTTAACTTATTATTCTTTATTAACTACTTTGTCAGTATCCTATCGTTATTTGTTCTCTTTCTAATACACTGGGTCTACATATTAACTCTAATTGTGCATCTTTATAATTGATAAAAATTGTTCAGTACAAATCTAAGATTTTGATACAGATAGAGATTTGTAAATTGTAATGCTCTTCAGCGGTTTTCAACGTTTTAATGTGTTGAGTTAAACAGGATGTCTGTTTAACTTTTGTAAATTGTTAATGCAGTAATGTTCTGTGATTTGTAAAATTCTTGTTAAATTTATAGCAAGTTAATATATTATGATTGTTAAAGATACATAAAATTGTTTTTTTTCATGTATGAATGAATTAATTGATGAGAACCTTTGGATCTTACTAAGTTTAGTGAAGATTGTACGAATCAATCTAAGACATTTTTGTTCAACTAAGCGCCTTTCACTGTTAACATTAGAACAGTGAACTTCGTTAAAGTATAACCTTTTGTAGAAAACAAATTTCACTTTGTCTCGATAACAAGGACCCTCAATCGTTGATCCACCCCTTTCTTTCAACACTTTGGACGAGTAAACATCCAAAGTTATCTTAATGTGGGGAACCCAACCCTATCTTTATGCTGATTAAAATCGGAATATTCAAATTCAGTTATAATTTGTAATCGCCGACAGCATAAAAATTATTCCACCACACTCTAATAATTTAGAAATAATAAATCGTGGCAACAAGCCAACATTTATGAATGCAATAAGACAAGAGGTTTTAGACTTAACCCTATCTACTACATTCATAAGCACTAAAATATATAATTGGCATGTATCAAACGAAGTCTCCATGTCTGATCACAGACAAATAAGATTCGACATAGAATCCGAGACTGCTCCACCAGAAGTTTTTAGAATACCGAAGCTGACAGACTGGGAGACCTATCAAGCTCTCCTCAAATCGGAAGTCTGTAATATAAACAGTGACATTCTCACTGCTGATAACCTTGATACTGCCTCCGGCAAACTTAAAACGGCCATCCTGGCTCATTTGAAAGCTGCTGCCCTGAGAAGCCTAGGGTTAATAAACGAAAGGTTCCTTGGTGGAACGAGGGACTAAGCAGTAAAAGACTCGAGGTTAGGAAATTATTTAACAAGGCAAAACTCACAGGCAGATGGGAAGAATATAACTCTTCTCTAACTGCATACAACAAAAAGTTAAGGAAATCTAAAAGAAGGACCTGGAGATCCTTCTGTGATGAAATTGACAATTTGCCAGCAACTACAAGGCTACATAAGATTCTGTCAAAGGATCATTCAAATGGCCTAGAAACCCTTCAAAAACAGGATGGGAGCTTTACAGAGAGTCCAGAGGAAACTTTGAGTCTTCTTATGGAGACACACTTTCCTAACTCTACTGCCTACAGCTCCCTAGACTTAATTCCTAACCCAGTCGATTCTTTTGACTACAGGGCCCTATCAAGGAACAAAAGTCTAGGAGGAAATTTTTTTACTCCTAATAAAATTGTTTGGGCCATCAATAGTTTCAAACCCTACAAATCACCCGGGGGGGATGGTATTTTTCCGGCCCTACTTCAGCGGGGTCTGGAAGAATTACTCCCTCACCTAATATCCATATTCAGGGCAAGTTTTGAACTAGGATATATTCCCAAATCATGGAGGGATGTCAGGGTAGTATTTATACCCAAAACAGGCAAACGGTCTAGTATCGAGGCAAAATCCTTCAGACCAATCAGCCTGACCTCCTTTCTCCTCAAAACGATGGAGAAAATAATTGATCAGCACATTCGAGGTATCATACTTCCGGCAAACCCCCTTCATGCTAATCAATTTGCATATCAAGCTGGCAAGTCGACCGAGACAGCCATACACACATTAGTCAGAGACTTAGAGAAAAGCCTTGAGGCTAAAGAAGTAGCTCTCTGCGCATTTGCGGATATCGAAGGAGCTTTTGATAATACCTCATTCGATGCAATTAAGTCCGCTGCAGTGAGTAAAGGCTTTGAGCCCGCCACTGTAAACTGGATAGATTCCATGTTGAGATCTAGGAATATAACTACCAACATGAATAATCATTCAATCACAATCAAAGCCGCTAAAGGATGCCCACAAGGAGGAGTCTTATCTCCACTCCTATGGTCAATTGTAATTGATGAACTCCTAACGAAGCTAACAAATGTGGGATTTAATGTACAAGGATATGCTGATGACATTGTAATCACGGTTCGGGGCAAGCATGACAGGATCATTTCGAGCCTCATGCAAGAAGCCCTCACCATCACCTACAAATGGTGTCAAAGCAAAGACTTAAACATTAATCCAACTAAAACTAAAATTGTTCTGTTTACGAAAAGGAGAAACGTAAACTTGATAAACCCAATCCTTAACGGAACACAAATTATGTCTTCAAGTGAAGTAAAATACTTAGGAGTCATACTTGATAGTAAACTTACCTGGAACCCACATCTGTCCAAGGTAATAGAAAGAGCTACGGTGGCTCTCCATACTAGTCGCAGATATGTGGGCAGAACCTGGGGACTACAACCAAAGCTTATTTATTGGCTATATACAACGGTAGTCAGACCCATGGTCACCTATGCTGCTTTGGTATGGTGGCCAAAAGTTAAACAAAAAACAGCCGAGGCTCAGCTGCAAAAAGTGCAGCGACTGGCCTGCCTAGGAATCACAGGAGTCATCTCCACCTGCCCCACGGCAGCAATAGAGGCCCTATTAAACCTCCCCCCACTATACCTCCGGGTCAAAAGGGAGGCACTATCAGGAGCCATAAGACTACTTAGGAGCAGAAAACTTAAACCGGGTGACCTGGTTGGTCACATGAGCATACTAAGAGAAATCAACTTAGAGCCTATAACCATCGTTTCCGATATACTCACACCTACACTAGACTTCATAAAACCATTTGACGTGATCATAGGTGATCGCCAACTATGGTCTAGAGAGCCGTCCTTCTGTCAAGGAGCGATGATGTGGTATACGGATGGATCCAAAACAAATGAAGGCGTTGGACTAGGCGTGTTTGGTCCCAAATGCCGGATTTCAAAAGCACTTGGCATGGCACCTACGGTATTTCAAGCGGAAGTGTTAGCCATTGAAGAATGTGTGCAAATTTGCATTGGCAGAGCCTTAAAAGGCTCCACAGTCAAAGGCTCAGACAGTCAATCAGCCCTCAAGGCACTCAAAGCATTCAAAGTAGAGTCTAAGGTCGTCTGGGATTGTATAAAATCGCTAAGGCAATTGTCGGATAACAATAAAGTTATTCTCAGATGGATCCCGGGGCACGAGGGTCATCAAGGCAACGAAATTGCCGATAGCCTAGCTAAAAAGGGATCAGGTACGCCCTTCATAGGACCGGAGCCTTATTGTGGCACATCAAAATGCTACCTTAAAACGGCTCTTACAACATGGGAAAAGAAACAGCATTCCCTGTATTGGAAAAATACAAAAGGCCTTCGTCAAGCGAAGCTCTTTATTAAAACTAATAACGACAAAGCGGAAAAAATTTTACGCTTAAAGAAAACTGAGCTCAAAATTATTTCCGGGCTCTTCTCAGGTCACTGCCCACTGAGGTATCACCTTAATAAAATTGGTGTATCGGACAACGGATCATGCCGCTTCTGTCTTGAGGCCCCTGAAACATCGGAGCATTTGCTTTGCAAATATGAAGCAGTCATGACTCAAAGGTTCCGTCACCTTAACATTCCATTCCCAACGCCTGAGCAAGTATGGGATACAGATTCCAGAGCGATTCTAGGATTCATCCAGAGCCTTAACCTCGCATTGGAATAAACAAGTCAGGGCCACACTCTATTAAGGTAGCGGTGTTGACGAGGCTTGCCTCACGCCCTCTTCTCTAATCTAATCTAATCTAATCTAGAAAAATTTATAAAAAAAATCTTTAAAATTTTTAAATTTTTAAAGACTTAAAACATCCTAAAACGTTAAAAAAATCATGTTAAAAATTTTATAAAAATAATAATAATCTAAAAATTTTAAAAAATCATTTTTAAAAGTAATATTTTTACCTGGACTTGCAAAAAAAATTTCTTTTAATAAATCGGCTCTATTTTGCGTTTTCCAATCGATTTACACTAAGAAATTCAACTATGAAGCATTTTTGCAACGTTAAATGAGGTTCAATAATAAAATTTTTTTCGAAGTTATTAACTGCAAATTTCGATTATATAAATGCTTCAAAGTTGAATTTCTTAGTGTAAATCGATTGGAAAACGCAAAATAAAGCCGATTTATTAAAAAAAAATTTTTTTGCGAGTCAAATAAAAATAATGATTTTAAAAATGATTTTTAAAATTTTTAACAATCCAAATTTTTAAAATTTCTAACATGATTTTTTTTACGTTTTAGGATGTTTTAGAACTAAAAATTTTTAAATTTTAAAAATTTTTTTTAAAAATTTTTCTAAGTTTTTAAAAATTCATAAAAATTATTAAAAATTTTAAAAAATTTTTACATGATTTTCTCAACGTTTTAGGATGCTTTAAGACTTTTAAAATTTGAAAAAATTTTTTTAAAAAATTTTTCTAAGTTTTAAAATTCATAAAAATTATTAAAATTTTTTACATGATTTTCTCAACGTTTTAGGATGTTTTAAGACTTTTAAAATTTTTAAATTTTTAAAAAAAATTTTTAAAATTTTAAAATTTTAAAAGTCTTAAAACATCCTAAAACGTCGAGAAAATCATTAAAAAAATTTTAAAATTTTTTATAATTTTTATGAATTTTTAAAAACTTGGAAAAATTTTTAAAAGAAATTTAAAAAATTTTGAAATTTTAAAAGTCTTAAAAAATCCCAAAACGTAAAAAAAATCATTTTAAAAATGTTAAAAATTTTAATATTTTAAAGATTTTAAAAAATCATTTTTAAAATTAATATTTTTATTTGACTTGCAAAAAATTTTTTCTTAAATAAATCGGCTTTATTTTGCATTTTCCAATCGATTTACACTCAGAAATTCAACTTTGAAGCATTTTTGCACCGTTAAATGAGATTCAATAATATAATCTTATTTCGAAGTTATTTACTGGAAATTACGTTTAAATACGGTAAAAACTTGATTTAAACCTTTGACATGTAAATTTGCATTGAAAAAAACTCGTATTAATATATGAATTTTCAAAACTTAGAAAAATTTTTAAAAATAATTTTTAAAACTTAGAAAAATTTTTAAAAATAATTTTTAAAATTTTTAAATTTTTAAAGACTTAAAACAACCTAAAACGTTAAAAAAATCATGTTAAAAATTTTATAAAAATATTAATAATTTAAAAATTTTAAAAAATCATTTTTAAAATTAATATTTTTATTGGACTCGCAAAAAAAATTTCTTTTAATAAATCGGCTTTATTTTGCGTTTTCCAATCGATTTACACTAAGAAATTCAACTTTGAAGCATTTTTGCAACGTTAAATGAGGTTCAATAATAAAATCTTTTTTCGAAGTTATTAACTGCAAATTTCGTTTATATAAATGCTTCAAAGTTGAATTTCTTAGTGTAAATCGATTGGAAAACGCAAAATAAAGCCGATTTATTAAAGAAAAATTTTTTTGCAAGTCAAATAAAAATAATGATTTTAAAAATGATTTTTAAAATTTTTAACATATTAAAATTTTTAAAATTATTAACATGATTTTTTTTTACGTTTTAGGATGTTTTAAGACTTTAAAAATTTTTAAATTTCTAAAATTTTTTTTAAAAATTTTTTCAAGTTTTTAAAAATTCATAAAAGTTATTAAAAATTTTAAAAATTTTTTACATGATTTTCTAAACGTTTTAGGATGTTTTAAGACTTTTAAAATTTTAAAAACTTTTTTTAAAAATTTTTCTAAGTTCTAAAATTCATAAAAATTATTAAAATTTTTTAAATTTTTTACATGATTTTCTCAACGTTTTAGGATGTTTTAAGACTTTTAAAATTTTAAAATTTTTAAAAAAAATTTTTAAAATTTTAAAATTTTAAAAGTCTTAAAACATTCTAAAACGTCGAGAAAATCATTTAAAAATTTTTAAAATTTTTTATAATTTTTATGAATTTTTAAAAACTTGGAAAAATTTTTAAAAGAAATTTAAAAAATTTTAAAATTTTAAAAGTCTTAAAACATCCTAAAACGTAAAAAAAATCATTTTAAAAATGTTAAAAATTTTAATATTTTAAAGATTTTAAAAAATCATTTTTAAAATTAATATTTTTATTTGACTTGCAAAGAAATTTTTCTTAAATAAATCGGCTTTATTTTGCGTTTTCCAATCGATTTACACTCAGAAATTCAACTTTGAAGCATTTTTGCACCGTTAAATGAGATTCAATAATATAATCTTATTTCGAAGTTATTTACTGGAAATTACGTTTAAATACGGTAAAAACTTGATTTAAACGTTTGACATGTAAATTTGCATTGAAGAAAACTCGTATTAATATATAAATTTTCAAAACTTAGAAAAATTTTTAAAAATAATTTTTAAAACTTAGAAAAATTTTTAAAAATAATTTTTAAAATTTTTAAATTTTTAATGACTTAAAACATCCTAAAACGTTAAAAAAATCATGTTATAAATTTTATAAAAATATTAATAATTTAAAAATTAAAAAAAATCATTTTTAAAATTAATATTTTTACTGGACTTGCAAAAAAAATTTCTTTTAATAGATCGGCTTTATTTTGCGTTTTCCAATCAATTTACACTAAGAAATTCAACTTTGAAGCATTTTTGCAACGTTAAATGAGGTTCAATAATAAAATCTTTTTTCGAAGTTATTAACTGCAAATTTCGTTTATATAAATGCTTCAAAGTTGAATTTCTTAGTGTAAATCGATTGGAAAACGCAAAATAAAGCCGATTTTTTAAAAAAAAAATTTTTTTGCAAGTCAAATAAAAATAATGATTTTAAAAATGATTTTTTAAAATTTTTAACATATTAAAATTTTTAAAATTTCAAACATGATTTTTTTTACGTTTTAGAATGTTTTAAGACTTTAAAAATTTTTAAATTTTTAAAATTTTTTTTTAAAATTTTTCTAAGTTTTTAAAAATTCATAAAAATTATTAAAAATTTTAAAAAATGTTTACATGATTTTCTCAACGTTTTAGGATGTTTTAAGACTTTTAAAATTTAAAAAATTTTTTTTTAAAAATTTTTCTTAGTTTTAAAATTTATAAAAATTATTAAAATTTTTTACATGATTTTCTCAACGTTTTAGGATGTTTTAAGACTTTTAAAATTTTTAAATTTTTAAAAAAAATTTTTAAACTTTTAAAATTTTAAAAGTCTTAAAACATCCTAAATCGTCGAGATAATCATTTTAAAATTTTTAAAATTTTTTATAATTTTTATAAATTTTATAAAACTTGGAAGAATTTTTAAAAGAAATTTAAAAAATTTCAAAATTTTAAAAGTCTTAAAACATCCTAAAACGTAAAAAAAATCATTTTAAAAATGTTAAAAATTTTAATATTTTAAAGATTTTAAAAAATCATTTTTAAAATTAATATTTTTATTTGACTTGCAAAAAAATTTTTCTTAAACAAATCGGCTTTATTTTGCGTTTTCCAATCGATTTACACTCAGAAATTAAACTTTGAAGCATTTTTGCACCGTTAAATGAGATTCAATAATATAATCTTATTTCGAAGTTATTTACTGGAAATTACGTTTAAATACGGTAAAAACTTGATTTAAACGTTTGACATGTAAATTTGCATTGAAAAAAACTCGTATTAATATATGAATTTTCAAAACCTAGAAAAATTTTAAATAATAATTTTTAAAACTTAGAAAAATTTTTAAAAATAATTTTTAAAATTTTTAAAGACTTAAAACATCCTAAAACGTTAAAAAAATCATGTTACAAATTTTATAAAAATATTAATAATTTAAAAATTTTAAAAAATCATTTTTAAAATTAATATTTTTATTGGACTTGCAAAAAACATTTCTTTTAATAAATCGGCTTTATTTTGCGTTTTCCAATCGATTTACACTAAGAAATTCAACTTTAAAGCATTTTTGCAACGTTATATGAGGTTCAATAATAAAATCTTTTTTCGAAGTTATAAACTGCAAATTTCGTTTATATAAATGCTTCAAAGTTGAATTTCTTAGTGTAAATCGATTGGAAAACGCAAAATAAAGACGATTTATTAAAAAAAAATTTTTTTGCAAGTCAAATAAAAAAAATGATTTTAAAAATGATTTTTAAAATTTTTAACATATTAAAATTTTTAAAATTTCTAACATGATTTTTTTACGTTTTAGGATGTTTTAAGACTTTAAAATTATCAAATTTTTAAAATTTTTTTTAAAAATTTTTCAAAGTTTTTAAAAATTCATAAAAATTATTAAAAATTTTAAAAAAATTTTACATGATTTTCTCAACGTTTTAGGATGTTTTAAGACTTTTAAAATTTTAAAAACTTTTTTTTAAAAATTTTTCTAAGTTATAAAATTCATAAAAATTATTAAAATTTTTAAAATTTTTTACATGATTTTCTCAACGTTTTAGGATGTTTTAAGACTTTTAAAATTTTTAAATTTTTAAAAAAAATTTTTGAAATTTTAAAAGTCTTAAAACATCCTAAAACGTCGAAAAAATCATTTAAAAATTTTTAAAATTTTTTATAATTTTTATGAATTTTTAAAAACTTTGAAAAATTTTTAAAAGAAATTTAAAAAATTTTAAAAGTCTTAAAACATCCTAAAACGTCGAGATAATCATTTAAAAATTTAAAAATTTTTTTATAATTTTTATGAATTTTTACAAACTTAGAAAAATTTTTAAAAGTAATTTAAAAAATTTTAAAATTTTAAAAGTCTTAAAACATCCTAACAAGTAAAAAAATCATTTTAAAAATGTTAAAAATTTTAATATTTTAAAGATTTTAAAAAATCATTTTTAAAATTAATATTTTTATTTGACTTGCAAAGAAATTTTTCTTAAATAAATCGGCTTTATTTTGCGTTTTCCAATCGATTTACACTCAGAAATTAAACTTTGAAGCATTTTTGCACCGTTAAATGAGATTCAATAATATAATCTTATTTCGAAGTTATTTACAGGAAATTACGTTTAAATACGGTAAAAACTTGATTTAAACGTTTGACATGTAAATTTGCATTGAAAAAAATTCGTATTAATATATGAATTTTCAAAACTTAGAAAAATTTTTAAAAATAATTTTTAAAATTTAGAAAAATTTTTAAAAATAATTTTTAAAATTTTTAAAGACTTAAAACATCCAAAAACGTTAAAAAAATCATATTAAAAATTTTATAAAAATATTAATAATTTAAAAATTTTAAAAAATCATTTTTAAAATTAATATTTTTACTGGACTTGCAAAAAAAATTTCTTTTAATAAATGGGCTTTATTTTGCGTTTTCCAATCGATTTACGCTAAGAAATTCAACTTTGAAGGATTTTTGCAACGTTAAATGAGGTTCAATAATAAAATCTTTTTTTGAAGTTATTAACTGCAAATTTCGTTTATATAAATGCTTCAAAGTTGAATTTCTTAGTGTAAATCGATTGGAAAACGCAAAATAAAGCCGATTTATTAAAAAAAAATTTTTTTGCAAGTCAAATAAAAATAATGACTTTAAAAATGATTTTTTAAAATTTTTAACATATTAAAATTTTTAAAATTTCAAACATGATTTTTTTTACGTTTTAAGATGTTTTAAGACTTTAAAAATTTTTAAATTTTAAAAATTTTTTTTTAAAATTTTTCTAAGTTTTTAAAAATTCATAAAAATTATTAAAAATTTTTAAAATTTTTTTATAATTTTTATGAATTTTTGAAAACTTGGAAAAATTTTTAAAAGAAATTTAAAAAATTTTAAAATTTTAAAAGTCTTAAAACATCCTAAAACGTCGAGATAATCATTTAAAAATTTTAAAATTTTTTTATAATTTTTATGAATTTTTAAAAACTTGGAAAAATTTTTAAAAGAAATTTAAAAAATTTTAAAATTTTAAAAGTCTTAAAACATCCTAACAAGTAAAAAAAATCATTTTAAAAATGTTAAAAATTTTAATATTTTAAAGATTTTAAAAAATCATTTTTAAAATTAATATTTTTATTTGACTTGCAAAGAAATTTTTCTTAAATAAATCGGCTTTATTTTGCGTTTTCCAATCGATTTACACTCAGAAATTTAACTTTGAAGCATTTTTGCACCGTTAAATGAGATTCAATAATATAATCTTATTTCGGAGTTATTTACTGAAAATTACGTTTAAATACGGTAAAAACTTGATTTAAACGTTTGACATGTAAATTTGCATTGAAAAAAACTCGTATTAATATATGAATTTTCAAAACTTAGAAAAATTTTTAAAAATAATTTTTAAAACTTAGAAAAGTTTTTAAAAATAATTTTTAAAATTTTTATAGACTTAAAACATCCTAAAACTTTAAAAAAATCATGTTAAAAATTTTTTAAAAATATTAATAATTTAAAAATTTTAAAAAATCATTTTTAAAATTAATATTTTTATTGGACTTGCAAAAAAAATTTCTTTTAATAAATCGGCTTTATTTTGCGTTTTCCAATCGATTTACACTAGGAAATTTTAACTTTGAAGCATTTTTGCACCGTTAAATGAGGTTCAATAATAAAACATTATTGAACCTCAGTTAACGGTGCAAAAATGCTTCAAAGTTGAATTTATTAGTGTAAATCGATTGGAAAACGCAAAATAAAGCCGATTTATTAAAAAAAAATTTTTTTGCAAGTCAAAAAAAATAATGATTTTAAAAATGATTTTTAAAATTTTTAACATATTAAAATTTTTAAAGTTTCTAACATGATTTTTTTTACGTTTTATGATGTTTTAAGACTTTAAAAATTTTTAAATTTTTAAAATTTTTTTTAAAAATTTTTCTAAGCTTTTAAAAATTCATAAAAATTATTAAAATTTTTAAGATTTTTTACATGATTTCCTCAACGTTTTAGGATGTTTTAAGACTTTTAAAATTTTTAAATTTTTAAAAAAAATTTTTAAAATTTTAAAATTTTAAAAGTCTTAATACATCCTAAAACGTAAAAAAAATCATTTTAAAAATGTTAAAAATTTTAATATTTTAAAGATTTTAAAAAATCATTTTTAAAATTAATATTTTTATTTGACTTGCAAAAAAATTTTTCTTAAATAAATCGGCTTTATTTTGCGTTTTCCAATCGATTTACACTCAGAAATTCAACTTTGAAGCATTTTTGCACCGTTAAATGAGATTCAATAATATAATCTTATTTCGAAGCTTTTTACTGGAAATTACTTTTAAATACGGTAAAAACTTGATTTAAACGTTTGACATGTAAATTTGCATTGAAAAAAACTCGTATTAATATTATATGAATTTTCAAAACTTAGAAAAATTTTTAAAATAATTTTTAAAACAGAGAAAAATTTTTAAAAATAATTTTTTAAATTTTTAAATTTTTAAAGACTTAAAACATCCTAAAACGTTAAAAAAATCATGTTAAAAATGTTATAAAAATATTAATAATTTAAAAATTTTAAAAAATCATTTTTAAAATTAATATTTTTACTGGACTTGCAAAAAAAATTTCTTTTAATAAATCGGCTTTATTTTGCGTTTTCCAATCGATTTACACTAAGAAATTCAACTTTGAAACATTTTTGCAACGTTAATTGAGGTTCAATAATAAAATCTTTTTTCGAAGTTATTACCTGCAAATTTAGTTTATATAAATGCTTCAAAGTTGAATTTCTTAGTGTAAATCGATTGGAAAACGCAAAATAAAGCCGATTTATTTAAGAAAAATTTTTTTGCAAGTCAAATAAAAATAATGATTTTAAAAATGATTTTTTAAAATTTTTAACATATTAAAATTTTTAAAATTTCTAACATGATTTTTTTTACGTTTTAGGATGTTTTAAGACTTTAAAAATTTTTAAATTTTTTAAAATTTCTTTTTAAAAATTCTTCTAAGTTTTAAAAATTATTTATTAAAAATTTTTAAAAGTTTTAAAATTTTTATATTAATACGAAATTTTTTCAACGAAATTTACGATGTTTTAAGACTCTTAAAACTTCTAAAAGTTTAAAAATTTTTTTTATTTATAATTTTTAGAATTAGTAACTTAAAAATTCTTAAAAGTTTAGAAAATCATGTAAAAATTTTAAAATTTTTAAAACTTCCTAAAAGTAAGAAAAATTTTTAAAAATTTAAAAATTTTTTAAAATTTTAAAAGTCTTAAAATATACTATAGACGTTGAAAGAATCATTTAAAATTTTAAAAATCTTTAATAATTGCGTTTTGAATCTTTTAAAAAATTAGAAATTTGAAACAGAAACGTTAAAAATTTGAAAATTCAGTTAATATCAATTTAATATTTCGGAGTTATTTACTGAAAATTACGTTTAAATACGGTAAAAACTTGATTTAAACGTTTGACATGTAAATTTGCATTGAAAAAAACTCGTATTAATATATGAATTTTCAAAACTTAGAAAAATTTTTAAAAATAATTTTTAAAACTTAGAAAAGTTTTTAAAAATAATTTTTAAAATTTTTAAAGACTTAAAACATCCTAAAACTTTAAAAAAATCATGTTAAAAATTTTTTAAAAATATTAATAATTTAAAAATTTTAAAAAATCATTTTTAAAATTAATATTTTTATTGGACTTGCAAAAAAAATTTCTTTTAATAAATCGGCTTTATTTTGCGTTTTCCAATCGATTTACACTAGGAAATTTTAACTTTGAAGCATTTTTGCACCGTTAAATGAGGTTCAATAATAAAACATTATTGAACCTCAGTTAACGGTGCAAAAATGCTTCAAAGTTGAATTTATTAGTGTAAATCGATTGGAAAACGCAAAATAAAGCCGATTTATTAAAAAAAAATTTTTTTGCAAGTCAAAAAAAATAATGATTTTAAAAATGATTTTTAAAATTTTTAACATATTAAAATTTTTAAAGTTTCTAACATGATTTTTTTTACGTTTTATGATGTTTTAAGACTTTAAAAATTTTTAAATTTTTAAAATTTTTTTTAAAAATTTTTCTAAGCTTTTAAAAATTCATAAAAATTATTAAAATTTTTAAGATTTTTTACATGATTTCCTCAACGTTTTAGGATGTTTTAAGACTTTTAAAATTTTTAAATTTTTAAAAAAAATTTTTAAAATTTTAAAATTTTAAAAGTCTTAATACATCCTAAAACGTAAAAAAAATCATTTTAAAAATGTTAAAAATTTTAATATTTTAAAGATTTTAAAAAATCATTTTTAAAATTAATATTTTTATTTGACTTGCAAAAAAATTTTTCTTAAATAAATCGGCTTTATTTTGCGTTTTCCAATCGATTTACACTCAGAAATTCAACTTTGAAGCATTTTTGCACCGTTAAATGAGATTCAATAATATAATCTTATTTCGAAGCTTTTTACTGGAAATTACTTTTAAATACGGTAAAAACTTGATTTAAACGTTTGACATGTAAATTTGCATTGAAAAAAACTCGTATTAATATTATATGAATTTTCAAAACTTAGAAAAATTTTTAAAATAATTTTTAAAACAGAGAAAAATTTTTAAAAATAATTTTTTAAATTTTTAAATTTTTAAAGACTTAAAACATCCTAAAACGTTAAAAAAATCATGTTAAAAATGTTATAAAAATATTAATAATTTAAAAATTTTAAAAAATCATTTTTAAAATTAATATTTTTACTGGACTTGCAAAAAAAATTTCTTTTAATAAATCGGCTTTATTTTGCGTTTTCCAATCGATTTACACTAAGAAATTCAACTTTGAAACATTTTTGCAACGTTAATTGAGGTTCAATAATAAAATCTTTTTTCGAAGTTATTACCTGCAAATTTAGTTTATATAAATGCTTCAAAGTTGAATTTCTTAGTGTAAATCAATTGGAAAACGCAAAATTAAGCCGATTTATTAAAAAGAATTTTTTTGCAAGTCAAAAAAAAAATAACGATTTTAAAAATGATTTTTTAAAATTTTTAACATATTAAAATTTTTAAAATTTCTAACATGATTTTTTTACGTTTTAGAATGTTTTAAGACTTTAAAAATTTTTAAATTTTTTTTTAAAATTTTTCTAAGTTTTTAAAAATTCGTAAAAATTATTAAAAATGTTAAAAAATTTTTACATGATTTTCTCAAAGTTTTAGGATGTTTTCAGTTTTTTAAAATTTAAAAAATTTTTTTTAAAAATTTTTCTAAGTTTTAAAATTCATAAAAATTATTAAAATTTTTAAAATTTTTTACATAATTTTCTCATAATTAATGTTTTTTTTACGTTTTAGGATGTTTTAAGACTTCAAAATTTTAAAATTTTTTAAATTTCTTTTAAAAATTTTTCCAAGTTTTTAAAAATTCATAAAAATTATAAAAAATTTAAAAAATTTTTAAATGATTTTCTCGACGTTTTAGGATGTTTTGAGACTTTTAAAATTTTTAAAAATTTTTTTTAAAAATTTAAAAACTTTAAAAGTCTTAAAACATCCTAAAACGTTGAAAGAATCATGTAAAAAATTTTAAAAATTTTAATAATTTTTATGAATTTTAAAACAGAAAAATTTTTAAAAAAAAATTTTTAAAATTTTAAAAGTCTTAAAACATCCTAATACGTTGAGAAAATCATGTAAAAATTTTTTAAAATTTTTAATAATTTTTATGAACTTTTAAAAACTTGGAAAAATTTTTTAAAAAAAATTTTAAAAATTTAAAAATTTTTAAAGTCTTAAAACATCCTTAAACGTAAAAAAAATCATGTTAGAAATTTTAAAAATTTTAATATGTTTAAAATTTTAAAAAATCATTTTTAAAATCATTATTTTTATTTGACTTGCAAAAAAATTTTTTTTTAATAAATCGGCTTTATTTTGCGTTTTCCAATCGATTTACACTAAGAAATTCAACTTTGAAGCATTTATATAAACGAAATTTGCAGGTAATAACTTCGAAAAAAGATTTTATTATTGAACCTCATTTAACGTTGCAAAAATGCTTCAAAGTTGAATTTCTGAGTGTAAATCGATTGGAAAACGCACAATAAAGCCGATTTATTTAAGAAAATTTTTTTTGCAAGTCAAATAAAAATATTAATTTTAAAAATGATTTTTTAAAATTTTAAAATTATTAATATTTATATAAAATGTTTAACATGATTTTTTTAACGTTTTAGGATGTTTTAAGTCTTTAAAAATTTAAAAATTATTTTAAAAATTATTTTTAAAAATTTTTCTAAGTTTTAAAAATTATTTTTAAAAATTTTTCCAAGTTTTGAAAATTCATATATTAATACGAGCTTTTTTCAATGCAAATTTACATGTTGGTTGCGCCGCTAATGCGTCAGTAGTTTATTTTTTGTGTATGTTGATATTTTGATTAGTAATATAAGAATTGCATTTCATTTGGCCACTATCAGACAGATGGCCTTAGCATGTTAAGACTCCCTAAAAAATGATAAAACTTTATTCGTAATATTAAAAAAAAACCGCACAAGTCAGAGCAATATAGTATAGAGTATTGACAACGAATGAGTTAAAAAAAAACCTTTAGATAATAGTGCGTTTTTTCTTTGTAAAAAAATACGAAATTGAAACAGAGACGGCCACATATTTGAAATCAGTGTAATATCATTTAGTAGTTTTGTGAATTGTGAGGTTTGCCGTGCGGAGAGGCGTAATACAGATTTTTTTTTTGGTGTTTCGTTATTAGACCATCGAATTCTTACCATCCTTTATCTATCCATCCTTATATTCACCGATGCATTTAGTGACAAAAGAAAACATCAAATTGGTAAGTTAATTATTAAGATTATCAAAGAACAAATACAGTCCATTAAAATCAAACACATGTCAAACGTTTAAATCAAGTTTTTACCGTATTTAAACGTAATTTCCAGTAAATAACTTCGAAATAAGATTATATTATTGAATTTCATTTAACGGTGCATAAATGCTTCAAAGTTGAATTTCTGAGTGTAAATCGATTGGAAAACGCAAAATAAAGCCGATTTATTTAAGAAAAATTTTTTTGCAAGTCAAATAAAAATATTAATTTTAAAAATGAATTTTTTAAATCTTTAAAATATTAAAATTTTTAACATTTTTAAAATGATTTTTTTTACGTTTTAGGATGTTTTAAGACTTTTAAAATTTTCAAATTTTTTTAAAAAATCTTTTAAAAATTTTTCCAAATTTTTAAAAATTCATAAAAATTATAAAAAATTTTAAAAATTTTTAAATGATTTTCTCGACGTTTTAGGATGTTTTAAGACTTTTAAAATTTGAAAATTTTTAAAAATTTTTTTTAAAAATTTTAAAACTTTAAAAGTCTTAAAACATCCTAAAACGTTGAGAAAATCATGTAAAAAATTTTTAAAATTTTAATAATTTTTATGAATTTTAAAACTTAGAAAAATTTAAAAAAAAAATGTTTAAAATTTTAAAAGTTTTGAAACATCCTAAAGCGTTAAGAAAATCATGTAAAAGTTTTTTAAAATTTTTAATAATTTTTATGAATTTTGAAAAACTTAGAAAAATTTTTAAAAAAAATTTTAAAAATTTTTAAAGTCTTAAAACATCCTAAAACGTAAAAAAAATCATGTTGGAAATTTTAAAAATTTTAATATGTTAAAAATTTTAAAAAATCATTTTTAAAATCATTATTTTTATTTGACTTGCAAAAAAATTTTTTTTTAATAAATCGGCTTTATTTAGCGTTTTCCAATCGATTTACACTAAGAAATTCAACTTTGAAGCATTTATATAAACGAAATTTGCAGTTAATAACTTCGAAAAAAATTTTATTATTGAACTTCATTTAACGTTGCAAAAATGCTTCAAAGTTGAATTTCCTAGTGTAAATCGATTGGAAAACGCAAAATAAAGCCGTTTTATTAAAAGAAATTTTTTTTGCAAGTCCAGTAAAAATATTAATTTTAAAAATGATTTTTTAAAATTTTTAAATTATTAATATTTTTATAAAATTTTTAACATGATTTTTTTAACGTCTTAGGATGTTTTAAGTCTTTAAAAATTTAAAAATCTTAAAAATTATTTTAAAAAATTTTTCTAAGTTTTTAAAAATTCATAAAAATTATAAAAAATTTAAAAATTTTTTAAATGATTTTCTCGACGTTTTAGGATGTTTTAAGACTTTTAAAATTTTAAAATTTTTAAAAATTTTTTTTAAAAATTTAAAAATTTTGAAAGTCTTAAAACATCCTAAAACGTGGAGAAAATCATGTAAAAATTTTTTTAAATTTTAATAATTTTTATGAATTTTAAAACAGAAAATTTACACTTAGAAATTCAACTTTGAAGCATTTTTGCACCGTTAAATGAGGTTCAATAATAAAACATTATTGAACCTCATTTAACGGTGCAAAAATGCTTCAAAGTTGAATTTCTGAGTGTAAATCGATTGGAAAACGCAAAATAAAGCCGATTTATTTAAGAAAAATTTTTTTGCAAGTCAAATAAAAATATTAATTTTAAAAATGAATTTTTTAAATCTTTAAAATATTAAAATTTTTAAAATGATTTTTTTTACGTTTTAGGATGTTTTAAGACTTTTAAAATTTTAAAATTTTTTTAAAAAATCTTTTAAAAATTTTTCCAAATTTTTAAAAATTCATAAAAATTATAAAAAATTTTAAAAATTTTTAAATGATTTTCTCGACGTTTTAGGATGTTTTAAGACTTTTAAAATTTCAAAATTTTTAAAAATTTTTTTTAAAAATTTAAAAATTTTAAAAGTCTGAAAACATCCTAAAACGTTGAGAAAATTATGTAAAAATTTTTTAAAATTTTTAATAATTTTTATGAATTTTTAAAAACTTAGAAAAATTTTTAAAAAAAATTTTAAAAATTTTTAAATTTTTAAAGTCTTAAAAAACATCCTAAAACGTAAAAAAATTCATGTTCGAAATTTTAAAAATTTTAATATGTTAAAAATTTTAAAAAATCATTTTTAAAATCATTATTTTTATTTGACTTGCAAAAAAATTTTTTTTTAATAAATCGGCTTTATTAGCGTTTTCCAATCGATTTACACTAAGAAATTCAACTTTGAAGCATTTATATAAACGAAATTTGCAGTTAATAACTTCGAAAAAAATTTTATTATTGAACCTCATTTAACGTTGCAAAAATGCTTCAAAGTTGAATTTCCTAGTGTAAATCGATTGGAAAACGCAAAATAAAGCCGTTTAATTAAAATAAATTTTTTTTGCAAGTCCAGTACAAATATTAATTTTAAAAATGATTTTTTAAAATTTTAAAATTATTAATATTTTTATAAAATTTTAACATGATTTTTTTAACGTTTTAGGATGTTTTAAGTCTTTAAAAATTTAAAAATCTTAAAAATTATTTTAAAAAATTTTTCTAAGTTTTTAAAAATTCATAAAAATTATAAAAAATTTAAAAATTTTTAAATGATTTTCTCGACGTTTTAGGATGTTTTAAGACTTTTAAAATTTTAAAATTTTTAAAATTTTTTTTTAAAAATTTAAAAAAAAATTTTAAAAATTTTAAAAGTCTTAAAACATCCTAAAACGTTGAGAAAATCATGTAAAAATTCTTTAAAATTTTTTATAATTTTTATGAATTTTTAAAAACTTAGAAAAATTTTTAAAAAAAATTTAAAAAATTTTTAAATTTTTAAAGTCTTAAAAAACATCCTAAAACATAAAAAAATCATGTTAGAAATTTTAAAAAATTTAATATGTTAAAAATTTTAAAAAATCATTTTTAAAATCTTTATTTTTATTTGACTTGCAAAAAAATTTTTTTTTAATAAATCGGCTTTATTTTGCGTTTTCCAATCGATTTACACTAAGAAATTCAACTTTGAAGCATTTATATAAACGAAATTTGCAGTTAATAGCTTCGAAAAAAGATTTATTATTGAACCCCTTTAACGTTGCAAAAATGCTTCAAAGTTGAATTTCTTGGTGTAAATCGATTGGAAAACGCAAAATAAAGCCGATTTATTAAAAGAAATTTTTTTTGCAAGTCCAGTAAAAATATTAATTTTAAAAATGATTTTTTAAAATTTTTAAATTGTTAATATTTTTATAAAATTTTTAACATGATTTTTTTAACGTTTTAGGATGTTTTAAGTCTTTAAAAATTTGAAAATTTTAAAAATTATTATTATTAATTTTCTGTTTTAAAATTCATAAAAATTATAAAAAATTTAAAAATTTTTTAAATGATTTTCTCGACGTTTTAGGATGTTTTAAGACTTTTAAAATTTTAAAATTTTTAAAAATTATTTTTAAAAATTTAAAAATTTTGAAAGTCTTAAAACATCCTAAAACGGTGAGAAAATCATGTAAAAATTTTTTTAAATTTTAATAATTTTTATGAATTTTAAAACAGAAAATTTACACTTAGAAATTCAACTTTGAAGCATTTTTGCACCGTTAAATGAGGTTCAATAATAAAACATTATTGAACCTCATTTAACGGTGCAAAAATGCTTCAAAGTTGAATTTCTAAGTGTAAATCGATTGGAAATCGCAAAATAAAGCCGATTTATTAAAAACAAAATTTTTTGCAAGTCAAATAAAAATAATGATTTTAAAAATGATTTTTTAAAATTTTTAAAATATTAAAAATTTTAAAATTTTTAACATGATTTTTTTTACGTTTAAGGATGTTTTAAGGCTTTTAAAATTTTAAAATTTTTAAAATTTTTTTTAAAAATTTTTCTAAGTTTTCAAAAATTCATAAAAATTATTAAAAATTTTAAAAGATTTTTACATGATTTTCTCAACGTTTCAGGATGTTTTAAGACTTTTAAAAATTTTTTTTAAATTTTTCTAAGTCTTAAAATTCATAAAATATATAAAAATTTTAAAAATTTTTTAAATGATTTTCTCAAAGTTTTAGGATGTTTTAAGACTTTTAAAATTTTTAAATTTTTAAAAAAAATTTTTAAAAATTTAAAAATTTTAAAAGTCTTAAAACATCCTGAAACGTCGAGAAAATCATTTAAAAATTTTTGAAATTTTTTATAATTTTTATAATTTTTTAAAATTTTTAAATTTTTAAAGACTTAAAAAATCCTAAAACGTTAAAAAAATCATGTTAAAAATTTTATGAAAATATTAATAATTTAAAAATTTTAAAAAATCATTTTTAAATTTAATATTTTTACTTGACTTGCAAAAAAATTTTGTTTTTAATAAATCGGCTTTATTTTGCGTTTTCCAATCGATTTACATTTAGAAATTCAACTTTGAAGCATTTTTGCACCGTTAAATGAGGATCAATAATGTTTTATTATTGAACCTCATTTAACGGTGCAAAAATGCTTCAAAGTTGAATTTCTAAGTGTAAATCGATTGGAAAACGCAAAATAAAGCCGATTTATCAAAAACAAAATTTTTTGCAAGTCAAATAAAAATAATGATTTTAAAAATGATTTTTTAAAATTTTTAAAATATTAAAAATTTTAAAATTTCTAACATGATTTTTTTTACGTTTTAGGATGTTTTAAGGCTTTTAAAATTTTAAAATTTTTAAAATTTTTTTTAAAATTTTTTCTAAGTTTTCAAAAATTCATAAAAACTATTAAAAATTTTAAAAGATTTTTACATGATTTTCTCAACGTTTCAGGATGTTTTAAGACTTTTAAAATTTTTTTTTAAATTTTTCTGTCTTAAAAATTCATAAAAATTATAAAAATTTTTATAATTTTTTAAATGATTTTCTCAACGTTTTAGGATGTTTTAAGACTTTTAAAATTTTTAAATTTTAAAAAAAAAATTTTAAAAATTTAAAAATTTTGAAAGTCTTAAAACATCCTGAAACGTCGAGAAAATCATTTAAAAAATTTTAAAATTTTTTATAATTTTTATGAATTTTTAAAAATAATTTTTAAAATTTTAAAATTTTTAAAGATTTAAAAAATCCTAAAACGTTAAAAAAATCATGTTAAAAATTTTATGAAAATATTAATAATTTAAAAATTTTAAAAAATCATTTTTAAAATTAATATTTTTATTTGACTTGCAAAAAATTTTGTTTTTAATAAATCGGCTTTATTTTGCGTTTTCCAATCGATTTACACTTAGAAATTCAACTTTGAAGCATTTTTGCACCGTTAAATGAGGTTCAATAATGTTTTATTATTGAACCTCATTTAACGGTGCAAAAATGCTTCAAAGTTGAATTTCTAAGTGTAAATCGATTGGAAAACTCAAAATAAAGCCGATTTATTAAAAACAAAATTTTTTGCAAGTCAAATAAAAATAATGATTTTTTAAAATTTTTAAAATATTAAAAATTTTAAAATTTCTAACATGATTTTTTTTACGTTTTAGGATGTTTTAAGGCTTTTAAAATTTTAAAATTTTTAAAATTTTTTTTAAAAATTTTTCTAAGTTTTCAAAAATTCATAAAAATTATTAAAAATTTTAAAAGATTTTTACATGATTTTCTCAACGTTTCAGGATGTTTTAAGACTTTTAAAATTTTTAAAATTTTTTTTTAATTCATAAAAATTTTTAAAATTTTTTAAATGATTTTCTCAACGTTTTAGGATGTTTTAAGACTTTTAAAATTTTAAAATTTTTAAAAAATATTTTTAAAAATTTTAAAATTTTAAAAGTCTTAAAACATCATTAAAAGGAAAAATTAAAAAATCTTAAAACGCTAAAATCTCCGAAACTAAAAGAGGTAGACGATTTTTGTCAACGGGAATCGATTCAGCGTGTTTTTCTCCATAAGTATGCATAGTTTTATCCAGATCAAAGCAAATTTATAGGGAAAATTAAAAAATCTTAAAACGCTTATATCTCCGAAACTAAAAGAGACAGACGATTTTTGTCAACGGGAATCGATTCAGCGTGTTTTTCTCCATAAGTATGCATAGTTTTATCCAGATCAAAGCAAATTTATAGGGAAAACTTAAAAAATCTTAAAACGCTTATATCTCCGAAACTAAAAGAGACAGACGATTTTTGTCAAAGGGAATCGATTCAGCGTGTTCTTCTCCAAAAGTATGCATAGTTTTATCCAGATCAAAGCAAATTTATAGGGAAAAATTCAAAAATCTTAAAACGCTTATATCTCCGAAACTAAAAGAGATAGACGATTTTTGTCAACGGGAATCGATTCAGCGTGTTTTTCTCCATAAGTATGCATAGTTTTATCCAGATCAAAGCAAATTTATAGGGAAAATTAAAAAATTAAAACCCTTATATCTCCGAAACTTAAATAGGTAGACGATTTTTGTCAACGGGAATCGATTCAGCATGTTTTTCTTCATAAGTATGCATAGTTTTATCCAAATCGAAGCAAATTTATAGGGAAAAATTAAAAAATCTTAAAACGCTAAAATCTCCGAAACTAAAAGAGGTAGACGATTTTTGTCAACGGGAATCGATTCAGCGTGTTTTTCTCCATAAGTATGCATAGTTTTATCCAGATCGAAGCAAATTTATAGGGAAAAATTCAAAAATCTTAAAACGCTTATATCTCCGAAACTAAAAGAGATAGACGATTTTTGTCAACGGGAATCGATTCAGCGTGTTTTTCTCCATAAGTATGCATAGTTTTATCCAGATCAAAGCAAATTTATAGGGAAAAATTAAAAAATTAAAACGCTTATATCTCCGAAACTAAAATAGATAGACGATTTTTGTCAACGGGAATCGATTCAGCGTGTTTTTCTCCATAAGTGTGCATAGTATTATCCAGATCGAAGCAAATTTATAGGGAAAAATTAAAAAATCTTAAAACGCTAAAATCTCCGAAACTAAAAGAGGTAGACGATTTTTGTCAACGGGAATCGATTCAGCGTGTTTTTCTCCATAAGTATGCACAGTTTTATCCAGATCAAAGCAAATTTATAGGGAAAATTAAAAAATCTTAAAACGCTTATATCTCCGAAACCAAAAGAGACAGACGATTTTTGTCAACGGGAATCGATTCAGCGTGTTTTTCTCCATAAGTATGCATAGTTTTATCCAGATCAAAGCAAATTTATAGGGAAAACTTAAAAAATCTTAAAACGCTTATATCTCCGAAACTAAAAGAGATAGACGATTTTTGTCAAAGGGAATCGATTCAGCGTGTTCTTCTCCATAAGTATGCATAGTTTTATCCAGATCAAAGCAAATTTATAGGGAAAAATTCAAAAATCTTAAAACGCTTATATCTCCGAAACTAAAAGAGATAGACGATTTTTGTCAACGGGAATCGATTCAGCGTGTTTTTCTCCATAAGTATGCATAGTTTTATCCAGATCAAAGCAAATTTATAGGGAAAATTAAAAAATTAAAACGCTTATATCTCCGAAACTAAAATAGATAGACGATTTTTGTCAACAGGAATCGATTCAGCGTGTTTTTCTCCATAAGTATGCATAGTTTTATCCAGATCGAAGCAAATTTATAGGGAAAAATTAAAAAATCTTAAAACGCTAATATCTCCGAAACTAAAAGAGGTAGACGATTTTTGTCAACGGGAATCGATTCAGCGTGTTTTTCTCCATAAGTATGCATAGTTTTATCCAGATCGAAGCAAATTTATAGGGAAAAATTCAAAAATCTTAAAACGCTTATATCTCCGAAACTAAAAGAGATAGACCATTTTTGTCAACGGGAATCGAGTCAGCGTGTTTTTCTCCATAAGTATGCAAAGTTTTATCCAGATCAAAGCAAATTTATAGGGAAAAATTAAAAAATTAAAACGCTTATATCTCCGAAACTAAAATAGATAGACGATTTTTGTCAAAGGGAATCGATTCAGCGTGTTTTTCTCCATAAGTATGCATAGTTTTATCCAGATCAAAGCAAATTTATAGGGAAAAATTAAAAAATCTTAAAGCGCTAAAATCTCCGAAACTAAAAGAGGTAGACGATTTTTGTCAACGGGAATCGATTCAGCGTGTTTTTCTCCATAAGTATGCATAGTTTTATCCAGATCAAAGCAAATTTATAGGGAAAAATTAAAAAATCTTAAAACGCTAAAATCTCCGAAACTAAAAGAGGTAGACGATTTTTGTCAACGGGAATCAATTCAGCGTGTTTTTCTCCATAAGTGTGCATAGTTTTATCCAGATCGAAGCAAATTTATAGGGAAAAATTAAAAAATCTTAAAACGCTTATATCTCCAATACTAAAATAGATAGACGATTTTTGTCAACGGGAATCGATTCAGCGTGTTTTTCTCCATAAGTATGCATAGTTTTATCCCAGATCGAAGCAAATTTATAGGAAAAAATTAAAAAATCTTAAAACGCTAAAATTCCGAAACTAAAAGAGGTAGACGATTTTTGTCAACGGGAATCGATTCAGCGTGTTTTTCTCCATAAGTATGCATAGTTTTATCCAGATCAAAGCAAATTTATAGGGAAAAATTAAAAAATCTTAAAACGCTTATATCTCCGAAACTAAAAAAGGTAGACGATTTTTGTCAACGGAAATCGATTCAGCGTGTTTTTCTCCATAAGTGTGCATAGTTTTATCCAGATCAAAGCAATATTATAGGGAAAATTAAAAAATTAAAACGCTTATATCTCCGAAACTAAAAGAGATAGACGATTTTTGTCAACAGGAATCGATTCAGCGTGTTTTTCTCCATAAGTATGCATAGTTTTATCCAGATCGAAGCAAATTTATAGGGAAAAATTAAAAAATCTTAAAACGCTAAAATCTCCGAAACTAAAAGAGGTAGACGATTTTTGTCAACGGGAATCGATTCAGCGTGTTTTTCTCCATAAGCATGCATAGTTTTATCCAGATCAAAGCAAATTTATAGGGAAAAATTAAAAAATCTTAAAACGCTAAAATCTCCGAAACTAAAAGAGGTAGACGATTTTTGTCAACGGGAATCGATTCAGCGTGTTTTTCTCCATAAGTGTGCATAGTTTTATCCAGATCGAAGCAAATTTATAGGGAAAAATTAAAAAATCTTAAAACGCTAAAATCTCCGAAACTAAAAGAGATAGACGCTTTTTTTCAACGGGAATCAATTCAGCGTGTTTTTCTCCATAAGTATGCATAGTTTTATCCAGATCAAAGCAAATTTATAGGGAAAAATTAAAAAATCTTAAAACGCTAAAATCTCCGAAACTAAAAGAGGTAGACGATTTTTGTCAACGGGAATCGATTCAGCGTGTTTTTCTCCATAAGTATGCATAGTTTTATCCAGATCAAAGCAAATTTATAGGGAAAACTTAAAAAATCTTAAAACGCTTATATCTCCGAAACTAAAAGAGATAGACGATTTTTGTCAACGGGAATCGATTCAGCGTGTTTTTCTCCATAAGTATGCATAGTTTTATCCAGATCAAAGCAAATTTATAGGGAAAACTTAAAAAATCTTAAAACGCTTATATCTCCGAAACTAAAAGAGATAGACGATTTTTGTCAACGGGAATCGATTCAGCGTGTTCTTCTCCATAAGTATGCATAGTTTTATCCAGATCAAAGCAAATTTATAGGGAAAAATTAAAAAATTAAAACGCTTATATCTCCGAAACTAAAATAGATAGACGATTTTTGTCAACGGGAATCGATTCAGCGTGTTTTTCTCCATAAGTATGCATAGTTTTATCCAGATCAAAGCAAATTTATAGGGAAAAATTAAAAAATCTTAAAACGCTTATATCTCCAAAACTAAAAGAGGTAGACGATTTTTGTCAACGGGAATCGATTCAGCGTGTTTTTCTCCATAAGTATGCATAGTTTTATCCAGATCAAAGCAAATTTATAGGGAAAATTAAAAAATCTTAAAACGCTTATATCTCCGAAACTAAAAGAGATAGACGATTTTTGTCAACGGGAATCGATTCAGCGTGTTTTTCTACATAAGTATGCATAGTTTTATCCAGATCAAAGCAAATTTATAGGGAAAACTTAAAAAATCTTAAAACGCTTATATCTCCGAAACTAAAAGAGATAGACGATTTTTGTCAACGGGAATCGATTCAGCGTGTTCTTCTCCATAAGTATGCATAGTTTTATCCAGATCAAAGCAAATTTATAGGGAAAAATTCAAAAATCTTAAAACGCTTATAACTCCGAAACTTAAAGAGATAGACGATTTTTGTCAACGGGAATCGATTCAGCGTGTTTTTCTCCATAAGTATGCATAGTTTTATCCAGATCAAAGCAAATTTATAGGGAAAAATTAAAAAATCTTAAAACGCTAAAATCTCCGAAACTAAAAGAGATAGACGATTTTTGTCAACGGGAATCAATTCAGCGTGTTTTTCTCCATAAGTATGCATAGTTTTATCCAGATCAAAGCAAATTTTTAGGGAAAAATTAAAAAATCTTAAAACGCTAAAATCTCCGAACCTAAAAGAGATAGACGATTTTTGTCAACGGGAATCGATTCAGCGTGTTTTTCTCCATAAGTATGCATAGTTTTATCCAGATCAAAGCAAATTTATAGGGAAAAATTAAAAAATCTTAAAACGCTTATATCTCCGAAACTAAAAGAGATAGACAATTTTTGTCAACGGGAATCGATTCAGCGTGTTTTTCTCCATAAGTATGCATAGTTTTATCCAGATCAAAGCAAATTTATAGGGAAAAATTAAAAAATTAAAACGCTTATATCTCCGAAACTAAAATAGATAGACGATTTTTGTCAACGGGAATCGATTCAGCGTGTTTTTCTCCATAAGTATGCATAGTTTTATCCAGATCAAAGCAAATTTATAGGGAAAAATTAAAAAATCTTAAAACGCTTATATCTCCGAAACTAAAAGAGATAGACGATTTTTGTCAACATGAATCGATTCAGCGTGTTTTTCTCCATAAGTATGCATAGTTTTACCCAGATCAAAGCAAATTTATAGGGAAAAATTAAAAAATTAAAACGCTTATATCTCCGAAACTAAAATAGATAGACGATTTCTGTCAACGGGAATCGATTCAGCGTGTTTTTCTCCATAAGTATGCATAGTTTTATCCAGATCAAAGCAAATTTATAGGGAAAAATTAAAAAATCTTAAAACGCTTATATCTCCGAAACTAAAAGAGATAGACGATTTTTGTCAACGGGAATCGATTCAGCGTGGTTTTCTCCATAAGTATGCATAGTTTTATCCAGATCAAAGCAAATTTATAGGGAAAAATTAAAAAATCTTAAAACGCTAAAATCTCCGAAACTAAAAGAGATAGACGATTTTTGTCAACGGGAATCGATTCAGCGTGTTTTTTTATCCATAAGTATGCATAGTTTTATCCAGATCAAAGCAAATTTATAGGGAAAAATTAAAAAATCTTAAAACGCTTATATCTCCAAAACTAAAAGAGATAGACGATTTTTGTCAACGGGAATCGATTCAGCGTGTTTTTCTCCATAAGTATGCATAGTTTTATCCAGATCAAAGCAAATTTATAGGGAAAAATTAAAAAATCTTAAAACGCTTATATCTCCGAAACTAAAAGAGATAGACGATTTTTGTCAACGGGAATCGATTCAGCGTGTTTTTCTCCATAAGTATGCATAGTTTTATCCAGATCAAAGCAAATTTATAGGGAAAAATTAAAAAATCTTAAAACGCTTATATCTCCGAAACTAAAAGAGATAGACGATTTTTGTCAACGGGAATCGATTCAGCGTGTTTTTCTCCATAAGTATGCATAGTTTTATCCAGATCAAAGCAAATTTATAGGGAAAAATTAAAAAATCTTAAAACGCTTATATCTCCGAAACTAAAAGAGATAGACGATTTTTGTCAACGGGAATCGATTCAGCGTGTTTTTCTCCATAAGTATGCATAGTTTTATCCAGATCAAAGCAAATTTATAGGGAAAATTAAAAAATCTTAAAACGCTTATATCTCCGAAACTAAAAGAGATAGACGATTTTTGTCAACGGGAATCGATTCAGCGTGTTTTTCTCCATAAGTATGCATAGTTTTATCCAGATCAAAGCAAATTTATAGGGAAAACTTAAAAAATCTTAAAACGCTTATATCTCCGAAACTAAAAGAGATAGACGATTTTTGTCAACGGGAATCGATTCAGCGTGTTCTTCTCCATAAGTATGCATAGTTTTATCCAGATCAAAGCAAATTTATAGGGAAAAATTCAAAAATCTTAAAACGCTTATATCTCCGAAACTTAAAGAGATAGACGATTTTTGTCAACGGGAATCGATTCAGCGTGTTTTTCTCCATAAGTATGCATAGTTTTATCCAGATCAAAGCAAATTTATAGGGAAAAATTAAAAAATCTTAAAACGCTAAAATCTCCGAAACTAAAAGAGATAGACGATTTTTGTCAACGGGAATCGATTCAGCGTGTTTTTCTCC
>CM077521.1:23100338-23148523 GCA_039654895.1 Mongoloraphidia duomilia | reverse complement strand
GGCCGTACTTCGTTACGATCGTCATTGCATCTTGAAAGTTCTGATGCATATTCCTAGGACTTCCTTCGAATGTCGGCGGTAATATTACCATTCTACCGACCCTTGCTTGATTTTCGACCGCGACGCCGTGCAAGTAATCCATCAGTCCTTGATACATTTCCACGCGAAATTGTTGCTGATTTTGTCGAAAATACTGAAGCCGCGAACCTTCAATTTTAACGTACCAATCTACTGCAAGCTGTTGCGTAAGTTTGCCGCCGTTCAATATTGAATTGAAGTATCCTACTCTAACGGCGAAGTTATAACAGCAATATTGCAGCAGCGAGACGTTTTCTCGTCGTGCCGTTCTCTGTCTGTACGGCATATTCGGTTGCCATCCGGGTTCCCCTCTCGGAAATAGCAGTGGGTAACTCATCGGGTCGCAGTTCGGACTCAGTATCGATATGTTCCGAAACATTCCTCTGCGTGAGTATATCCGTATGTCACGTTCCAAAGGCGGAGCTCCGTCGTCGCTTCGAAATACCACGGCGACTTCGTTGGCCGTCGGTAAATTGTACCTACGTCGGTCGTGTTGACGGTCTTCGTGAATGCTCATGAATACTTCTGACGCATCCCTTCCTTCGGCCTCAGCTCGTCGGTTTTCTTCGACTTCGACTTCTTTCAAAAATTTATATGCCTCTGCGAACGGGTTTATTTCCCGAAAGAGTCTATCCAGCTCTTGCACCAATTCTGGAATACACTCTTGGTTCTCTCGCCGTTCCATTCTATGGTTTAGCGCGTCCGCTGAATCTAGAAAATAAAGCTGACCGTAACTTACATTACCCACGGGTCGTTCGACGTGGGCTATTTGGTGATAAATCTGTCCGTGAATCCTGAAACAATAGGGTCCGTGTCCTGCAGGGGGAGCGATGTCGACCCCAGTCGATGCAAAAGCCATAGCAGAATTATATTTTCTTATATTCAGTACGAAGTTAGCCGAGTGTTCGTGACGTCCGCACAATAGATCTTCTAACAGTTGTGGATAATTTCTCGGCTCGAACAATATCTTTCCTTTTCGACAACAGTGCGTAAATTGTCTGTCGACTGGCCGTTCGGCAGAAAAATGCTTCGCTTGGCATTCGATGCATACGGCGTCCATGGCACCTAAATAGAGCTCTTCGGCTTCGTTTTCCAACGCTGTTAAATAGGTTGCCACTTGCCCTTCTCTTCGACGCTGTTCCCACTGATCTCGCTGAACTTCGTCATCTGCTGCGCGAATCACTACGTCGTCTTCTTCGACTGCCGTCGGTTCGTCGATTGGTCGTCGTTGTGTAAATGTAGGTTCGTCCTGGACGGACGACTCATCGCTTGACACTTGTCGCGGTATCGGAGACAGTTGCAGTTCGTTCTGCACAGGTTCGTCCGGTCGATGAGACGGTCCCGCAACTGGAGATTCAGGTCGCACGATAGTCTGCTCCGGTTGATCGATAATTGGCCGTGGGTCGTCGACCTGCCTGGAAGTCGATGGTTGCACGACGATCGGAATTGGTTCGTCGGCGATTGGAGTTGGTCCTGGCTCAGCCTCAACGATCGGATCGGCTTCCTGTTCAGCTGGCGGGTTTGTAGGAATTCTTCGACCTCTTTTTGGCTGGGTGAGACGTGTCCTTTTCTTTGGCGGCATTGTGTTGCTGCAACCCTAAAACAATAAAGCAAACCCAAGCACGCGCACACTCAACGTCTTCCACGCACAGATTTAAACTGTCATTCACACCAAACAATCAAACATTAGTAATTATTGATTAATGAGTGCATACACTTAATTAATCTGTTAATAAGTTTGTCAAATTTAAAATGTTGATTAAGTATATTTGTCTCAAATATAAGTAATTAATTGCATTTGAATTTAGTACGGTTGGAAATTAATAACAATGAATTTTTCTATATTGCAATGTAATATTATACAGGCTGTTAATTAAGTATGTGCACAAACTTCAAGGAATTAATCTATGATTGATTTTAAGACAAAACCTTCATATAGGTATGGGTCCGCAAAGGCCCTGTTTTCCAGATACACGATGTTAAAATTTGAAAAAAAAATCAAAATCTTTAATTTATTTTTTTAATGGTGCCAGCTACTTAATTTAAAACTTTGCACACACTAATAGATAGTCGAAGAGTACATTTTGCAAGTATTAAATTATTTTTATTTCAACCATGGGCGTAGATGTGAGATTTTCAACAAAAAATGACACGCCACTGACTTCTTTAAAATTTGAAAGCTTTGTCGGTTGAGGCAGGTAAAAATACACACAGAGCGTCTCTTGGTAATTTTGAATAAAATGAACCGTTTTCGAGAAAATTTTTTGAAAAATTATGCATTTACAGACAAAAAGTGTGAAAAAAACTGTACTACATTCCTACTCGTTAAAAACTTAAAAACTCTTGTTAGAGCAGTGTGAAAAAAACTATCCAAAAATAATTAAAAAATAAAAAAAATCTTAAATTTTTTCATATTTTAACACCCCTGTATCAGGAAAACAGAGCCGCTGCGTTCTCGACCGATATATTGATTTTAGGTGAAGGTAGAAAAAAAGTTTAAAAAAAAGTTGTATGAATTTTAATGGTGTATAAGCTAAAAATATTTTTTTATACAGTGTATTCCAGAAAAGTGGTGTTGTGTACAACTTTGTTATTTTAAGTGGAACATCCTCTATAATATTGAATATTTGGATTGTAATGATAAGTTTACATATCTTTTATTCATGACTTTTTTCGTTTTTTTCACAACACAATACCTACCTGAAAATGTAATTTTTTAGACAAAACGACAAACACGTAAACTTATCAATACAATTCAAAAATTCAATAATAAACAGGATGTTCCAATAAAAATAACAAAATTGTACAAAAACGCCACTTTTCTCTGGAACACACTGTATAAAAAAGTATTTTTGGCTTATACTTATACACTTAAAATTCATACAACTTTAAATTTTTTTTCTATCTTCAGCGAAAATCAATATATCGGCCGTGAACGCACTATTTGAACACCTGTATATAATAAAATAAAAATGACCAAATTCACAGACAAAACGTAGTATATAATATTAAATGAAATGTCACTGGTGACCTTAGCTGTCGAGCGTCGATAATTTGCAATATCCGATTATAATGTAGAGAATATTATTTTATCCGAACAATTGACTTTATGCAAATATATAGGTATAACGGTTTTTTTTCATTATTAAAATTTATTGTCTATTTTCATGTTTTACGAACAATCTTTTCTGAGATTTTATTCAGTGCATGCATTACACTGTACGAAATGCCGTTTTTATTGAAAAAATATAGATTTATATGAAAAGAATAATAAAACAAAATAGGTAGGTACATAAAATTCTATGATTTAAGACTTACCTTCGCTTTCACTCGTTTCACACACACAGATTAAATGTTATCAGTAATAGATTATAGATACGGTGTCTGAACAAACCAATGAAAACCCAATAATTTCACTTTGAATAAGATAATTATTCAGTATCACATAGCAGTAAACAGAAGTTTTCTGACAATACTGATTTAATTTCCTTTTGACTGAAGTATAATATTGTATAAGTTCAGTATTGCCAATCTAAAACTTTACTATAGTCACTGAGGTAGAATCTATAGAGAACGCATACCGTATACTGCTTATCAAAATTAAAGCCCAGGTTTGACGGCACAGGACCGAGTAACCATGGTGGCAAAACACGGAATGGATTGGGAATATTAATTTCTTCTTACATAATATAAAATGAGAATTCAGTAAATCCTTGTAGCACCTCTATTACCTTTCAACTCAGTGACATCTTCAGACAATAATTCAAATAGCCACTTTCCCTATTCCATTTCTTTATTAATTATATTATACGCGACGTTTCGATGTAATTTTATATCCTCTTCAGGCACAAATTAATGGTTATAATATCCAACAATAAACAATTTTTATTATAATAGGTATAATAAATGTAAAAACCTTTTTCAGTTTTGCGATGAAATCAAAAAACAGTACTAAATTAATTATAATTTGATATAGCAAATCTTCATGAAACTGTCAGTAGAGATGGTTTCATGATAGTTAATTATTTTATCAAAACTGTAGAAAAATCATTTTAAATAAATTTCTTAAAAATAAAGTGTACTTACCTCATATATTTTATCATATTAAAAGAGCTTGAACAGTTTTATATACCTACTATTGTTTATTTGCATAGTCCAGAAAAATATTAAATACAAAACATTATCAAAACTCCGATTGATAGACACCGATGTAGGTACTTTTTATACACAGTCTGATTTGTTCTGAGGCTGTTTTTAACAGGCTACCCAGAAATGTCAGTGAAGAAAGAAATTTTAAAATGTTTATATTATATTATGTAGAACTATATTTCAAAGTCGTTAAAAATTACAGACTTGTCAATTTATACATATTTAATTTTTTTTTTTTGAAAGCAAAAGTACTGTATGAAGACTGGTTTACATAAACGATTCATTGAGCGGTCAAATGAGACACTTTTATCCGGCTTCGGACCCGCGTTGTCGTATCGATACGTTTTGGTCTCCGACGAATGAATATCGTAAATACTTAGAAAATCTCTCGGTTAGACGGTTATACTTATAAGATGTTCGGTGTTACAATATTTTGACTATCAACATAATAAACTGGTTTAAATACAATATACTACGCGAATCTTTATCGGGACACTGTAAATTCTTATATATATTTTTTTTTCAGTGTTTTCACTACCTTAAAAACGTTCATATCGTATTATAATATATTAATATTAGTATGAAATTGGATTGTTTTCTTTCAGCTTAACCTTTTGAACTTATTAGAGGTGGTCTTTTTCATTGTTTAAATATCTTATCCTAATATTGTTGTCAATCAATTTTTAACAGAGTTGATGTTTCATAATATAGGTACTTAAATGGTTGAGAAATTTTTTAACTTGCTTTTTGATTTCTGTAAATAAAATTATATTTGAAATATTTCATTAAGGAGACAATAATATGAATGCTTTATTAACTTTAAATGCACTGAACTATATTTCAAAGTCGTTAAAAATTACAGACTTGTTATTTTATACATTTTTAATTTTTTTTTTGAAAGCAAAAGTACTGTATGAAGACCGGTTTACAAAAACGATTCGTTGAGCGGTCGAATGAGACACTTTTATCCGGCTTCGGACCCGCGTTGTCGTATCGATACGTTTTGGTCTCCGACGAATGAGTATCGTAAATACTTAGAAAATCTCTCGGTTAGACGGTTATACTTATAAGATGTTCGGTGTTCCAATATTGTGATTGTCAACATATTAAACTGGTTTAAATACAATATAATATACCACGCGAATCTTTATCGGGACACTGTGAACTCTTATATATATTTTTTTTTCAGTGTTTTCTCTACCTTAAAAACGAACAGAGTTCATATCGTATTATGATATATTAATATTAGTATGAAATTGGATTGTTTTCTTTCAGCTTAACCTTTTGAACTTATTAGTGGTGGTCTTTTTCATTGTTTAAATATCTTATCCTAATATTGTTGTCAATCAATTTTTAACAGAGTCGACTGTCATATTATTACGTTCTATAATATAGGTAATTGGTTGAGATGAAATTTTGAACTTGCTTTTTGATTCCTGTAAATAAAATTATATTTGAATTATTTCATTAAGGAGACAATAATATGATTGTTTTATTAACTTTAAATGCACTGAAATATTATAACATCTTTTATTTTTATAGATACCAATTTCTAACCTAACTTTAATTATCATTTTTTAAAAGTGTTTTATTTTATTAGCTAAGTTATAACATATATACCTAAAAGGATATATTCACAAACCTTATTATAAATTTACTGTTCCAAAACGCAACGTTTTCATTAAAAAGATGAATTTTTAATACACAAAGGTTTATAATTGGTCCATTTCTATTAACGTCATGTCATCATAGATATTATATTTTTGTCTGCGTATGTTAGATTAGGTTAGTGTCTGGTATATCAAACTGGAATTCTCGACTATCCTCCTCCCATTGATACGTTAAAAATGAACTGTTTATTTTTCTCAATCTCGGACCGAATTTTATACTAAAAACAGTCTTCATAAAATAGGGAAACGCTATTTTCGCTTTAAATGAACGTAAATTTACACTTTTGTTAATTATTTTTTATATAAAATAAGATTTTTATACCTAACGATTATTTTGAATTTTAGCGCTAATTAAACTAATAATTCGTTCTTTTGTCTCCAACTGACAGTTCGAGAGACAGCATTATCTATGGACATTCCGTTTATTTGCATCTTCGTCTGACTCTAACACATATCATGACTTCTCTCTCTTTGCTCTTGGTCGTTTTAATACTCAAATATCTATGCTAATATCAAACGATCCGGCTCGTACAATCGTTCTAATGCAATCTAAAATTCACATTTTACATAAATTTGACAAAAAGTACCGGTCCTAAACCCAAACTGAATCTAATTTGTCATTTGCAGTAACAAAGTGACAGCTATTAAAAGTTTAACATTTCGATGCTGTATTGTTTATATATTTTTAAAAATGACATTATCCGCTGAAAATAATGCAACGTGACTTTTATATGCATCTCTGTCTTTTCTCTGTCGCACTCATTAAGCAAACGGCGGCTCTTGGCGAAATCGAAAATTGGATTTTATAATCTTAAATTATGGCTATCGGCTCGAGGGTACATTTAAAAAGAATCTATAATTCACAATTTATCCAATATTGACAAAAAGTACCCGCCCTAAATCCGTTTTTATGCCCGATTTTCATCTTTAGTCTTAAAGTGACAGCCGATAATGAGTGTTATATTCGCGATGCATTTGTTTTCAATTTTCATCTATCGTAAACGGTTGACTTAAAGAATGACATACGTCGTTCGGACACACTATTTACTTGCGTCTCAGACACACCGATGGATTTCCAATTCCGTCTCTCTTCTACGCGTTGATCACTCGCTTAAGTTAGACGGTGTCTTTTTCACTTTTTGCTCAATTCAGAGTAAAATCGCGTGAGACACCGTCTAAACTACGTCGAAAAAAACAATAACGCCGAAATTTGTCTACGAATTAAAACGTTAAAAAAAGTCGTTTTGAGCGTATCTTTTGCACTTTCTAGTTAGAGTTTTTTCTCCCCGTTCGTTTAAAACACGTCCCGACACTGTACGTTAAAAATTGACCGAGATATGAGCGATTTGCGGCTCCGTGTTAATCAAATGGGCTCATTTTATTTCCGCGGTGGCGCCCGAAATTTCAGCCGAAAACGTCGCGACATACACCCCGATAAAAGTATGCAAAAAGGCCAAAAGTTTCCGATAAACGGCGCATTCGTGCGATTTTTTCTCGATTTTAGCCGAGCGTTCAAACACGGCCGCAATGTTAATCTTATGGCCCGTTTTGTCGCCTTTAAAAAATCGCCGAGAGGCCCCCCTAAATTTGCAAAAATCGCCGATGCGACGTTGAGACGTAGCAAAAATGCCCCCATCCGCCGAATTTTTTTCATAAAAATCCATCAAAAACTCTAATTTTCTATAGCTGTCCCGTTTTCAATTTTTTCAATTTTTGCCTTTTAATATATAGAAGACTAGTTTTACCTGCGCAAAACTTTTTTGCATGTGGCTTAACAGTTTTTTAAAGTCCAAGTGTTTTGGTATAGGCCTGCGGCGCCGGCGGCCCTTCGGGCCGCCCTTCTGCCTTTGTTTGCAACGTAAAACTTTTTTGCATGTGTCTTTGCCATAGTTTTCAAAGATTGATGTGTTTTGATACAGGCCTGCGGCATCAAAAGTTATTTACATATAGAAAATATTTTTGCATGTGACTTTGCTACAGTTTTCAAAGATTGATGTGTTTTGATACGGGCCTGCGGCGCCATAGGTTATTTGCATATACAAAGCTTTATTAGCATATTGTATATTTGCGATAGTTTTCAAAAGTTGGTGTGTTTTGATACAGGCCTGCGGCGCCAGATGTGCGGCCCTTCGGGCCGCCAAACAGCAATTTTTTGCATATGCGAAACTTTTTTGAATTTTTGCAATAGTTTTCAAAGATGGATGTGTTTTGATATAGGCCTGCGGCGCCAGATATACGGCCCTTCGGGCCGCCTCTCAACCATTTTTTGCAAATGCTAAACTTTTTTGCCCAATTGTGTGTTTGCAATAGTTTTCAAAGATTGATGTGTTTTGACACAGGCCTGCGGCGCAAGATATGCGGCCCTTCGGGCCGCCGGTCTGACATTATTTGCATAGAAACATTTTTTCATGTGTCTTTGCAATAGTTTCCAAAAATTGATATAGGTCTGCGGCGCCAAAAATGCAGCCCTTCATTATAATGAAGTCAGTATTTGGCCGCCAATTTGAAATCTGACGCCATTTTATTTTTTTGTGTCCTATGAAACTCTCATATATCAATTTTCAAAAGGATCGGATAATTTTTACAAAACAGTTCATATGGCCGCCATTTTGAAAAATCTGACGTCATTTTATTTTTTTGTGTCCTATGAAACTCTCAAATATCAATTTTCAAAAGGATCGGATAGTTTTTACAAAAGAGTCCATATGGCCGCCATTTTGAAAAATCTGACGTCATTTTATTTTTTTGTGTCCTATGAAACTCTCAAATATCAATTTTCAAAAGGATCGGATAATTTTTACAAAAAAGTACATATGGCCGCCATTTTGAAAAATCTGACGTCATTTTATTTTTTTGTGTCCTATGAATCTCTCAAATATCAATTTTCAAAAGGATCGGATAATTTTTACAAAAAAGTACATATGGCCGCCATTTTGAAAAATTTGACGTCATTTTATTTTTTTGTGTCCTATGAAACTCTCAAATATCAATTTTCAAAAGGATCGGATAGTTTTTACAAAAGAGTCCATATGGCCGCCATTTTGAAAAATCTGACGTCATTTTATTTTTTTGTGTCCTATGAAACTCTCAAATATCAATTTTCAAAAGGATCGGATAATTTTTACAAAAAATTACATATGGCCGCCATTTTGAAAAATCTGACGTCATTTTATTTTTTTGTGTCCTATGAAACTCTCAAATATCAATTTTCAAAAGGATCGGATGATTTTTACAAAAGAGTACATATGGCCGCCATTTTGAAAAATCTGACGTCATTTTATTTTTTTGTGTCCTATGAAACTCTCAAATATCAATTTTCAAAAGGATCGGATAATTTTTACAAAAGAGTACATATGGCCGCCATTTTGAAAAATCTGACGTCATTTTATTTTTTTTTGTCCTATGAAACTCTCAAATATCAATTTTCAAAAGGATCGGATGATTTTTACAACAGAGTACATATGGCCGCCATTTTGAAAAATCTGACGTCATTTTATTTTTTTGTGTCCTATGAAACTCTCAAATATCAATTTTCAAAAGGATCGGATGATTTTTATAACAGAGTACATATGGCCGCCATTTTGAAAAATCTGACGTCATTTTATTTTTTTGTGTCCTATGAAATTGTCAAATATCAATTTTCAAAGGGATCGGATAATTTTTACAAAAAAAATTTCAAATGGCCGCCATTTTGAAATCTGACGTCATTTTATTTTTTTGTGTCCTATGAAACTCTCAAATATCAATTTTCAAAAGAATCGGTTAATTTTTACAAAAGTACCTAGTTAAGAGTCGGCCAATCCATATTCCTTCAGTAAGGGCTCTGCCCCCTACACATGCTAATTTCTTGACATGAATAGTACTTTTATTTTTCTTATAACCGATCTCTATGATTATACTATCGGAAAAGAATATGTAATCTGTCAAAAATAATGTAGCTTTAATATTGAAAAAACTGGGCAGTGCCGTCTCTTAACATTTCGCAGACCCCCAATTAAACGCCCATTTGACTAAAAACATGTAAAAAATATATTTTTGTCTGTATATGTTAGGTTAGAATCTGAAATGTCAAATTGGACTTCTCGACTGTACTCCTTATCTATAAACGTCAGATTGAACTGTAAATTTTTTCGTGATCTCTGACCAAATTTTATACTAAAAACAGTCTTCATAAAATATGAAAACGCTATTTTCGCTATAAATGAACGTAAATTTACACTTTTGTTAATTATTTTTTATATAAAATAAGATTTTTATATTTAACGATTATTTTGAATTTTAGCGCTAATTAAACTACTAATTAATCTCTATGTCATTTGTTTCCAACTGACAGTTCAAGAGCTGGGATAATCTATGGACATCCAGTATATTTGCATCTTCGTCTTACATATTGAGACATACCTCAGCCCTTGGCCGTTTTAAAAACTTAAATATCCAAGCTAATATCGCAGGCTCCGCCTCATACATAGGTTCTAATAGAATCTAATATTAACATTTTACATAAATTTGACAAAAAGTACCGGTCCTAAACCCAAACTGAATCTAATTTGTCATTTGCAGTAACAAAGTGACAGCTATTAAAAGTTTAACATTTCGATGCTGTATTGTTTATATATTTTTAAAAATGACATTATCCGCTGTAAAAAATGCAACGTGACTTTTATATGCATCTCTGTCTTTTCTCTGTCGCACTCATTAAGCAAACGGCGGCTCTTGGCGAAATCGAAAATTGGATTTTATAATCTAAAATTATGGCTAGCGGCTCGAGGGTACATTTAAAAAGAATCTATAATTCACAATTTATCCAATATTGACAAAAAGTACCCGCCCTAAATCCGTTTTTATGCCCGATTTTCATCTTTAGTCTCAAAGTGACAGCCGATAATGAGTGTTATATTCGCAATGCATTTGTTTTCAATTTTCATCTATCGTAAACGGTTGACTTAAAGAATGACATACGTCGTTCGGACACACTATTTACTTGCGTCTCAGACACACCGATGGATTTTCAATTCCGTCTCTCTTCTACGCGTTGATCACTCGCTTAAGTTAGACGGTGTCTTTTTCACTTTTTGCTCAATTCAGAGTAAAATCGCGTGAGACACCGTCTAAACTACGTCGAAAAAAACAATAACGCCGAATTTTGTCTACGAATTAAAACGTTAAAAAAAGTCGTTTTGAGCGTATCTTTTGCACTTTCCAGTTAGAGTTTTTTCTTCCCGTTCGTTTAAAACACGTCCCGACACTGTACGTTAAAAATCGACCGAGATATGAGCGATTTGCGGCTCCGTGTTAATCAAATGGGCTCATTTTATTTCCGCGGTGGCGCCCGAAATTTCAGCCGAAAACGTCGCGACGTACACCCCGATAAAAGTATGCAAAAAGGCCAAAAGTTTCCGATAAACGGCGCATCGGTGCGATTTTTTCTCGATTTTAGCCGAGCGTTTCAAACACGGCCGCAACTGTTAATCTTATGGACCGTTTTGTCGCCTTTAAAAATCGCCGAGAGGCCCCCCTAAATTTGTAAAAATCGCCGATGCGACGTTGAGACGTAGCAAAAATGCCCCCCTAAGCTGAATTTTTTTCATAAAAATCCATCAAAAACTCTAATTTTCTATAGCTGTCCCGTTTTCAATTTTCTCAATTTTTGCGCTTTAATATATAAAGACTAGTTTACCTGCGCAAAACTTTTTTGCATGAAGCAAAAACAGTTTTTTAAAGTCCAAGTGTTTTGGTATAGGCCTGCGGCGCCGGCGGCCCTTCGGGCCGCCCTTCTGACTTTGTTTGCAACGTGAAACTTTTATGCATGTGTTTCTGCCATAGTTTTCAAAGATTGATGTGTTTTGATACAGGCCTGCGGCATCAAAATTTATTTGCATATAGAAAATATTTTTGCATGTGATTTTGCAATAGTTTTCAAAGATTGATGTGTTTTGATACGGGCCTGCGGCGCCATAGGTTATTTGCATATACAAAGCTTTATTAAGCATGTTGTGTCTTCGCCATAGTTTTCAAAAGTTGGTGTGTTCTGATACAGGCCTGCGGCGCCAGATGTGCGGCCCTTCGGGCCGCCAGATAGCGATTTTTTGCATATGCGAAACTTTTTTTAATTTTTGCAATAGTTTTCAAAGATGGATATGTTTTGATATAGGCCTGCGGCGCCAGATATACGGCCCCTCGGGCCGCCTATCAACCATTTTTTGCAAATGCTAAACTTTTTTGCCCAATTGTGTGTTTGCAATAGTTTTCAAAGATTGATGTGTTTTGATACAGGCCTGCGGCATCAAAATTTATTTGCATATAGAAAATATTTTTGCATGTGATTTTGCAATAGTTTTCAAAGATTGATGTGTTTTGATACGGGCCTGCGGCGCCATAGGTTATTTGCATATACAAAGCTTTATTAAGATATTGTGTCTTCGCCATAGTTTTCAAAAGTTGGTGTGTTTTGATACAGGCCTGCGGCGCCATATGTGCGGCCCTTCGGGCCGCCAGATAGCGATTTTTTGCATATGCAAAACTTTTTCTAATTTTTGCAATAGTTTTCAAAGATGGATGTGTTTTGGTATAGCCTGCGGCGCCAGATATACGGCCCTTCGGGCCGCCTGTCAGCCATTTTTTGCAAATGCTAAACTTTTTTGCCCAATTGTGTATTTGCAATAGTTTTCAAAGATTGATGTGTTTTGACACAGGCCTGCGGCGCAAGATAGGCGGCCCTTCGGGCCGCCGGTCTACCATTATTTGTATAGAAACATTTTTTCATGTGTCTTTGCAATAGTTTTCAAAGATAGATATAGGTCTGCTTCGCCAGAAATGCAGCCCTTCATTATAATGAAGTCAGTATTTGGCCGCCAATTTGAAATCTGTCGCCTTTTTATTTTTTTGTGTCCCATGAAACTCTCAAATATCAATTTTCAAAAGGATCGGATAATTTTTACAAAAGAGTCTATATGTCCGTCATTTTGAAAAATCTGACGCCATTTTATTTTTTTGTGTCCTATGAAACTCAAATATACTTTTTCAAAAGGATCTGATGATTTTTACAACAGAGTACATATGGCCGCCATTTTGAAAAATCTGACGTCATTTTATTTTTTTGTGTCCTATGAAACTCTTAAATATCAATTTTCAAAAGGATCGGATAATTTTTACAAAAGAGTCCATATGGCCGCCATTTTGAAAAATCTTACGTCATAATATTTTTTTGTGTCCTATAAAACTCTCAAATATCAATTTTCAAATCGATCGGATAATTTTTACAAAACAGTTAATATGGCCGCCATTTTGAAAAATCTGACGTCATTTTATTTTTTTGTGTCCTATGAAACTCTCAAATATCGATTTTTAAAAGGATCGGATAATTTTTACAAAAGAGTCCATATGGCCGCCATTTTGAAAAATCTGACGTCATTTTATTTTTTTGTGTCCTATGATAGTCTCAAATATCAATTTTCAAAAGGATCGGTTAATTTTTACAAAAAAGTTACATACGGCCGCCATTTTGAAATCTGACTCCATTTTATTTTTTTTTGTCCTAAGAAACTCTCAAATATCAATTTTCAAAAGGATCTGATGACTTTTACAACAGAGTACATATGGCCGCCATTTTGAAAAATCTGACGTCATTTTATTTTTTTGTGTCCTATGAAACTCTCAAATATCAATTTTCAAAAGGATCGGATAATTTTTACAAAAGAGTCCATATGGCCGCCATTTTGAAAAATCTGACGTCATTTTATTTTTTTGTGTCCTATGAAACTCTCAAATATCAATTTTCAAATGGATCGGATAATTTTTACAAAACAGTTAATACGGCCGCCATTTTGAAAAATCTGACGTCATTTTATTTTTTTGTGTCCTATGAAACTCACAAATATCAATTTTCAAAAGGATCGGATAATTTTTATAAAAGAGTCCATATGGCCGCCATTTTGAAAAATTTGACGTCATAATATTTTTTTGTGTCCTATGAAAGTCTCAAATACCAATTTTCAAAGGGATCGGATAATTTTTACAAAAAAAATTTCATACGGCCGCCATTTTGAAATCTGACGTCATTTTATTTTTTTGCGTCCTATAAAACTCTCAAATATCAATTTTCAAAAGAATCGGTTAATTTTTACAAAAGTACCTAGTTAAGAGTCGGCCAATCCCATATTCCTTCAGTAAGAGGCTCTGCCCCCTACACATGCTAATTTCTTGACACGAATAGTACTTTTATTTTTCTTATAACCGATCTCTATGATTATACTATCGGAAAAGAATATGTAATCTGTCAAAAAAATCTGTCGAAAAATTCTTCTTCTTTAAAAATAATATAGTTTTAATATAAAAAAAAATTGGGCAGTGCCGTCTCCAAACATTACGCACACCCCAAATTTACACGCTATTTGACTAAAAACATCTAAAAAATATATGTTTGTCTGTATATGTTAGGTTAGTATATTCTGACATGTCAAATTGGAATTCTCGACTATTATACTCCTTATCTAAATAACGTCAAATTGAACTGTAAATTTTTTCGTGATCTCTGACCAAATTTTATACTAAAAACAGTCTTCATAAAATATGGAAACGCTATTTTCGCTTTAAATGAACGTAAATTTACACTTTTGTTAATTATTTTTTATATAAAATAAGATTTTTATACCTAACGATTATTTTGAATTTTAGCGCTAATTAAACTAATAATTCGTTCTTTTGTCTCCGACTGACAGTTCGAGAGACAGCATTATCTATGGACATTCCGTTTATTTGCATCTTCGTCTGACTCTAACACATATCATGACTTCTCTCTCTTTGCTCTTGGTCGTTTTAATACTCAAATATCTATGCTAATATCAAACGATCCGGCTCGTACAATCGTTCTAATGCAATCTAAAATTCACATTTTACATAAATTTGACAAAAAGTACCGGTCCTAAACCCAAACTAAATCTAATTTGTCATTTGCAGTAACAAAGTGACAGCTATTAAAAGTTTAACATTTCGATGCTGTATTGTTTATATATTTTTAAAAATGACATTATCCGCTGAAAATAATGCAACGTGACTTTTATATGCATCTCTGTCTTTTCTCTGTCGCACTCATTAAGCAAACGGCGGCTCTTGGCGAAATCGAAAATTGGATTTTATAATCTAAAATTATGGCTAGCGGCTCGAGGGTACATTTAAAAAGAATCTATAATTCACAATTTATCCAATATTGACAAAAAGTACCCGCCCTAAATCCGTTTTTATGCCCGATTTTCATCTTTAGTCTCAAAGTGACAGCCGATAATGAGTGTTATATTCGCAATGCATTTGTTTTCAATTTTCATCTATCGTAAACGGTTGACTTAAAGAATGACATACGTCGTTCGGACACACTATTTACTTGCGTCTCAGACACACCGATGGATTTTCAATTCCGTCTCTCTTCTACGCGTTGATCACTCGCTTAAGTTAGACGGTGTCTTTTTCACTTTTTGCTCAATTCAGAGTAAAATCGCGTGAGACACCGTCTAAACTACGTCGAAAAAAACAATAACGCCGAATTTTGTCTACGAATTAAAACGTTAAAAAAAGTCGTTTTGAGCGTATCTTTTGCACTTTCTAGTTAGAGTTTTTTCTTCCCGTTCGTTTAAAACACGTCCCGACACTGTACGTTAAAAATTGACCGAGATATGAGCGATTTGCGGCTCCGTGTTAATCAAATGGGCTCATTTTATTTCCGCGGTGGCGCCCGAAATTTCAGCCGAAAACGTCGCGACGCACACCCCAATAAAAGTATGCAAAAAGGCCAAAAGTTTCCGATAAACGGCGCATTCGTGCGATTTTTTCTCGATTTTAGCCGAGCGTTCAAACACGGCCGCAACGTTAATCTTATGGCCCGTTTTGTCGCCTTTAAAAAATCGCCGAGAGGCCCCCCTAAATTTGCAAAAATCGCCGATGCGACGTTGAGACGTAGCAAAAATGCCCCCATCCACCGAATTTTTTTCATAAAAATCCATCAAAAACTCTAATTTTCTATAACTGTCCCGTTTTCAATTTTTTCAATTTTTGCACTTTAATATATAGAAGACTAGTTTACCTGCGCAAAACTTTTTTGCATGAAGCAAAAACAGTTTTTTAAAGTCCAAGTGTTTTGGTATAGGCCTGCGGCGCCGGCGGCCCTTCGGGCCGCCCTTCTGACTTTGTTTGCAACGTGAAACTTTTATGCATGTGTTTCTGCCATAGTTTTCAAAGATTGATGTGTTTTGATACAGGCCTGCGGCATCAAAATTTATTTGCATATAGAAAATATTTTTGCATGTGATTTTGCAATAGTTTTCAAAGATTGATGTGTTTTGATACGGGCCTGCGGCGCCATAGGTTATTTGCATATACAAAGCTTTATTAAGATATTGTGTCTTCGCCATAGTTTTCAAAAGTTGGTGTGTTTTGATACAGGCCTGCGGCGCCATATGTGCGGCCCTTCGGGCCGCCAGATAGCGATTTTTTGCATATGCAAAACTTTTTCTAATTTTTGCAATAGTTTTCAAAGATGGATGCGTTTTGGTATAGCCTGCGGCGCCAGATATACAGCCCTTCGGGCCGCCTGTCAGCCATTTTTTGCAAATGCTAAACTTTTTTGCCCAATTGTGTATTTGCAATAGTTTTCAAAGATTGATGTGTTTTGACACAGGCCTGCGGCGCAAGATAGGCGGCCCTTCGGGCCGCCGGTCTACCATTATTTGTATAGAAACATTTTTTCATGTGTCTTTGCAATAGTTTTCAAAGATAGATATAGGTCTGCTTCGCCAGAAATGCAGCCCTTCATTATAATGAAGTCAGTATTTGGCCGCCAATTTGAAATCTGTCGCCTTTTTATTTTTTTGTGTCCCATGAAACTCTCAAATATCAATTTTCAAAAGGATCGGATAATTTTTACAAAAGAGTCTATATGTCCGTCATTTTGAAAAATCTGACGCCATTTTATTTTTTTGTGTCCTATGAAACTCAAATATACATTTTCAAAAGGATCTGATGATTTTTACAACAGAGTACATATGGCCGCCATTTTGAAAAATCTGACGTCATTTTATTTTTTTGTGTCCTATGAAACTCTTAAATATCAATTTTCAAAAGGATCGGATAATTTTTACAAAAGAGTCCATATGGCCGCCATTTTGAAAAATCTGACGTCATAATATTTTTTTGTGTCCTATAAAACTCTCAAATATCAATTTTCAAATCGATCGGATAATTTTTACAAAACAGTTAATATGGCCGCCATTTTGAAAAATCTGACGTCATTTTATTTTTTTGTGTCCTATGAAACTCTCAAATATCAATTTTCAAAAGGATCGGATAATTTTTACAAAAGAGTCCATATGGCCGCCATTTTGAAAAATCTGACGTCATTTTATTTTTTTGTGTCCTATGAAACTCTCAAATATCAATTTTCAAAAGGATCGGATAATTTTTACAAAAGAGTCCATATGGCCGCCATTTTGAAAAATCTGACGTCATTTTATTTTTTTGTGTCCTATGAAACTCTCAAATATCAATTTTCAAAAGGATCGGATAATTTTTACAAAAGAGTACATATGGCCGCCATTTTGAAAAATTTGACGTCATTTTATTTTTTTGTGTCCTATGAAACTCTCAAATATCAATTTTCAAAAGGATCGGATAATTTTTACAAAAGAGTCCATATGGCCGCCATTTTGAAAAATCTGACGTCATTTTATTTTTTTGTGTCCTATGAAACTCTCAAATATCAATTTTCAAAAGGATCGGATAATTTTTACAAAAGAGTCCATATGGCCGCCATTTTGAAAAATCTGACGTCATTTTATTTTTTTGTGTCCTATGAAACTCACAAATATCAATTTTCAAAAGGATCGGATAATTTTTATAAAAGAGTCCATATGGCCGCCATTTTGAAAAATTTGACGTCATAATATTTTTTTGTGTCCTATGAAAGTCTCAAATACCAATTTTCAAAGGGATCGGATAATTTTTACAAAAAAAATTTCATACGGCCGCCATTTTGAAATCTGACGTCATTTTATTTTTTTGCGTCCTATGAAACTCTCAAATATCAATTTTCAAAAGAATCGGTTAATTTTTACAAAAGTACCTAGTTAAGAGTCGGCCAATCCCATATTCCTTCAGTAAGAGGCTCTGCCCCCTACACATGCTAATTTCTTGACACGAATAGTACTTTTATTTTTCTTATAACCGATCTCTATGATTATACTATCGGAAAAGAATATGTAATCTGTCAAAAAAATCTGTCGAAAAATTCTTCTTCTTTAAAAATAATATAGTTTTAATATAAAAAAAAATTGGGCAGTGCCGTCTCCAAACATTACGCACACCCCAAATTTACACGCTATTTGACTAAAAACATCTAAAAAATATATGTTTGTCTGTATATGTTAGGTTAGTATATTCTGACATGTCAAATTGGAATTCTCGACTATTATACTCCTTATCTAAATAACGTCAAATTGAACTGTAAATTTTTTCGTGATCTCTGACCAAATTTTATACTAAAAACAGTCTTCATAAAATATGGAAACGCTATTTTCGCTTTAAATGAACGTAAATTTACACTTTTGTTAATTATTTTTTATATAAAATAAGATTTTTATACCTAACGATTATTTTGAATTTTAGCGCTAATTAAACTAATAATTCGTTCTTTTGTCTCCGACTGACAGTTCGAGAGACAGCATTATCTATGGACATTCCGTTTATTTGCATCTTCGTCTGACTCTAACACATATCATGACTTCTCTCTCTTTGCTCTTGGTCGTTTTAATACTCAAATATCTATGCTAATATCAAACGATCCGGCTCGTACAATCGTTCTAATGCAATCTAAAATTCACATTTTACATAAATTTGACAAAAAGTACCGGTCCTAAACCCAAACTGAAGCTAATTTGTCATTTGCAGTAACAAAGTGACAGCTATTAAAAGTTTAACATTTCGATGCTGTATTGTTTATATATTTTTAAAAATGACATTATCCGCTGAAAATAATGCAACGTGACTTTTATATGCATCTCTGTCTTTTCTCTGTCGCACTCATTAAGCAAACGGCGGCTCTTGGCGAAATCGAAAATTGGATTTTATAATCTAAAATTATGGCTAGCGGCTCGAGGGTACATTTAAAAAGAATCTATAATTCACAATTTATCCAATATTGACAAAAAGTACCCGCCCTAAATCCGTTTTTATGCCCGATTTTCATCTTTAGTCTTAAAGTGACAGCCGATAATGAGTGTTATATTCGCAATGCATTTGTTTTCAATTTTCATCTATCGTAAACGGTTGACTTAAAGAATGACATACGTCGTTCGGACACACTATTTACTTGCGTCTCAGACACACCGATGGATTTTCAATTCCGTCTCTCTTCTACGCGTTGATCACTCGCTTAAGTTAGACGGTGTCTTTTTCACTTTTTGCTCAATTCAGAGTAAAATCGCGTGAGACACCGTCTAAACTACGTCGAAAAAAACAATAACGCCGAAATTTGTCTACGAATTAAAACGTTAAAAAATGTCGTTTTGAGCGTATCTTTTGCACTTTCTAGTTAGAGTTTTTTCTTCCCGTTCGTTTAAAACACGTCCCGACACTGTACGTTTAAAATCGACCGAGATATGAGCGATTTGCGGCTCCGTGTTAATCAAATGGGCTCATTTTATTTCCGCGGTGGCGCCCGAAATTTCAGCCGAAAACGTCGCGACGTACACCCCGATAAAAGTATGCAAAAAGGCCAAAAGTTTCCGATAAACGGCGCATTCGTGCGATTTTTTTTCGATTTTAGCCGAGCGTTCAAACACGGCCGCAATGTTAATCTTATGGCCCGTTTTGTCGCCTTTGAAAAATCGCCGAGAGGCCCCCCTAAATTTGCAAAAATCGCCGATGCGACGTTGAGACGTAGCAAAAATGCCCCCATCCAGCCGAATTTTTTTCATAAAAATCCATCAAAAACTCTAATTTTCTATAGCTGTCCCGTTTTCAATTTTTTAAATTTTTGCCTTTTAATATATAGAAGACTAGTTTACCTGCGCAAAACTTTTTTGCATGAAGCAAAAACAGTTTTTTAAAGTCCAAGTGTTTTGGTATAGGCCTGCGGCGCCGGCGGCCCTTCGGGCCGCCCTTCTGACTTTGTTTGCAACGTGAAACTTTTATGCATGTGTTTCTGCCATAGTTTTCAAAGATTGATGTGTTTTGATACAGGCCTGCGGCATCAAAATTTATTTGCATATAGAAAATATTTTTGCATGTGATTTTGCAATAGTTTTCAAAGATTGATGTGTTTTGATACGGGCCTGCGGCGCCATAGGTTATTTGCATATAAAAAGCTTTATTAGCATGTTGTATCTTTGCCATAGTTTTCAAAAGTTGTTGTGTTTTGATACAGGCCTGCGGCGCCAGATGTGCGGCCCTTCGGGCCGCCAGATAGCGATTTTTTGCATATGCGAAACTTTTTTGAATTTTTGCAATAGTTTTCAAAGATGGATATGTTTTGATATAGGCCTGCGGCGCCAGATATACGGCCCTTCGGGCCGCCTATCAACCATTTTTTGCAAATGCTAAACTTTTTTGCCCAATTGTGTGTTTGCAATAGTTTTCAAAGATTGATGTGTTTTGATACAGGCCTGCGGCTTCAAAATTTATTTGCATATTGAAAATATTTTTGCATGTGATTTTGCTATAGTTTTCAAAGATTGATGTGTTTTGATACGGGCCTGCGGCGCCATAGGTTATTTGCATATACAAAGCTTTATTAAGATATTGTATCTTCGCCATAGTTTTCAAAAGTTGGTGTGTTTTGATACAGGCCTGCGGCGCCAGATGTGCGGCCCTTCGGGCCGCCAGATAGCAATTTTTTGCATATGCAAAACTTTTTCTAATTTTTGCAATAGTTTTCAAAGATGGATGTGTTTTGGTATAGCCTGCGGCGCCAGATATACGGCCCTTCGGGCCGCCTGTCAGCCATTTTTTGCAAATGCTAAACTTTTTTGCCCAATTGTGTATTTGCAATAGTTTTCAAAGATTGATGTGTTTTGACACAGGCCTGCGGCGCAAGATAGGCGGCCCTTCGGGCCGCCGGTCTGCCATTATTTTAATAGAAACATTTTTTCATGTGTCTTTGCAATAGTTTTCAAAGATAGATATAGGTCTGCTTCGCCAGAAATGCAGCCCTTCATTATAATGAAGTCAGTATTTGGCCGCCAATTTGAAATCTGTCGCCTTTTTATTTTTTTGTGTCCCATGAAACTCTCAAATATCAATTTTCAAAAGGATCGGATAATTTTTACTAAAGAGTCTATATGTCCGTCATGTTGAAAAATCTGACGTCATTTTATTTTTTTGTGTCCTATAAAACTCTTAAATATCAATTTTCAAAAGGATCGGATAATTTTTACAAAAGGGTCCATATGGCCGCCATTTTGAAAAATCTGACGTCATAATATTTTTTTGTGTCCTATAAAACTCTCAAATATCAATTTTCAAATCGATCGGATAATTTTTACAAAACAGTTAATATGGCCGCCATTTTGAAAAATCTGACGTCATTTTATTTTTTTGGGTCCTATGAAACTCTCAAATATCAATTTTCAAATGGATCGGATAATTTTTACAAAACAGTTAATATGGCCACCATTTTGAAAAATCTGACGTCATTTTATTTTTTTGTGTCCTATGAAACTCTCAAATATCGATTTTTAAAAGGATCGGATAATTTTTACAAAAGGGTCCATATGGCCGCCATTTTGAAAAATCTGACGTCATAATATTTTTTTGTGTCCTATGAAAGTCTCAAATACCAATTTTCAAAGGGATCGGATAATTTTTACAAAAAAAATTTCATACGGCCGCCATTTTGAAATCTGACGTCATTTTATTTTTTTGCGTCCTATAAAACTCTCAAATATCAATTTTCAAAGGAATCGGTTAATTTTTACAAAAGTACCTAGTTAAGAGTCGGCCAATCCCATATTCCTTCAGTAAGAGGCTCTGCCCCCTACACATGCTAATTTCTTGACACGAATAGTACTTTTATTTTTCTTTTAACCGATCTCTATGATTTATCGGGAAAGAATATGTAATCTGTCAAAAAAATCTGTCGAAAAATTCTTCTTCTTTAAAAATAATATAGTTTTAATATAAAAAAAAATTGGGCAGTGCCGTCTCCAAACATTACGCACACCCCAAATTTACACGCTATTTGACTAAAAACATCTAAAAAATATATGTTTGTCTGTATATGTTAGGTTAGTATATTCTGACATGTCAAATTGGAATTCTCGACTATTATACTCCTTATCTAAATAACGTCAAATTGAACTGTAAATTTTTTCGTGATCTCTGACCAAATTTTATACTAAAAACAGTCTTCATAAAATATGGAAACGCTATTTTCGCTTTAAATGAACGTAAATTTACACTTTTGTTAATTATTTTTTATATAAAATAAGATTTTTATACCTAACGATTATTTTGAATTTTAGCGCTAATTAAACTAATAATTCGTTCTTTTGTCTCCGACTGACAGTTCGAGAGACAGCATTATCTATGGACATTCCGTTTATTTGCATCTTCGTCTGACTCTAACACATATCATGACTTCTCTCTCTTTGCTCTTGGTCGTTTTAATACTCAAATATCTATGCTAATATCAAACGATCCGGCTCGTACAATCGTTCTAATGCAATCTAAAATTCACATTTTACATAAATTTGACAAAAAGTACCGGTCCTAAACCCAAACTGAATCTAATTTGTCATTTGCAGTAACAAAGTGACAGCTATTAAAAGTTTAACATTTCGATGCTGTATTGTTTATATATTTTTAAAAATGACATTATCCGCTGAAAATAATGCAACGTGACTTTTATATGCATCTCTGTCTTTTCTCTGTCGCACTCATTAAGCAAACGGCGGCTCTTGGCGAAATCGAAAATTGGATTTTATAATCTAAAATTATGGCTAGCGGCTCGAGGATACATTTAAAAAGAATCTATAATTCACAATTTATCCAATATTGACAAAAAGTACCCGCCCTAAATCCGTTTTTATGCCCGATTTTCATCTTTAGTTTTAAAGTGACAGCCGATATTGAGTGATATATTCGCGGTGCATTTGTTTTGAATTTTCATCTATCGTAAACGGGTGACTTAAAGAATGACATACGTCGTTCGGACACACTATTTACTTGCGTCTCAGACACACCGATGGATTTTCAATTCCGTCTCTCTTCTACGCGTTGATCACTCGCTTAAGTTAGACGGTGTCTTTTTCACTTTTTGCTCAATTCAGAGTAAAATCGCGTGAGACACCGTCTAAACTACGTCGAAAAAAACAATAACGCCGAAATTTGTCTACGAATTAAAACGTTAAAAAAAGTCGTTTTGAGCGTATCTTTTGCACTTTCTAGTTAGAGTTTTTTCTTCCCGTTCGTTTAAAACACGTCCCGACACTGTACGTTAAAAATCGACCGAGATATGAGCGATTTGCGGCTCCGTGTTAATCAAATGGGCTCATTTTATTTCCGCGGTGGCGCCCGAAATTTCAGCCGAAAACGTCGCGACATACACCCCGATAAAAGTATACAAAAAGGCCAAAAGTTTCCGATAAACGGCGCATTCGTGCGATTTTTTCTCGATTTTAGCCGAGCGTTCGAAACACGGCCGCAACGTGTTAAGTCTTATGCGCCCGTTTTGTCGCCTTTAAAAAATCGCCGAGAGGCCCCCCTAAATTTGCAAAAATCGCCGATGCGACGTTGAGACGTAGCAAAAATGCCCCCATCCACCGAATTTTTTTCATAAAAATCCATCCAAAACTCTAATTTTCTATAACTGTCCCGTTTTCAATTTTCTAAATTTTTGCCTTTTAATATATAGAAGATACAAATACAATCACATGTATACAAATAACATTTGTACAAACCGAGACATGGAGAGAGAACTGCAGAACGGACAACGCTTAGTCTTCATGTCACAGTTTCCACAAATGTTGTGCCCGTTTTCACATATGCTCGGGTGAATTAAATATCCCAAGCATACTTCACACGTGCAATCCATTATGAAACTGTAAAAATAAACAAATTGTCAAAATAAAAATTTAAATTACTAGAAAAACATCAAATTAAACTAAAAAATCAATGTAAAAATTAATATATTATTACTAAAATACAAAAAAATGTCCTTATTTCGAAATTGTCTTTTACACTTAAGTGTCTTTCAAAATAAAAATTAAATTACTAGAAAAACATCAAATTAAACTAAAAAATCAATGTAAAAATTAATATTATTACTAAAATACAAAAAATGTCTTTATTTCGAAATTGTCTTTTACACTTAAGTCTCTCTCTCTCTCTCTCTCTCAAAAAATAGCACAGTTTTTTATCAAATACGCAGAAAGAATCACTCTCTCTAAAAAATTGCAGTTTTATTAAATAACAATATCACTTTGCAATTTTACAATTGCGCCACGCCAACGTTTTGTGTGAGCCTACCAATAAATGTCTTTTATCATCCGCGGCACTTAGACTGATTTTATTGTTTTTTTTAATAAAAACATCATGTTTCACAGATCTAAATACGCACATTTGACACATTAAAGTCTCACCGATCTGTAAACAGTGCAAATAATCGTCGTTTTGTGAAATATTTTCAGCGTTCCTAGATTTAGCACCGATCAAAATTATTTTATTCGTTTAAAGTTCTAAGTTTTTTATGTCCGTGTGCTAGAGTGTCTGTCGAGTTTTCCAGTAAATAACGCTTATCGTCCGCACCCGACAGAGCGACTTTGGACAGGGTTTGTGTAAATAAAACATGTTTAATTGATCTAAAAACGGACATTTGACAGCGAAAGGTTTCCTCTCCGCTCAAGCACTTTAAGTAGTCCGAGACGGGTATTTTGTCAACGACGCGTTTACTAATACCCTTAATTCTCTTCTTTGTTTTAGAACGATACATTTTTACAAAATACATTTTAGAACGAAGACCTCCAAACATCTCTACGATCGTTCCGTTCGCCTCGTCTTCTTATTGACGAGCGGAAGACCGTATTGATTGTCTGAAGGGTAATCGGACGTATCGAATCTATTCAAGTTTGACTTGATATCGGCATAATAATCTTCTGTTTTTATTTCCATTATAAGTGAATCTGTATCTGTGTAGAGAAGCTTTACACGGACGTCATAGTTTCGTTTCATAAAATTATAGTAAAAGTCGTACATTAAAAATTTTGACAAATCAAGTACAGTGAAACCAACATAATTTGGTTTATTGTATGTTATACTTAAACGTTTCATCTGTACAGCAACGAAATTTTCGTTAAAAATCGACAGAGAATGAAAATTTGGTTTCGAAATTAAATTTTGCAAACCGATTTTTTTCCCGACATTTTCTCAACACGTTATCAATTTTACATCTACGCGTTTCTCAACACATTCTACAGTCTTACCATATATGGCATTGTTTAGCAGCTTAAAAAAATCTTTCTCGAATTTACAAGTGGCCGAGGAACGTTGTTCTGTGTTGAAATCAATATACGGTCTCAACCAACAATTTTGATCGAATTTTAAGATTCTGTGAATGTTTTCCAACACTAAACCGTGCTCGAATGCCTGCTTTAAAGTTCTGTAGTGAATAACGTATTTTTTTTTATCGAACAACGTAGTCAGTAATTTTTTGTATTTAGTTTTGGAATTCGGCGGCGTCATTTTTTCAGCGCAAAAAGGCATGTCGTTGTGAATGTCGTGCAGTCGTTGCGGATAGTTTAAGTCTACTTCTAAAATATATCCGCACTCGTCGTCGTCTTTCTTGTCTTGTAATGAGAAAACTTTAATTTCAGACTCGTCGAGCCAATGAAAATTGCCCACGGGTAGAGGCTGGCGCATCGACCAACCATAAAGGTTATTTGAGTCTAAATAGACTATATATGTAGACTCTTCATTTTTATTATAATTATGCATGTATTTGTTGTTACTTTTGCTATACCTATTTGAACATTGAGAAATACCACCGCTATTCCGTTCTTTACAAAATGTAACATGTCTACGTCGGTGAGCAATTGTATTTCGACGTCGGTGAATTTTAACATCGAATCCCACGACAGTTCCGGAGTTGTATAATAGTTTGCCGGATCTAACTTGTACATTTTTAAACACACTTTTCTGAAATTTTCAAAAATATCCGTCAAAAGCATTACGTCTGTTTTAAGGTAAACGTCCGAGTTGTTTGACAATTGAATTCATGCCAAACAGTCAGAGCATGTTCGTAGTCTGAATCGGATATACTGTTGTTTTTTAACGAACTATGGAAGCAGGCAATCGGTGGTAATTTAGTTTCTTTTAATTTCTCCAATGAATCTGTACTCGTACGGAAACACGCCTTTCCGCTTTACCAAGTCAAACTGAATTTTTAGCGGGAACATTTTTTTTAATTCTATACATTGATCGTCTTTTAAGTTTTCAGCTAAATGTTCCAAACTCGTTGACATAAATCGAAATGAATCAATAAATCTCAAAGTTATAGATTTTCCGAGTTCATTTTCAACTTTTACACTAAAACTTATATACTTTTCTTTATTTTCGGGAATAACTGTTATGTCTGGAGAGACAGCCGCCAATTCTTTAATAAACAAATGACTGTCATAATTGAGGTTATGAAAAATGACCGGAATGAAATTTGCCGTTTTATAATTTAAATTGCATACGCTGTGAGCGGGCCCTCGTATTTTACCAGTTTCGTGACAATGGTCTATAACAATTTCACAATTATCGTTTGCAGCAAAGTCTCTTTCAAAAATGTGACAAACCGTTGTTTTTGAATTTTTTATTTCATTATATTCAGAAGGACTCAAACGCGGCATCGGTTTCGGAACATTCAACACATCGCAGATTTTTCGCGCCTCCGCATACAATTCACGCACTAACACTTTGGCACAGTCATCGCCACTACTACTGTCTACTCTATACGATTTGTAATATGATTGTTTATCATCAAACGAACATTTTTTGTAAAATCTGAAACTGTAAGGCTTATGACAATTCACATTGTTTGTACTGAACGAGTTAACATCATCATCATCATCATTGTTCTCATCAATACGTTGAAAATAACTTTCCATGTCGCAATATAGTACATAAGGAACTTTTAGTTTGTTTTGAAAATTTATAAATTTAATTATATTTTTTCTTGTGGGTTTTCCATACTTGTCTATAGTTGGCTCGTCAGTCGGTAGTTTTATTCTAATTTTTTTACAATCGGTACCGGCGTGACGATTCAACAGCTCATTTGTACTAAAATATACCAAACATCCGTCGCACAAATATTTCTTGTGCGACGTGCTCGACAGTTGTGAGGAAATTAAACGCGACATGTGTTTTATTCAACAATAATGAGATTTTAAATTATCTGATATGTAAAGTAGATTAATATGATTTTTTTTTTAATTTAGTGTAATACAACGGTCCAATAACATTATTCTTCGAGTCCAGACCGTATACGTTAACGCTTAAATCGGGATTCAGTTGCTCAAACTTAGAAATGTCTTTAATTTTTACAGGAAATTCAATTCCCTCAAAATTTAGTCTATTAAAGTATTTTTTGTAAGCTATTGGTCTATGCGCATTGTCAGCAGACGGATACAGTGCACTTAAAATACTATATGCAAAACAAAAAGAATCTTGGTTTTGTACGCTAATTACGTCGGAAGAGTGTCTTCGTAAATTGTCCGAGCGCGTAAAGTTTCTAGCGCATTTTACGCATTGAAACATTATGATTTACAGTTTTAAAACTAATCTTCTTCTGTTTCGTCGTGATTGTCACCGGCATCACCGTTGTCATCATCATCATCATCATCACTGTCAGCATCACCGTCATCACCACCACCAGCAGCATCAACTTTGGCGTTACCGATAGCTGAGGTAGGAACAGCAAAGGAAACAGAAGCAACAGCGTCATTGTCATCGCCGTCAATATTTCGATTCGGATTTGATTTTTTCTTCTTCATTTCAATAAACTGCAATATAGCAGTGTTGTACCTCCCTCGTTTTTCCATACCCTTAAAAATAAGGGCTATATTTTTCTTTTCTAACAAGAATTTCTTGTCGTCTTCCGACATTTTGTTGAATCTGTCTGGAAGAAAGACAATTCCGTTTTTAAGTTCTGCCGTAAGTTTCTTTCCGTACATCGTTTTAATCGTTTTAACATTTACTATTGGATAAGGTACGCATTTATTCAACGTGTCTATTTTTATGAAAGACTTGAACGTCTTTGAACTTCCTGCGGCTACTTCGTTTATGTTGTCCATTTTTTTAAACTAAAACTGAAAATATGAAATAAATAATATTTCAGCTATAAAGTAATTATAATTTTATTAATGGTAAACATCATTTTCTCTCTCTCTCTCTCTCTTTCGCTCTCTCTGTATGTATTTTGTTTTTTTTCTCACCTTTTAACACTCGTTCAATTTTTCGGCAAAGAAAAAATCTGACAGGACAGTACTTTACAGCAACACGCTCGTTCACTATCTGACACAAAAAACTAGCATTACAAATCTATTTATATTGATTAAAAAAAATAATATTTGAAAAGCTAATATATTTTCGTACTTACCAATTATTAATGTTGTAACGTATTTCAGTTCTCAAATTATTAATATCGTCCGCGTGTTTCTGACTATAAAGAAAACTGGAATTTTCTAACAGATTTTCAAGTCGGTTAACCTGCGTAGGATTGGCCAAGCGAGTTGAAAAACCGTCCAATATGACCTTCAATGATTTAGAACCGTCGTTTGTAAGGAAACAAAGCTCTAACCATTCGGTCCTATCGCTGGTTACTGGCTCTGCTACAGTATACAATTCGTTACTACCAATTGAAAATACCAGCTCTATTTCACAAAAAGGTTCTTTGAAATGTATTTTTTGAAGTTCTATTTCAGTAAATTGTACAGCCGAACTATCAAACACTATTTGCCAATTCACGTATACTAGACCGTGGTAATGAAAATCATCCGGAATAGTATAGGTTGTCATTGAGAACACTCACTATTTTGCAAACACACGCAGACTGGAGACTGATGGGGGATCTGTGAAAACCATCTTGTATTTATATGGTTTCGAAAGACGCCATTACGTTTAAACTTTGCAAAATAAGCGGATGCGATTTGAAATCTCGTTATTTTTAATTGCATCGATATTTTAACCCATGCCGTTGTTCCACATATGGATATATGTAGTTACGTTTAATATAAACGATTTATTACCAATTTTACTTTTAAATAATTACACTGTGTCTTGTAACGGTTTGAGGGGTTCCTGTTTTACTGCCTTACACACTACGATAATTTTAATATCGTTTGTGTGTTTTTTTTCTCCCAGGCAGACCGTTTTTCTGAGTGTACTTATACTCAGGCCGCTTATGGTACCTGAGATCGACATGGGCGTACACCACACCTTTATTAGATTTTATTTAGTCAAATTTGGGATGCCAATACGTTTTTTGAGTGTACGTTTGACACTTTTTAATTTGGAAGTTTGCTTCCTTACTCATATATCTGAAATGTAAAGTTTCAAAATCTACATTGACAACTAGTGTGGTAACTTCAATTGGTATTTATTTATAATAATCGAAAAACACATAACATAATTTATATAACCCTTTACAAAATATTAAGATTCTTAAACCTAACAGTTATTTGTCAAAACGTATTTCTCAACTTTTCTATTCTATCAGTGAATTTATTTACAGACCCTTTCAAAAGGGTTCAACCTTGAATTGCGTTCCGTGTATGACCTACGGTTACTTTGTAGAGCTTCTGAACATGACCAATTACCATTTTCGAACAAATAGACGACAAATCTTATGATTTCTCAGTAAGCTCTCCTTGACGTTTGTCGCAAGCAACCCTGTTCTAGAGACAGCAGATGTTACGATTACGTCCAAGGTTTAAGTAACGCAGATCCTCACTCGGACGCGGTTTCAAGTTGACAAAAAAAAACTAATTCTCAGACAGTACTCTATTGTGCATTTCCCCAAAGCATCAAGCCTTAATTAACTGAATGACCGGACGCTGGATTCGTTACTTCATATCAGATCCAGATGGAGCTGGGATATTTTTATTCGCTAAATCTCGCCTGACATCATTCAGTCTAAGTTAATAGCTTATGACAAATTTTTGAAAAAACACAAAGAATAATTTCTAAGTCCTACGCTACTGACTGTTTGAATTTAATTGAAATGGCTCTGAGCATACCTTCTACGGTTGTACTTAGAGGGTCAGAAACTGGCGTTCTACACGGGCTGATTTCGACAATTAATTTGCATTTATTCTAATGGTATATCCCTTCGTTGAACCGCGATCTTATAGAACGGTGTTCTTTATTTGTGCAAAACAACCTGTAGGGAAAAATTTAGTGCTGACATCATACGGCCAAGAAAAGAACTGACGAGTTCGTTCCGTCGCGTGAGTCGGTACCATGTACTCTGTAATATACCATTAGACTGTTAGTACCAAATGTATGATACAGGATGTATTCTGACTTCTGTCAACATATAATGTCAAAACATTATATGTTATTGGAGGTTAATACGTTTTGTTTATACTTATAAAAAAATGAAATTTATTTTCTATAGTCAGCTTATCTATAATAATAATAATAATAATAATAATAAAACAAATTTATTTCATATCCATACAATAATCAGGTAAGTACAAAGATTTTTCAGAAATATTTTTCTCCTCACTAGGGCCAAAGCCCTGTACCGAGGAGAAACAATTTACTCTAACGTGCTGAACTTGAAAGCTGATTTTTATTTATTTATTTTTTTTTATTTGTTTACTTTATGGTGTGTGGGGATGTGTGTGTGTGTAGGTGTGTGTATGTGTGCATGAGCATGTTGTGTGAATGTGTGTTGTGTGATACCAAAGCACTTGCACTTGTAGTTTTATTCTGTTAGATATTTAATTAACTGTAGTCTGTCTGTTTGTAAAATCCATATTTTTAGATGTTTTTTAAATCGTTGTCTTGGTAATGTCCGTAATTCTTGGGGAAGTTTATTGTATATTTTGGGGGCAAGGTATGAGTAGTGCCTTTGTCCAAGTTCCGTCTTTGTCCTTGGTATTTGTAACAGTCCTGTCAGTTTATTACGCGTCGTTTTGTCGTGTGGTATTTGGTAATGCCTGTCCTTTTTGCTGTTGAAATGTGTCAGTATGGTCTTAATAAAAAGTTGTTTAATATCAAGTAGATTTGCGTCTTTGTAAATGCTGTCAGTAGGATATCTTCTGTTTTTATATAGCATAACTTTTAAGATGATCCTTTGTGTCACTTCAATTTTATTTAAATATGTCTTCTGCATACCGCCCCAAGCAATAATGCCATATGTTATTATGGACTGACCCAATGCGAAATATATTTGTTTCAAATACGGTGCCGGAAAGATTGTTCTAAGTCTGTAAAATATATATATTAATTTTCTTAATTTTTTATTCAGTCTCGTAGCATGTATGTCCCATTTCATGTGGCAGTCAATGTCTATCCCTAGATATTTCACACTATTTACTTTTTCCAGCGGTATACAATTACAACGTCTCAAAGTCTGGTCACAGTCATGTATCGTAAGTTCTCCCTGGTTTGGTTGAGTGGCTTGCGTCAATGTAAAGGTCATATATTTAGTTTTTGAGGAGTTTAATGTCAAGAGGTTTTTGTCAAGTATTGTTTTCAGTCTTTTCAATTCTTTTTGTGCTTTGATAAAAACGTCTGTCCAATTGTTGTCGCTAAATAATATGACTGTGTCGTCAGCGTAAGATATTACTGTCCCATTGATGTTTGAATTGTCAATTATGTTGTTTATATATATCATAAATAAAGTCGGTCCTAAAGTAGTTCCTTGTGGAATACCAAATTTAAGGGTCAATTTGTCACTGTCAATGTCATTTATTCTTGTTATTTGTGTCCTGTCTGTTAAGTAGCTTGTGAACCATTCTAGCGCAATCCCTCTAATGCCAAGGTTATGAAGCTTAGTCAACAGTATTTTGTGCGAAACCGTATCAAAAGCTTTTGCCAGATCTAAGAACACACCTATGCATCGAGTGTCGCCACTATCTAGAACATTTACTACTTTTTCTGTCAAATGTAATATTGCGTCTTGTGTACTAAGTCCTTTTCTAAATCCGTATTGTTTGGGTGAAATTAGTCTTTTCTGGTCTAAGTATTGTGTAAGTCTCTTGTTTACTATTTTTTCCAATATTTTCGCGAGGGTGTTAATTAATGAAATAGGTCTATAGTTCGTCAATTTGTCTGTGTCATGTGATTTATGTACAGGTCTTATTATAGCTCGCTTAAAGTGTGTGGGAAATATTCCACTTACTATGCTCAAATTAAATAAATGTATCAGGGGTTCCAGAATAAGATCTTTAATTTCAACTAAAACTTTTATTAATACCATCTTCTCCTGGAGCGCTATTTTTGTTTAAAGAACTTATAGTCTCAATTAATTCCTGTGAAGTGACTGCGTTTATAAAAAAACTATGAGCAGGAGCGGTATAGTCAGTCATGTCTTGGGCGAGTTGTTCTTCAGTTTCGTTTAAGTTATTCAGTATTTTGTTTGCTAAGTTTTGTCCAATGTTTGTAAAGTGTTTATTAAATTCGTTTGTTATTTTTTGTCCGTCTGTCGTTAAATTTAGATTGGTGTCATTTACTTGTATCTGTGTAGTATCAAATTGTTTTTTTGTCTTTCTATATGTCAGTTCGTTAGCAATTTTCCAAACAGCGCGTGTATTGTTACCTTCAGCTAAAAGTTTGTCTTTATAATATTTAGTTTTTGTTTTATTTATTAAACTATTACATTTATTACGATATTTAATATAGTAACGTCGAAGTTGTTCATTGTTTGGATGTTTTTTAGTCATAAGGTGCAGTTTGTCCCGTCTATGTATTGATATTATTAACCCGGTTGTAATCCATGGCTTTAGTTTCTTTACTGACTTACTTGTTGGGGTAATACTTGTATTATTTTCAATAAATGTTGATAGTTTCGTAATGAAAAGGTCCGTTGCGTGGTTTGTGTCTGTGCTTTGTAATACTTGTTGCCAACTTTCTTCACAAATTGTTTGTCTTAGTCTGTCATAATTAATTTGTTTTATTTGTCTGTTTTTAGTCACTGATCTATTTGTTATATTATTATTGTTCTGTATGCCAGTCAGTAATGTATAGTGATCTGTGATTGTTGTTTGAAGAATTACTGTTTTCATATTATTTTTTGTATTTGTCATAACATGGTCTATACAGCTCTGTAATGGTCCCATAGTCCTTGTAACGTCAGTGATTTGGGGAATATAACCATATTCAGCCAATAAGTTTAAATAATTGTCTGCTTGCGTATGCATGTGGCTTTCTAATATATTAATGTTTATATCGCCAATAATAAATGACTCTTTATTTTTCTGGTCCTTAATATATGTCTCTATATTTTCCAAAAAGGAGGTAATGTCACGATTGGCTGGAGATCTGTAAATAGCTATAATTCTTGGTCCATTAAAGATGTCTATGCATAATGCATTTGCCTGAGATATGGTTATTTCCCTGATAGTCGCTTTTGTCGTTGATTTTAAGTATACTACCAGTCCGTCGTTTTGGTTATTAGTCTGTTTTGTAGCGTAATGACTGTATCCGTCTAATGTCGGTATGTATGAATCGTCGTTAATCCAGCATTCCGTCAGTATCAGTAAGTCTAAATTTAATTTTAATTTTTGCAATACTACTGTAAAATCGTCAAAATTTTTATTAATACTTCTGATATTTTGTAATAATATTTTTACTGAATAGTTTTGAAGTTCTATTTGTGCTTTGGTATAATTTTGTGTATTTATATTTCTTATGTTAAATGTGTTGTCTATCTGTTGTAGTATTGTGTGGTCCATTATTATGTGAAAAAGTATATGTGTGTGAGTGTGTGTTTAAACTAAGCGTGATTGTTCTTTTGAATAATAATAATCAGAAAATAAAATCAATTCAACATCAACCGGTTACTCTGTTTGCATGTACATATTATTAGAAAAAAAAAATATATTTTTTTTTTTTTCTTTCTTACCTATTTACATATTTGGTAACTTTAGTAACTGTAGTACATGAATGAGGAGGAAGTATATATCATCTTTTATAAATATCAGCTTGCAATACTAAAAAGAGAAGAAAAAAAAATAAGTAATAATAATAATAATTATAAAAATTTCACATTTGTATTATAATAATTTTGTACATACATAAACTTTTACTAACAATTTGTTATATTTATAATCTTCCACATGTTTTTTTTTTTTTAATAACTCAATTGATTTATACTTTCATTAATGAATCTTTCTAAGAAGGTAATTAAATAAATAAATAAACGTCAAATATCAAAAATGAAAGAAAAAGAAATGATATAATTTCAATTATTTTTTTTTTTTTTTTTTTATCTATGTCAGAAGGAAGCCAAAATACTCGTCTTATCACAGTCTCGAGACAAAAATGTGTCTGTCTTTTAAACAACAAAAGAGCAATTAATAAGACATTGCAAAATCGCCGTGTGTAATTTTAAAATCTCGTTATTTTTTACTGGGTCGTTATTTTTACCCATGTGCAGTGTCCATATATGGATGGAAGTAATTACATTTAATATGAACGATATATTACGCTGGTTATTTAAATCGCTTTTGCGCTTTTAACTATGCAACGCAATTATTTTTAGTATCTGTCTTTGGAACAGCAAAATACCCATCAATAACAATGCAAAATAAGCGCATGTGATTTGAAATCTCGTTATTTTTAATTGCATCGATATTTTAACCCATGCCGTTGTTCCACATGTGGATATATGTAATTACGTTTAATATAAACGATTTATTACCAATTTTGCTTTTAAATAATTACACTGTGTCTCGAGAGAATAATGTGTCTGTCTTTGGAACAGGAAAAGAGCATTCAATAAGACATTGCAAAATCGCCGTGTGTAATTTTAAAATCTCGTTATTTTTTATTGGGCCGTTATTTTTACCCATGTGCAGTGTCCATATATGGATGGAAGTATGTAATTACATTTAATATAAACGATATATTACGCTGGTTATTTAAATTGCATTTGCGCTTTTAACTGTGCAACGCAATTATTTTTTATAGCCTGCAATTGTTTTAATAGCCTGCAATAAATTTTTCTGTTGTGCCATTCATTATCTGAATTGATTGGGAATTTGAGTCTTCGTTGAATGAATGAATGAATTGTGAATTATAGACGCTCGACAACAAAGGTCATTAGCGTCTGTACAGAAACGAAATGTAAAACAAAACAAAAGTAAAAACAATAAAATAAAAGCAAAATCAAAAATTGACACACAACAAAGTAAAACAATTATAAGTACAAATAAAATGTGTCATAATAATATAATGTACTAATAAGATATACAGAAAAAATCATAAAGGCTGTAAAGAGGCCTAAATGTACATAAATAAATAAAATCAGATAAACCGGTCAAGACCGGTTTCCTTTAAAAATTGAAACAGCAGATCGACATTGTCAGGATCATTTCCTAAGACAACCGACACTCTATTAAAATATGCGAAACGGTGACACGAGTGTCACACGTCTCACAGACGGGCGGTTCCTCACGAGCCATCAAAAAACCATGTGTCAATCTACAGTGACCGATGCGCAGCCGTGTAAGGACCACTTCCTCCCACCTGGAGGGACGGCAAGATGTGAACCATGGGTCAACTGTAGATTTTATAGACTTTAATTTGTTTTCATTGACAGCACTCCATTCATCCTTCCAGAGTTGCTGAACGGCTGAAATCAGTATGCACTTGAGGTCGTCACCGATAACGCAAAATACACTCTGACCGTTATTTGCAGCGTCTTTAGCCGCAGTGTCCGCTAATTCATTGCCAGTGATTCCCATGTGGCCGGGAACCCAACAAAACCGGACAGTGGTTCCACCTCTTTTCAACGAGTACAATTTGTCCTGGATTAAACAACAAAGAGGGTGACTGGGATAGGAACGCTGCAATGCCTGAAGCGCACTCAAAGAGTCGCTGCAAATAACATATTTGTGCGGACCGTGCAAATGTCTCAAGGCCTGCAAAATTGCATATAACTCTGCAGTAAAAATACTGCACTCTTGAGACAACTTGTATCTAAAACTGTCGTTATCGGTGACGAACGCGCAACCAACTCGGTCGAGAGACTTCGAGCCATCCGTGTAAACGGAACGGTAATCTCGATTCCGATCCAGCCATGCCAGGAAACGCAGACGATAGAGCTCTGGAGTTGTTGAATTTCGAGGATGAATGGAAAGTGAAATGTCGATGACGGGCTGAGGAATTAGCCACGGGGGCACAGAATTACGGTTCTAGGAAGTGCCAACGGAAGTTCTTCTAGGAGAAGAGTCAACCTGATACCGAGAGGACGTGTTGCATTTCTTCTCCGTCTATACAGAGAAGAAAACCTTGGTTGAAATACGCAACTGTAAGTTGGGTGATCAGGTTGACTACGGAGCTTAGAGACGTAGGATAGCATATTGCGTTTCCGCCGGATGTTCAGCGGAGGCTCTCCGCATTCAGCGGCAATGCTAACAACAGGACTGGATCGGAACGCTCCGGTCGACAAACGTATTCCGGCGTGATGAACAGCGTTTAACGTCCTAATGTACGACTCACGTGCCGAGTCGTACACAATGCTACCGTAATCCAATTTAGACCGTACGACTGCACGATAAATTCGTAGCAAAACCGTGCGGTCTGCACCCCACGTGGTGCTGGATAAAATTTTTAAAATATTCAGGGAAGACATCGACTTCCTCTTTAAAATATTAAAATGAGCCTTCCAATTCAACGACCGGTCAAAAGTGAGTCCTAAAAATCGAGCAGTGTCTTGTACAGAAATCAAAGTGTCATATAGATATAAGAACGGTTCTTGATAACAACTACGAATGTGACAAAAGTGCACACACTGGGTTTTCCCCACAGAATATTTAAACCCATTGTTGGTTGTCCAGTTCTGAATGCTATTAATGGCCAACTGCAGGTGACGTTGTGCAGTGCGAATGTACTTTGACGAGCAGTAGATCGCCAAGTCGTCAACGTAGAGCGATGACTATACAGATGACGGAATGTTGTCAATTATGCCATTAATAGCGATGGAAAATAAAGTGACACTAAGAACCGAACCCTGTGGAACACCATTCTCCTGTACAAAGACACTAGACAAAGTGTTGCCGATACGGACTTGGAAGTAGCGCTCGAATAAAAAATTATTTATAAAATTTCCAAGATGTCCTCTGATACCCCAATTATGTAGTGTTCGGATTATTCCATACCGCCATGTAGTGTCGTAAGCCTTTTCAAGGTCGAAAAAGACCGCTACCAAGTGCTGCTTGTTAAGAAAAGTGTCCTGTATTGCGGACTCTAACCTGACTAGATGATCCATAGTTGAACGGTGCTTACGAAAGCCACACTGGGCATTCGTGATCAATCGTCTGGATTCAAGAATCCAAACCAATCGTCGGTTGATCATACGTTCGAGGAGTTTTGATAAACAGCTAATCAGTGAGACAGGACGATAACTTGACGCTTGTTTCCGGTCTTTACCGGGCTTCAACAACGGCACTACAATAGAATTACACCAAGCGGTAGGAAACGTATTGGTGTACCAGATTAAATTAAACATCTTGAGAAGGAATATCGATCCGGAGGGAGGTAGCTTTTTCAAAAATTAGTAATGAATATCGTCAGATCCTGGAGAAGTATCATGGCAATCATGCAAACTCGACTGCAGTTCCCACGAGGAGAAAGGTGCGTTGTAGTTCTCCTCATTTTCTGAGGAAAAGTTTAATGCAACTGGTTCTGCTTGATTTTTCTGAGCAGAAAAACGCTCAAGGTAGTTTGCGGAACTCGAGACTTTTGCGTAGCATGAGCCCATGTGATCGGCGACTTCTTCAGGCGCCGTAATTATATCATTCCCCATTACCAATCCAGAAATATAATTAAAACTCTGTTTACCAGAGATTCTCCGGATTTTCTCCCACACCTCGCGAGCGGGAGTACAACTTCTTACAGTGGAAACAAACTCACTCCATGACTGCTTCTTACTCTCTGCTATGATTCGTCTGGCATTGGAACGCTTTTGCATGAAAATTACACGATTTTCATCCGTCATATTATTTTTGAAACGACGGAGAGCCTTTCGACGTTCACGGATGGCATCCCGACAAGCCTCATTCCACCAGGGAACAGGCACACGTCGCGGTGTTGTTGACGTGCGCGGGACTGCAACTAAAGCCGCCTCGATGACCGCATCTGTGAAATGCTCCACAGCAGCATCGACATTGCCAAAGTTCATTTCGCCGACATTTAGCACTTCTTGAAAGTGTGACCAATTAGCGTCTTTTATTTTCCACTTCGGGGAGCGTCTTTCATCGACATGGAATGAAAGAAGACGACAAATGATTGGGAAATGGTCACTGCTACAAAGATCGGCATTTACTTCCCATTCACAGGATGGGGCGATAGAAGAAGAGCAGAGAGTAAGATCGATAGCTGAAAATCTCCCATTAGCTGCCGAGAAATGTGTATTGGAACCTGTTTTCAATTCGACCAAGTTTTTATTCAGAATCAACGTCTCCATTAGCCTTCCACGAGCATCCACACGATTAGAACCCCAAATGGGATTGTGGGCATTAAAATCCCCCAAGATGATAAAGGGGCGTGGAAGTAGGTCTATAACAGATGCAATGGTTGCAAGTGTCGGTTGTTCTGTTGGAGGAATATATATTGAACACAAAGTTACCGGATTCGGCGCATAAAGTCTGACAGCGATGACCTGTAAGTCAGATTGTAATGGGACATTTTCGGAAAACACATTATTTCGGACTAAAACTGCCACTCCGCCACTGGCACGTTCAACGAATGGTTTATCTTCACGATAAATCGTAAAACCACGAAGAACCGGAGTGTTTGTGTCTTTCAAATGTGTTTCCTGTAAACTGATAGCAGTAGCATTATGATCGTTAAGGAGGAGTTTCAATTCACTGAAATGAATATAAAAACCGTTCATGTTCCACTGTAAGAAATTGAATGTTTATTATAAAGAAGAAAAAGCTACCTCATTTTTTTCCTCGTTGCATCAGACCGATGATGAGGAGGTCTGGATATGTCTTCGTCCATAGCAGAGTCTGCACTGCTGCTATGGTCGACGCGAGTACGCGTTATAGTCATAGTATGACTATTATCCCGAGTAGCTAGATTTGACAGGTTCTGGCCCCTCACTCCCCCATCCACTACCTACCGACCAATGGCTGACGAGGGGCGTTACCTCCTCCCCTCTCCACTACCTATCAGTGGCGGACGACTGCGAGGGCGTTACCAGAAAAAAATGGCGGACAACTGCGAGGGCGTTACCAGAAAAAAATGGCGGACGACTGCGAGGGCGTTACCAGAAAAAATGGCGGACGACTGCGAGGTCGTTACCTCCTCCCCTTTCAACTACCTACCAGGGCGGACGACTGCGAGGGCGTTACCAGAATAAAAAATGGCTGACGACCGCGAGGTCGTTAACAAATAAATGGCGGACGACTGCGAGGGCGTTACCAGAAAAAATGGCGAACGACTGCGAGGGCGTTACCAGTAAAAAAAATGGCTGACGACTGCGAGGTCGTTAACAAATAAATGGCGGACGACTGCGAGGGGGTTACCAATTAAAAAAAACGACATTATACTCAAATCACACGGGAGCTCCTCCTCCTCAAGGTTCTGGCATCCAATCAGACGAGAGGGCGTTACCAACAAGATGGCAGTCGACTGCGAAGGCATTGCTAGAAAAAAATGGCGTTCGACCGCGAGACCGTTAACAAATAAATGGCAAGCGATCGCGAGAGACGTTATCAAATAAAAAAATGAACGCCGCGGGGTTGACATTTTACAGGTGACGAGCTGAGGGTTGACATTTTACAGGTGATGAGTGGAGGGTTAACATTTTACAGGTGACGAGCTGAGGGTTGACATTTTACAGGTGACGAGTGGAGGGTTAACATTTTACAGGTGACGAGCTGAGGGTTGACATTTTACAGGTGACTAGTGGGGGTTTGACATTTTACAGGAGGCGAGTGGGGAGTTGACATTGTACAGTAGGCGAGTGGGAAGTTGGCATTGTACAGGGGGGCGAGTGGAGGGTAGAACGGAGAGGTACGTTGCAAATAAAACACTGAACGTAATTAAAAAAATCGGAGTGGGGGTACACGTCAGAGCAGACCAGTGCAAGTTACATGTAAAGCGGGGGTAGCTACGTGAGAAGGTCTATACAACCATATATATACAGGATTGTTCATAACTTCAACTTGCAATAATTATTTTCAAAACAAAATGTAATAAATTAATTTTTATTTTTTCGACAAAATTGTTCACCCTATAATATATAATATTAATGTTCAAAATTTCGTAGACGTCGATAACCTCAGCTCAGCTGTCGAGCGTCTATAATCAAAAATCTAACTATACAACATAATGTTATGTTTTCAATAAGAAAATAATTAACGCATATTATCTTACTCAACCCTGATTTTTTCTTACATGTAATTAGACATTTATCATCATCATAATATAACAGATATATTTTTGCAATAATATTTTAAAGTATTAAAAATCTTTTTACCTTATAGCTCACTGTTTCTTTCAATTAGCACACACTGTAAAATTTTTCAACAAAAAAAACTGATTGACCACTATTATTATTATTATTACACAAAAAATGTAAATTTATAAAAATATTAGCTAAAATGATTAACTAATATTAATAATAACTAAAATTATACAAGTTCGTATATTATTACGTTTGTCCGTCTATCTATCCATGTACACTGAGTATAATATCATTATTTTATACATGTTTGATAAGTGGGGAGAAATCAAACTTACTTCTCATATGCGTGTTATTATTGTCAGCGGTCGTTATCTTAATCTAATGAACTCAGAGCCAAGGTTCTCCGTCATCGCGTTTATCTATAGTTCAACCGTGAAGTGCACAGTTCAATGGTGATGAATGTGTTTTTATGTCAGTCATTAATAATAATTAATGTGTTTAATAATCTGTTTTTCTGTCAGACAATAATTATTTATGTGTTACTGATTATCTTATCATTTTTAAATAAACACATTATCAGAGGCTAGGTCATAACATGGTATCCTGTTTTTACGTCAAACAATAAATTAATGCATTAATATTTCTTATCTTATCGTTTTTAAATAAACATTTGCATAATCAACAACTCGAGATGAACTTTGATATAAGTAGATATGGTTCGACGGTTCTATGACCTGCGGCCGTGCCAACAAATATTTATTGTTTTACAATGATGTTAGAGAGGTTAATGACTTGTCTTGAAAATAGCTTGCAAAACAACTGAACAAAAAAACATCTAATGCGAAGCGAACTTACAGAAACACAATTGACGTCAATGTAATCTCTAAAGATAAACTTTGGTATAAGTAGATATGGTTCGATGGTTCCATGACCTGCAACTCCCTCTCCCCTACCAACAAATATTGTTTTTCAATCATATCAGAGAGGTTAATGACTTGTCTTAAAAATAGCTTGCAAAACAAAATATTTTTAATCGCGTTTTTTTTAAATTACCACACAGTAGAATATTTTTTCAAAACACGTATTTATCACTATTATCACTTGTATGCGCACAGTAATTAATCATAATAATTCACAAATAAATCTGTCTCGGATATTATAGCGATGAAGAGCTCCTGTCTGCTCTGCGGTCGAACAGAGAATGACAGATCCGAGGACGGGGGACGAAGAAATCATTAAGATATGCAACGTAAACAAAACAAGTTTTAAGTACATACTCCGGGTCAAACACCACTACCACTACCGCCTGTGACCCTGTATGAAGACTGCATTCCAAACAACAAGTCTATTTTTAGACTCAAACACCTGCGCCTTATCGATAACGATATAATAATAATATCAGGGTTGAACGGCTTTGCCATGAAATTCGAATTGACGTCGCACGTGAGCGTTTGCCCTAAAAATGTAATCTTCTGCCTCGTGGTAGGTTGGACGTGGCGGGATCTCGAGTGTTAATTGATTGATCACTTAAGTCAGAAACACGCTTCTTTGATCATAAAAGACTCACGATCGAAGGATTACGAACATGATGGAGTGTTCTTTATGGTTATAGAAGAATATTTTCTTCACATTTCGATTAAATATCTCTCGTCATACGATGTATTCGTATACAACTTTAGATGTTTGAACAATGTCAAATTCGCGTATGAAAACACTGTAGTTCTTAATTATGATGAATTTGATTACATATCGATGAGAGACGAAGACGCATTAAATATTAAATTACTTCAGATGGCCGTAGATAGAAGTCTGCTGGGATATGATTATTATACAATAAGAATAGTTCGTGAACCAGCTAAGGTCTATGAGGTGGTGTCGCTGGATCGCAAAATTGAATTGTTACGTCTGGAAGAACAACTAGGATGGCGTCTATAAACCAATCAAAAGGGCTCCGTCTTTCATCGACACGTAATTACATAAAATTGTGCTGTTGCGCCTTGAACAACAAGGACGGATGTTTGATTATTGACTGAATTAGATTTTTAAATACTCACACGTGTATAAAATATGTAATAAGTTGTGAATCTAACTTTAATCTACAGCTGTGGACAGATCTCTATGCCTGGTCTGTGAACACAGCCTTAGAGCAGCGTCTTCATCAAGTTAATGCTTATATGTAAAATAAAATATTTCTTATTCGAAATGATTTAGCGTGATTACAGATCGAATTAAACTTGTAAATACATGTAAATATAATATATTAATTTGTGAATCTAACGTTATTTTTATTCGATTTAACATTTAAATTTAATCGTTGAAGTATAAGTATTTGAAATGTAATTTTTAACTTATCAACGTTTTTGTAAATTCGTATGGATATTCAGAACATAATAATGTGTTTTTAGGTGAGATATTAATTATTAATGTATTATTTTTTATCTTATCGTCTTTATATAAACATAATATCAGAGGTGAATGATTTACCTTGAAATTGGAATTTTTTGAAAAGTGGTTTTGCAATCTCGATATTAATTATTATTCCAGATTTAATTGTTACTGTTTTAAATATAGAATTTAGAGGGTTGTCATTATTACGACCATAAACTTGATATGTTTACAAATAATTTTTATAATATCTCCGTATACTAGTTTGTTGAAGATTATATACTTTAAACTCTGAATGTTCAAATCCATAAATATCGAATATTAATAATATCTGAAATATAAATACACCAACTTGTTTTTTAAAAAATAACAAAATTACGTTCAAAAAATATTTATTATAAAAATAAATACGTTGTTATCAAAAAAATATAATTATTACTTAAATCTAAGATTAATTTCCTGTTTTGATGCTGTGCATTTCAACATCTTCGTAATCATTGTCTTCGAAGTAATCTAATTATCAACAACGTTTTTATTCAAGTCCCGGACGATTTGTTCACTACAAACTATGGGAATTTCATAAAATAGTCTTTCGTAATTAATAGTATGTAAAATATCTCTAGGTATAAAAAAGTCATTAGAGCTTAAACGTAAACAATTTAACATCTTGCACTTGTCTAAATACGTATTATAATATATATTTATGTTTTTCGAATGGTAAACGTACGAACACAATAAACTATTCACAACGTCTTGCAACTCCAGCAGACTTTTCCACTCATCTTTTGACAAAATCAACGAAGTAGGAGAATTTAATCTCTTAAATTTTAAATGTTTTATTTTCTTTAAATAAACGTCTTTAATTTCTACGTTTCCACCAATCACTGAATAAAAGTGTCGATGAACGTCGTCGTTAAAGTATTTGTTTATAATAATAATAATAATAATAATAGTTTATTTGTATACTAAGTAATACATTATACATAGTTACAAAAATAGTCAAAATATATATAAAATTTACAAAAAATCTAAGAAATTATATAGACACAAATCATTAAGAATTTTTTTAACTTTATTTATGAATGCCGGTTGAGGCAACGATCTGGTGGCTATGGGTAGCTTGTTATAAAATTTTGGAGCCCAGAAATTAGGGCCATTTGTTAATTTATTTAACCTGTATGAAGGAATTCTGATATCCGCTCTATTTCTGATGCTATAAGAGTGTACGCTCTCAAAAGTTTCAAACTTGGTTATATTTTCTCTGATGTATTTTAAATTTTCTAAAACAAACAGGGAATGTAAAGTTAAAATGCCATGTTCTTTAAATAATGGTTTGCATGTAGCCCTGGAATTACTTTTTGTTATTATGCGTATAGCCTTTTTTTGGAGACGAAACACTCTTATTGCATCAGGAGCAGCTCCCCATAATAGAATACCATATATCATGTTCGAATGAAATAATCCATAATAAATGTTTAATACTGTTTTAAAAGATACATATGCAGATATTTTTCGTAAAATAAAGATGATTTTAGAAAGTTTATGGCACAAATTATCAATATGGGTTTTCCATTTTAAATCACTGTCTATATATACTCCTAAAAACTTTACAGATATTTTTTCTTTGGGAATGCCGTATGGCAGAATGCAATGCTGAGTTTTTTCTTTATTTAATAATAATTTATTGGCTGTAAACCAGATAGTGGCTTCTTCGAGTGTATAATTCACCAATTTCTGTAGTTCGAATATACTTTCATGATTGGCAAGGAATGTTGTATCGTCTGCGTAAAGGAAAGTTGACGATTTCGAGACATTAGTGGACAAGTCATTTATGTAAATGATAAACAGCAGTGGACCTAATATGGAACCTTGTGGAACTCCGCATTGCATTACGACATACTGCGATTCACCACACGGAGTAACGACTTTCTGATATCTATCGGTGAGGTATGACCTAAGCATAGTATAGGGGACACCTCTGATTCCGTAAAAATAAAGTTTGTCCAACAAGATTTCATGCTGTACACTATCAAACGCTTTGCTTAGGTCACATAAACTTAAAGAAACATTGTGTTTGGTTTTATGGTTTATTAGAATGTCTTCAACAACCTGCACTAAGGCTTTAGAAGTTGATCGATTTTTTCGGAACCCATATTGATGAGTATATAACATATGTGATTTATTGAGGAAACTTTCTATATTATTTTTTAAAATGGTTTCAATAACTTTAGATAGTATTGGTAGAATTGAAATCGGCCTAAAATTGATAGGATCTTCTACACTACCTTTTTTATGGATGGGCGTAACTCGTGCGAGTTTTAAGCAACCAGGAAAAATACCTTTTATGAAACAATTATTAATTAGTTCTGCTAAAATCTTGTTTATATACGGATTTGCTAATTTCAGTGCTCGGGTGTCTAAGTCATACACATCTTTACTGGAGCTATTTTTCATGTTGTTAATTATACTGGAGACTATAATGTCATCAACTGGTTTTAAAAAGAAAGATCGGGTATTATTGTTTGATTTATATAATAAATTTAAGGCAGTAATATTAGAATCCGGGAGCTTAGTGAGTATTGAAGATCCCACCTCAGCAAAATAGTTATTGAAATTTTCTGGAGAGATTTTTGTGGTATCATTCGAAATGGGTTTATTTGTTTCATTATTGACCAGCGACCAAATCGCTTTACATTTGTTAGGGGCCTCATTCAAGTAGGAGTCAAAATAATTACATTTCGCTTGAGCAATAGCATTTTTGTAAAAAAACTGATATCTATTCTTCAAGTCTCGAAGTTCAATAGAGTCTTTAACTAAACAAGCTTCTTGCAATAATTGTAACGTTTCTTTTAGGCAATAGAGGTCATGATTTATCCAAGCGTTACTTTTATCTTTCTTTTGTGTATTCGGTATTAGAATTTCAGGAAATGCTTTATCGTAACATTTTGAAAGTAGATTTAAAAATTCAGAAAAGGCAAGTTCACAGTCCTCATTAAGAAGACATGTATCCCAGTTTGTGTTAGATAGCAAATTTTGATATACACAATAATTTACATCGTTATAGACTCTAGTACGTATAAAAGATTTAGTTTTAATTGCATTAGATGAAATATTTATTTGTAAAATTTGACCAAAATGATCTGATAGTGTTTCTCGAATAACCGTTGAGGTATATAGACTTCTATTTATGTTAGTAAAAATGTTGTCTATGCAAGAGGCAGACGTTAAAGTAACTCTAGAGAATTCGTTAAAAACAATATGAAGATTATATGAATTTAAAATTTCTATTATGTTCTTGTAATTTGTGTCATTTTTTATAGTAAAATCAATGTTAAAATCTCCTGTTAATATGATGTATTTACCTGTATTATATAGGCAATGCAAAGTATCATTCAATTTATTGAGAAATGTGTCAATTTCAATAGACGCGCTTGTGGGGGATCTGTAAATACAAGCAATTATGCAGTTATAGTTTATTAATTCAATTGCAGTTATTTCGAATATTTTTTCTTCACAAAATTTTTCAACAGAAAACGTACGTGACTTGATATCATTTTTGATAAAAATAATTACCCCACCATTTTTATATAATGTGCGACAAAATGCATTGCCTATATAAAATCCACAGATTTTCGTACCGAATAATTCACAGTTTCTAAGCCAAGACTCTGTTATACATAAAATGTTTATGCTGGAATTCATTTTTAGTAATATTTCAATATCATTTAACTTATTTCTTATACATTGTACATTCAGATTCAGAACAGTTATGAGTTCTTTATTATGTTTGTACGTTGGTATCTTCTGCACTGGCGTTTGTTTGAAATTCCGCTGCTCCTTGTTTTCGAAAAAAAAAGAATCTCTTTACAACGCATCCCACTGGCCAGAAATTGCAATCATAGATTGTATCTTCTAAAGATCTCTTGACACATATTTTAAAACATGCATTCAAACCGCGTGTAGGTAGTGCTTCAACCTCGCACTTTTCCTCTGGTAGTTTCTTTTTAAGATATTTGGCTATATCCTCACTTTTTGTGCCAGGCGCGACGCGGCCTAGGAAGACCCATAATTTCAGTTCAGCAGCCTTGAATGACGTATCAGAATCAGATGTTCCAATAACAACCTGCTTGCTTTTCTTCCTTGCCTTAACTTCTATCCATTCATTAGACTGATTTTCATTTTCATTAGTCACTTCATCAGTTTTATTAATTATATTATTTTCACCAATTTTTGATGGTCCATTCGGTTTATTTACTTTGTTTACGTTTTTATCAACAGCTGTTGAAGTACTTGCTTGAGCATATGATCTTGTAGCAATTCGTTTAGAATCGTGAACTTGCGAAATAGCTTTCTGTGATATATTCGAATTTATTTCATCAACTTTTTTGTCAAGATCTTTTATACTATTATTTTGCACTTGTATTAGTTTACCGAAATTATTTAATTGATTTTTTAAATCATTAATAATTGATATAAAATCAATATCTTTACAAGCACCACAAAACCATTTTAAGTTATCACACTCGTTAAAGCACTTTATTTGCGTTTTTTTTAAGACACACTCAGAATGGAATTTATTATGGCAGTAGCCATCACATATTATAACGTCATCATTACTGAGGATATCCTCATCACAATTAAAACATTTTTCATCACCCATTTTAATATTTAATCACACATTTTAGCAACATACAAATTAATTTACAGTTTATATACGGAGCAAATTAAAACACGTCTTGTTCCTAGAACAGAACAGAACAGCATATAGTCGCACAACAACATTAGAGCACACCAATCGATCTGATCGATAAAAATGCTGCTCATTTTCACGTCTCTCAGTTCAAGCGTTGCTTGAAAACCTTGAGTAGTAGTAGTAGTAGTAGAAGTAGAAGATGGCAGCCAACCGATGTTTACGTATTTACTTCGGTTCGCATCGATGAAAAAAATGTTTTGCATCAAAAGTTTCGTTTCGGAGCTCAACGTTGTCACAGTTGTTGTTGTTGATGATGAAAATGATGATGGTGAAGAAGAAGATGCACTAACATTTTTAGTACTGAAGCTTTCTTCGACAATGTCTTCGCCTCTTGCCTCCTCCAAATCCAACACCTCCGACAACAGTTTATTGTAATCAATATTCAAATCGTATGACTGCATCGTCGTCGTCGTTGGCTCAGTGTTGTTGTAAAAACCAAATCTATTCAGAGTATCCATATTTTGAAGAAAAAAATAAACTCTCCTTCAACAACGAACTCTAGTGCACAAATACTGGTTTAGCGTTCTTGTAAATCGAGTTT